>VFFE01008282.1:6300844-6347081 GCA_008921705.1 Burhinus oedicnemus | reverse complement strand
GTCTCATACACAGAGCATTAATAGTGTAACCTTAAGCATCACCTCCTTGTCTGGAAATACCAGTTTTCCAGAACGCGACAGAAATCATTCCTGCAGATAACCTTCCCTTTCAATCTGGTAGTTCAGGAGGACTGAAAATACGGTCCCCACTGTCTCTCCTTTCTGCTCATCTCCTCATTTTTACCCACACAGAGATCTTCAACTAGACAGAGAAACCTGAATCGTGTTGGTACCAGCTGAAAATACGGCATGATGGACACAAGCGTCCCTGCCCCAAGTGGGTCAGGAAGAAGATACATATCTTGAAAATGAACTCCATACAGATTTTGGAGTCCCATTCGCCCTTCAGGCAATAGTTCGAGTTCTTTTGCTCCTTTTGAGGAAGCATTGCTCTCCCTTGTAAGTACACTAAGGCTTGACTCTCCTTTGATATTTATACTACTTTGATATTAACATAGATGAAGGAGCACAAGCAATACTGAAAAGGAATTTGATCTTCTACCATTGCTGCTCCCTGAGGTAACCACAGACACAATTCTTGACTTTCATCCATGCAGCTATCATTTAGAAAGGAGCTATCAGTTGGTTTTGTGCTCAGCCACCTGAAGCACCTTGAAAAGCACTGTGAGTCGGTTGGGCTCGATGATGTTAAAGGTCTTTTCCAACCTAAATGATTCTATGAAAAAAAAATGGCACAAGACATCCTCCTGACCTTAGTTTTCAGAATTTATCACCACCAAGATCACTGTAATCAAAATGCTGTGTTACATAAATCGTAATGTCTGATTTAAACTGTCACCTTTTTAAAAAGTTAATTACACAATTAGCGGATATTACATATTCTTCTAATAATTCTATGAATTGTGTAATTTACACTTGCAAATGCACGCAGAATACACACCCTGTAACTGAGTGGCCTGGCCAATGCTGACATACAGAAATAAAGTCATGGACACACTAAGTGGCACGGAATATGGTGATGCTTCTTGTTCAAGCTTTGCGTTGTTATTTGATAAGCATTGCCTGGTGCAGTAATTCATTTGAACAAATACTTCAGTGGTTAAAATACCACTTCTTACATTAACATGGTAGTGAGTAGGATGAATTCTCTCTGCATAAAATATAATGGGGAACTGAAATGGATTGGCAGAGGATACACACAATTAGTAATCTCTGTTTTTTAAATTCTGTGAGCCTGTATCTCTTGTTAAAAGACATGTTAGGATCCCAGTTTTAAGAAAAGTCAAAATCACATGTTGTTAGTCTTCCTTACACTCTCAGATATCAGCTGGAATCAAAACAGAAACTGCTGATTCTGTGATTCTGTGACCCACTGTTTCCTGCTGATGCTGTTACAGCTCCTCTCTTCCAGTGGTACCACATGAAGTCTGTAAGAAGCAAAAAGCCATTGCTCAGAAACCACTGCAGGCTTCATGACATTCATTTGCAATTGCTCAGATAGGAAGCAGGTGCTTCAGATTCTGATCTTGAAACGAGCAGGTGCATCTCAGAGCAAGGGCAGCACTGACAACTGAGAAGCCTGTAACTTGCACAGGGACTGCTGACTGAAAGGACAAGCTTTAACTTTCATCAAGCCTGTGGCTGGCTCTTTATTGTGGGGAGTAGAAGAAAGCATAACGAACCCCCACTTATATGGCCTGCCAGCCCTAATTTTATTTCTCGCAGTGACTTTATACTACTTCAGCATTCCCCTCCTTCCTTTTGAAAAGAGGTAGAGCCGATGTCGTTCTGGCCCTGTTTCAAGTAGATTTTTGAATGCGTCCTGAAAGCTTGCTGGTGTGAAAGCAATATAATTTGCCCTCTGGATATACAGAGTTAGGGCTTTCAATCAGAAGATTTGAAAGCTGGAATGTTGTTACTGTATTCTCATTTTAAGATCTCATTTAGCAGACCTATATAATTTTCGCTCTGAGGGACCTCTGGGCTGACTCAGCAACCAAAGAAAAACTTTGTCACTGGCCTTCTATGCTGCCATCTAAAGTTCCTAAACCTGGAAATACGAGCAAGCTGTAAGCACCTATCATTTCCACAGCTACTGTGTCGAGTATACACATGGAGGGGTACAGGTAAAAGGACACAACAAGGAGAACCAAAGAGAAGCTGGAGGTAGATATGGCATGTTCCACATAGACCGTAGTCCTGACCCATCCACAGCCCCATCAAAATATTCCTTTTCCCCGATGACCTGACGATGATTAAAGTTTGACCAGATGATCTGTCAGGGTCCCTTCCAACCTGGGCTGTTCTATGATTTTATGACCTGGAGACACTCAATACATGGCTGGATACTCTGGGGTACTGGGAAAACAAAAAGTTATTTTTGTTACGAGATTGTTACTCACCTGCACAGCAAACAAAGTTTGCTCAAAGGTCTTCCAAGACTTTTCAGGTGGCCTGTCACCACCCTCAGGAGTAGTGTTACTTTTTTGCTTTCAAAGATACCTGCAGGGGCACCTAAAATAAGACATCCAGCCAAAAGAAAGAAAAGATGTGTAAAATCAGAGCATTTGCATTGCAGTCTGGATGTTTTAATTGGCCTTTTTATCCATAAAAGGTATTGTTGCAAAATCCACATAGCTGAAAAATCTTGGGCAAGGGGTGCAGCATTCATTTACCATGTCTTGCTTTGTCTGCTTCTATATCAAATCAACAGCTTTTCCTGACATCTCTGTAGCTAGTATCTTCAGATTCACATTGCACAGAGCTCTGCATCTCCCAGTGATATTTATGTTACCTTATTCAAATGGTGCTGTGGGACCAGATGCCTCCAGGAACTGTTCTCAGTGACAGGGCACCCAGTGCCTTTTATGTTTGGTGAATGATGCCTCACATTACAGAAGGTGCATAAGTACACAAAAGTAACTGCTGTTTAAAAGAGTGGCAATTTGCATGAGTAGTACTTGTACTGCAGTTTTGCAGCACGCAGGCAAGTCTGTGTGAGTCTATGTAGCTCCTGCTGCTCTCTTTCCATGTCAACATCCTGTTTCCAGGACTACAGTTACCAGAGGCCCTCAGAAAAGCTGGGTAACTTTCACACTTTTACCTTCGTTGGAGAACTCCTGATGTTCTTAAGACGGGAGTCTTTTTACTTACATCATTAGCTATCCCTTGTTATACGGAACACAGAGTAATATGAGCAGCTACCACCAGTTTTACATTTTGTCTTCACAGAAAAACAAGAGTTGTGAGACTGTAACCAAGTTAAGAAGAACACTGTTGTAGTCTTCAACACACTGTACCAAGTACAGACTCTTCCTGGATGTTTAGCTGCTAGGTTGTGCCAATGCATCTTCACTGTTGCAGTTATCTATAATGATAACCTATGTCTGTATATATAAAAGATATTTATAAACTACAGTTGTCAACAGTATGCTTTTTATAGTGCCGCTGAGTAGACCTATCCAAATTTCCAGTTGAATATGTCTTGTTGATACCTACCTCACACTCCCTTTTCAGCAGTCACCCCCACGCACTCATCGTCAGAGGAACACTAGCCTGTCCTCTGAACATCCTGTCCTTCCACCTTCAAACGTCCCTGGTACTCAAGGCATTCACTTGCTCCTACAGAGACTCTTCCTAATAGCAACCAGTTTGAAATTGGAAAAGTAACCAGGAAGCTTACCAGGTTTTTCATGTTCTCTGGAGGCAGGCAGAAGGAAAAATAATCTTAAACTACTGTCTCTAAAGGACAATTCAAATGGAAAAAATATAGCAAAGAAAGAAATGCGGTTTTCTGCAGGTGTCACTGGAAATATTATGCTATTAGAGAAGCTGACAACCTATCTAGACCAGTGCTTTCTGACACCATCGGAGAAGAAAGGTATGTAACAGAAATAGCAGAGGTCCACAGAAGGGTAACAAAAATGCCAAAGATATTTAGAGCCCTTCCACATGAGTGCACCTGTTTCATTTTGAAATTTTTAATTTAAACAGTGAGTTAGCAAAATTGATTAGACGTTCTTAGCCAAAAGCACTAGTGCGACCAATGAAATTAACATGCAACACCACATGCAGCTGATAAAAATCTTCTTTATAGAGTGCCTGATTCAGTCAGGAAATTCTATGCCACAAGCTATAAATGAGATATAAAACACAGCAGAATTTTAAAACACGAAGATATTTCCTTATTACGCTATTCTAAATAAAAAAAAATAATCACGAAGTACACTCAGAAATAAATCAACAAGGCATTTAGGCTAAGAAAAATTTCATTCAAAGGCACATCATTGCATAACCCAAATTTTTTTTCAATTTTTTTAAAATACATCTGAAACACCTGACAGTTTCCTACTGTCACAGAGAAGATGCTGGACTACAGTGACTGATATTAGTTACTATGCATTCAACGGGGTTTTTTTACTGTAAAAGTCAAAACAATGCCTTATGCTCTTCCCTCTCAATACAGAGATATACTCTGGCCAAGAGTTTAATACGATAGAGAAGTGACTAAATATCAAAAAGAAGGAAGAAATACTATGCCCCCAAGAAAGATTAATGACTTAGGCAGTGTAGCCAGACATACCTCACAGCTAGTCAAAATCCGTGCTCTGGGTACATTTTTCTTGACTTATAAATAACCTATTTCATTTTTGTAAGCTACATTCATGAACAAAGTACAATTGTACTTAACCAACCAAGCAACTAGTACACTACTTCACACAATGACAGATGAACAGACAACTGACCTATCTTTGGACCAAAAATATTTCTTTTACTGCGAAATGCTGGTTGCTTGGATTTTCAGAAGGTTAATTAACCACCGTGCTGGCACATTGCACTTCGGAGGAACATCTGAAGTACATGTTCTTACAAAAATAGATTGCCAGAAGTTATGTTCAGAAAGTAGAATCTCACTAGAAAACAAATGCGTAAATTATAAAGTGAAATTAACACAAGTTTTAGCGTGGCAAAAACTTGCCTTTATTTTTGCATACTTTTGATATGTACACAGGAAGGTAAAAAGCCTCAAGCCCTGCTGCACATATCTATCCACAGACTTCCAGCACCCATTGGGCTAGAAAGTGTGCTTTGTAGGAAAACATAGATTAAATTCACAGCTGTCCAAGCATTTGCGTTGCAACTGTCCAGGCAATCTTCATTTGTCAATGCTCTTCTCCTCAGAGATAAGCAATCTCAAGATCTTACATAAGTAATTAGCAAACAGTGAACGTACTTGTTTCCCATACGCCTTAACTTCATTGACTTCCACCCCCTGCAGAAAGGGGTAACAGCTACTGTCGTATTCCCTGTGCACACTGCCATCTGTCAAGTGTTAGCTATTGGCTAACGTGGGCTTTCCAAAATTTTATTATCCACTGCTGCTAATTATCCCTAATGGAACTAAGCAATATAAAGGGTTTTTTTATTGTTTTTATTTGGACATTACTTCTTTTGAACAGATTTTAAGCTGTGGGCAATGCTGTTCTCTGTTGTTCTATTCTTTTGCTGAGTTCCCACTGGTCCAGTTCTATCGTTAGCAAAGCAAAGCAAAGCAAAGCAAAACCACAAAGATCACTGGCTAGCCCATTTTATATAGCAAAACACAATTTGCATTTCCTAACAGGAAGTGTATCCAATTACCTCTAGGTTGTCTGTATCGCTTCCTGGTACCAAATAGTTTTATTTTGCTCAGCTCGCCTTTTGGAAATAATTTATAGAAAGCTGTTCACTGGATTTTCTTACCAGACATCAGCTTTTATTTCCTCCAGCATTTCCTAATAGTTTGTTTAACCCCACCCATTTTTTGTTTTTTTCTTTCCTCTTCTTTCAACACTCTGGCTTTGATGGGATCCTGTAGTGTTTCCATTACAAATCTAGGAGCAGAGAATAGGATCACTAGAGTCTTTACAGGTAGCTATATACAGACCAAGAGAGCAAAGTGGCAACCTGTTACTGCTGTGTACGCAATGACTCTCCTTGGACAAGCTAGCACTGCAGAAACTTTCACATACGCCTGAACACGGTGAACACAACTGTTGCTACTGTGCTTTTTTGCCAGATCCTACCTCTTTTCCCTATCTGTTCCTTCTCTTCCCTCCCCATTCAAGTTCTTCAGAAAATAATACCTCACCTTGTGGGATAACTTGAGTCAACAACTTCATGTATTCTGAAAGGCAATTATAACAACGCATGAGAAAGAATGACCAAGCTATCAGAGAGCTGATGAAGTTCAAGACCAAATCAAACAAAAGTAACCAGCAGGCATTTTTCTCTATATACGATGACTTTCTCTTTTTTGGGATAAAATACAGATTTTACAGGAGTCAAAAGAGGAGAGTTCAAGAGAAACAGAGTTAAGGTTTTGCTCTTGCCTGCAGTTATGATCTGCATCATAAATACACTATTACTTGAACCTGCTTCTACATTAATATTTAGCACTTCTAATCTTCTTTTACATCTTCAAGCACTTTCTACATATTATGTAGAATATTAATTGTGATGGGATCTTACTTGTTAGCTTTGTATAGGATGGCATATACACATGTTGACTAGGGCACCGTTCATCAGATTACTAGGACTTAAGGCAACATTTAAAAATTCAAAAGAACGTAAGTAAAAAAAGCAATAAATGGAAATAAAGATAATTAAGTGGAAATTAAAATTTAGATTACATTAGAAATAAAGTTATAAGCAAACTAAAATATTTTACATAATTTCTCTAATTTGAAAAAAAAAACAGGAGAAAGGAATATTGAATATTAGTACTTGTAAATGCAGGAATTACAAAACATGCTTATGTTGAATGTGAATAGAGAAATAAAGAATGGTATCCACTCAGAAAAGAAATATGGTCAGAAATGTTCAATGAAATCGTGGAATCTAAGTAGAAAAAAGATCACATTTCTTGCATGACAAAAATATAGGTAAATAGCAATGGATCTGAAAAGTAAGCCTGTAGGTTTGGGTTTTTTTTTTTAGCAAACACTAATGTTTTACTTTAGAATGACAGCACATCAAATTTCACACATTCCTCTAATAGGCTTCTGCGTCCTTATTCCCATCTGTGATACGGTGTTCAAAAGATCAAAAATTTTGCTTTGAGATGTTCCTGTAGATGTTCACTCCTGAAGTACTCCTAAAGATACCTATAAAGATACCACAGGTAACATCTACCTGCAGGAAATGATATACTGGCATCTCATGTTCCACCTTATTTAAGAGTCCAAAAAGTAAAACTTAAAAGCAAAACAGCTTTTCAAGAAAACTTAGAAATTTGTTTTGAAAACATGTTCTTCAAAGCAAAGAAAATGAGATCTTAAGATTATCACTAAGATTTGTAGGAAATGTCAGTTCAAGACTCCACGAGTCAAAAATGAAAAATGAATTAATTTTTTTAAAACTCTTGGAAAAGGAAGGATGGACCAAATAGAAATCATGAAGTCACTACTTATGGTGTTCTGGTCCCCTTACCTCAAGGGAGTACAGCAGAGCTGGAAAAACATGGAAAAGGGGGACTAGAACAATCAGAGACAAGAAACTGTTACCATAGAATGATTAGATTAGCATCCTTCTGCCAGGAAAACAAGAAACTGAGGTGGGAGATGACAGAGGGGTATAAAATCATGTATAGCATAGCAAATAATTGTCACCTATCATCGTCTCTTATTTCATGTGATTTGGAGGATCTTAGAGAAAACCAGTAGATGTCACACCTGATCATGTTGTCTGAAAAATTTCAGCAAGATGAGTTAGTGAACTGAAGATCATCATCACATCTCCAATTTTAAATTGATGGGATCCATATAGTTAACACCCTGTATACCTTAATGGTAATTGCCCCATAGTATGCAATAGTCCTCGAGAACTCTCATTCCTCAGCTCTAGTAACAATCGCCAATAACTGGGCAATGGCACCTGCTTCTAATGGGCATTTAACCCAGGAAGAAAGAAGATAAGCAGAAGATGCAAATAAGTTAAATTCCTGGGAATTTACTTTTATTTTTCAGACTGTAATCTGAATCTTACAATTCTTAAATCTGAACAGCCTGATGGTATATTACATGCCTCCAGCATGGTAAAAAAAAGTGTCCCAAAGTTCAACTCTCAAACATAATTTTCAGACATAAGCACCCAAATGTCTAGAAAATTATATCTAGCATTCTACAGGAGTAGAAAAAGCAAACCTTATTCGAATACTGTTAACTGCACTGACATCCTATCCAAACCACTCAGTCTGGGGCAGTGGTCTTCTTGGTGACAGTTATTCTATAGGAGTACAGTAACATCATCGCCGTGGCCAGTGAAGCCCTCCACCCCTACTGATGCATCGTCTGCTAAAACCCAAAGATGTCAGCTTCAGTAATACTGGACACTCAGGTATCCAAAGCCAGATCTTTAACCATCTGGTACAGCCAGCCTTTGACATCAGATTTCCTAACAGAAGCCAGGCTATTCCCAGCAGTTTAACCTCTAAAGGACTTTCTCATTAACCATATTAACCTCACCAGCTGAGATGTAAGTACACTGAAGGTTTAGAAGAAAATTTTAATTAAATATTTTTTCATCTAAGTACCAATCCATTGAAACTAAAGCTACCTGCAGAGAAGAGAAAGAAGAAGAAAGCTTGAAGAAACTTTCTGAAAATGCCACAGCATCTGCCACAGAAGCACCCCTCTTTCCAAATCAGAGCACTCAACCAGAACTTCTTTAGGTATGTGCCCGACAGATCAAACTCACTATTTTTCAGGATCCAACCCCGGATACATGAAGGAAGGGAAACTGCAAGCAAGACAGATTACATCACTTAAAACAGCAAGCTGAGGCCCGTGAACATGGAAAAGTCCTCTGCTGTGCAGAAGATGAAGGAAAATTAACGGTCTCAACTGGAGTTGCTGTGATCATTTCCCATCTACTTTAAGACCTATTTAGAAACAGCGTTTGACTGCAGCTTAAGCTTTAAAGGTCGACTTCTCACATAACCTTAGCTTAAGGCTTGGAGTGTTTTAGTTCAGCTTTGAGCTGGGTGAAGGAACATCATTTCCATTTCCTACCGCCTAAAGTGCCCTATTATCAGATTAAATGCAACATATAAACAGCAGCGCTCTACTGTATGCTGACCTGACTTACACTTGGTGAAAATTCAGAAAGGCAGAAATCAAATGAATATGCAGGCCATATTAGCAAAGAAAGAACACAAAAGAAATTACTTGTGATCCCCATTTTCTGTACTTAGCTTGTTACAACAGTAACTGGATTTTTAACCTCAAAATTGTGATGCAAGGAAGGGTAACGGATATTTGAAGAAACTGCTTCCAAAGAAATAAAAATTATAATGAAGGTTATATAAATAAACTGAAACTTTTAAGGAGAATAAATTAAGTACTGGAGAATAATTTAAGGTACCTGGAGAACTTACTCCTCTACAACTACACCAGTCTACTGCTAATGACCAACTTCACTGTTCACTCGAGCATTCAATTAAAGCTAACTTAGGTGAAAATATTAATACACTGTTAAGGGGGTGGGGAACCCCAAAGCCCTCCATAAATCAAACATGCTATTTCTCACATGATGAAGGCTTCCAGGACTAAATGCCAGCCAAATTCTAAAGCACACATTTCCCAAACTGTAACTTACACTAGGCAAAGGACACGGCCCAAGCCTTTAACACAAGCATCCAGTAAAGCTTTACAAATGCACTCTGTATCCACCACAAGACAAGACTTTGGAAAAGCACTTTTGAATGTTCTGGCCATCTTAACTTCCAGGCAAGGTAAAAAATAAGGTCAAGCCCACTCTCTGAAATGTCTTGCATCAGCTGTGCAATAGGCAGACAACTACTGGATTGTGTTTTAGGGTATCTCCCAAAATTTATTGTACCGTAGGCAATTTCAAATTATTTTCTGTTGGCATAGTAACATGCTACTAGTAACTGCTGATGTTAGCCAGGAGTTCCAGGAGGACGACAGTGACTGGGGGTGGAAAGATATGAAGGATGCTATGCCAGGGCCTATGGGACTCAAAGCTCTTCCATTCTCTCCCTTCCTTAATCTGTCCTCACCAGCCAGTCTGATTTCAATGGCTGGACCAGGCTCTGTCCCTCAAAAGAACGTGTGCTCCAGCTCCCCATGGATTAGGCAATTGAGGAGTAAACAACTACCTCGCACTTAGCAAGCTGAGCACAGAGTCAGCTTCAACTAATCTCCTCCTCCCAATGTCCCCTGCTCAGGACTCTCTCTCCAATCTTTTTAAGATTTACTCAGGCTCTCACGACAGGGGGGAAGAGATCTTAGATCTTAAGGACAAACTCCTTACTTCCCAACCATGCCTCAAATGACGGGGTCAGCGCAAGTCCTATTTCTTTCATTAGTTTTCTGAGCTTCCTGCCTGTGCTGGTATATATGTAAACAACAAAGACTGTTGTATAAACAGACCCACATTTTCTCCTTGCTCTCGGTACTGAGTAATTCCAGGCTTTGTGAGACACCAGGCAGGTGCACAAAGCACAGGTATAAAAAAGCTGCAGTGGTAATGGGGGACTAACAATAACTCAGGAGGCACATCAGTGCAGCTGCACTTTGCATTTAGTAGACAAAACGACACCCCGTCAACACAAGCCCAGAGCAGGGGCCCCAGGATGGCCATTGTGCAAGGCAAAGCACACCAGGCTAGCTGCTGGAAGGCAGCCAACTTCCAGGGACCTTGAGAAACACTCACTTTGTTCCACACTAACTCATGGCAAAAGGAAAACTTAATTACTTTACAAGGGGATTGTAGACCACTCTTAAACTGATCAACTAATTCTCTGCAGGAGTTGTGTTATATGAATGCAAGGCCTTTTAATTCAGAAAAAGAAGTAAGCCTGAAGTAAACCCCCTGCATTGACATTCTCTAATATCCACAAAAAGATTCTGAATCCAAAGCTGGATTTGGAGATATGGCTGACCAGCTGATTAGTTACAGTTTTGCACCCCACAGTCTCTACGGTATCACACTGATTACAGAAAGATGTTACTGAGCCCAAAGATGCAGCCTCCTATTTCTCTGATGTGTTTGAAGGCACATTCAAGGAAAGAAGCTAACTTTTTCTGTGCTTTTCTTCAGAAAACAAACAAAGTTACACTTTCCATGCATAAGAAAGATGTGTAAGATTCTTTTGTGAACAAATTATGTATGTAAATATTCACCTATTTGTATGCTTGGTAGCAAAATGTAAGTTTGTTTGGTAAATGTGTAGACTGTCTCCAAAATATTCTTTATTTATAATTAAAAGGCTCCCGAAAACTATAACCACACAGTAAAGACTGAGTGAATAACAAGAATCTACATTCTTGAAAGGTATCACCACAGCTGCAGTTAAACTGTTTTAGTTTGATGGAATCTTCCATGTTAATCTCTATCTTCGGATATTAAGATTGATGAAGGAAAGGGAAACAGTAACAATCTTCATTCTCCTCTCACTAAGTATGATTCTAGAAAGGATTACCATGAAGAGTTAAATATTATTTCCTAGTTCTAAGTCTCATGTATAAACTCCTGTCACAGCACAGAGCACAAGTTGGGAGGATATAAAAAGATAACCAGAGTCCTCATCAAAGACCGTGCTTATTTATTGTATCATTTAGATTAAGGTAACTTTCTCATTGCTGTAGCACTACTAGCTTGTTTTCTGCTTCTAGGTTGCAACATCCACATACCTGACTGCTGACTTTTAACAACAGGCTATTGAATAACCACAGCAACAAAACAAAACCCAAAAAATCCTATCTAAAGCTGGCATGAAATTAAACCACTCAACGTAAAGCTGCTATGACACTATAATTCATGTTGTAGAGGTCTGTTCACCCGAAATTTCAGCTGCAGTGAACAAGACCCTCTAGGTTTATGCATACAAAGCAGTTGTTGTGTTACCTGTTAAGCTTGTTGTATTAGGCTCATGAGGAAGTACTGAAACTCATATTTCTCCAGCTGTAAGCTGGAAGCCAAGGATAACGTTCATTTTTTCCCCACACAGCTAAAAGCACATTCAGAACAAGATAATGAAACAACCTAGTGATCTGAGAGCTATTCACATGACTGCCTGCTGTGCAAAAGCGCTTTAAAGGAGAGAGAAGGTAGGATGTGATATGGTGAATAGGACTGGAAGTACAGTGCCTCAAAACAAAATACATGAAAAAGAAAAATTAAAAGTGTCTACTGTAATGTTTTTGATTTTGTTTCAGGGAAGTAGATTGGATTATTTCTTCCGAGATGATATATTGGCCCTTTAAGCCACAGGCAATCTGGGGTAAAACACCTTTGCTTCTAGAAAACAGCAACACTGAAAGAAAGTAAATCATTCCAGGGTTATTTTTGCTGGCTGTACAGACCCCCCCACTGCGAAATACTCTGGGAACTGTAAGACCAGAAGTCTGTAGTGTACAGCTTTCCTTTTTTCTAAGCAGCTAAGGCTGGTAAGGGAAAAGCAGCCAGTATTATTACGTGGCTCCTCTCTTCTAGAACTGTTTGCCTGTTGTCTTCTCTTGAAAGGGAAGGACCAAGATGCTCTGGACTGACCTCCACGTTAAAAAGAGTGGGACACAGTACATTCCAAAGTATCCTGAAGAAGGGTCCACTACCTGTTTCTAAATTCTGTTGCTGCAAAAAAATTACTACAGATTTGGGTGAGCTTACTCTAAAGGAATAGCCAAAAAAAAAACCCCACCCTGGCTGGAGTACAAGATATTTATGGGACTGAAAAAGGCAGGTAAGAACTGTTGTACTTCTAAGAACAAAATGAAAAATTATGAGTGTAAAGACTACGCTCAAACTGAATCTGCCCTAGTATGAGGAAGGAGAACAAAAAATACAATATCCTCAGCTAACCCATCTCAATTGCATATACACAATCCCAGTTAAATCTACAGTTTTCCAACATGTTAACTGTAACCATGTGCCAGAGAAGATATATCCCAGAAATAACTAGCTGATCTAGAAATTCATAGAACCATAGAATCATTTTGGTTGGAAGAGACCTTTAAGATCATCAAGTCCAACCATTAACCTAGCGCTGCCAAGTTACCACTAAACCATGTCCCTCAGCACCACGTCTACCTGGCTTTTAAATACCTCCAGGGATGGCAATTCCACCACTTCCCTGGGCAGCCTGTGCCAATGCTGGATAACCCTTTCAGTGAAGATTTTTTTCCCAATATCCAATCTAAACCTCCCCTGGCACAACTTGTGGCTATTTCCTCTCGTCCTATCGCTTGTTACTTGGGAGATGAGATCAACTCCCACCTCTCTACAACCTCCTCTCAGGTAGTCGTAGAGAGCGACAAAGTCTCCCCTCAGCCTCCTCTTCTCCAGGCTAAACAACCCCAGTTCCCTCAGCTGCTCCTCATAAGCAAGATATCCTATTAAAAAATGCTTTTAAACATGGAGCCCCCAAATCCAATATTTTGGTTTCTGATGTCTTCTGAAAGCTCAAGACATCAAAATTATTAATTCACACAACAGACGCTTCATTGCTGACATGAAAAATGCATTGAACTGCATTCAAAACTAAGTTCTCTCTTTACATGATATATAACTCTTGAGAATTTGTTCTACTACAAAGAACCCTCTTAGTTCAAGTACTCTTGCTTCAAACAATACTCACTGATCAATACAAATCACACACTGTGTTGGCTTTCTCACTGTGAGCTTTCAACAGTCAAGAGGCAATTATTTAAACTACACTTAGGATTATCTATTAAATAACCAAAGATGATAAACCGTTTGGAGTGGGAGGAATCAGTGAAAATGTGTATCAAAACCAGCAATGTCTCCCATACAGTATTTCACAGCTGTCCAAATGTACTTTACATCATTATGGGGACTGTGGAATCTCTTTCGTGTTTCACACAAGCTAACTCGCTCTTCACTGAGCATTCCTATAAAGAAAGCCTGGCATGCCTTACACAAAATGATCCCAGATACAGATCTTTACTTTGCTGATCCTTCCTATAATATTCAGACCACTGAGCATGTGGTCTTGCCACAGAAGGAAGATAAAGCAATAACTTGTCTTTAACACTACATAAAACTGGGCCAGATCTGCACTGATATAATAAGTGACTGAATTTTTTCCCCCATTATATTAAAGCTGAAACAGGGAAAAGTCGTCCCTGCATGTAGAAACACAAAATAATGCAAAAGTCTAATATGTAAACTTGGTATTTCATGCCAAACTATGATATCAAAGCTGCAATATTTTTATTTTTTTTTTTAAGATGCACTTCTCTGGAGCATTTCCTTTGAGTTTTCAAAAGCTGCCTACTTTTAAACACCAAGTTAAATAATAACTGAAAATCTGAATCTATTAAGTAATCTGTAGTGAAACTGTGACAGTGTGCATGAACAGTAATAATTTCTATTTCCTAAGGTAAAAAAAAAATAAAAATTTTTGCTATCTCTGGACTTAGTCAAAAAGAAAAAATTATGTCCCCAATATGAACAGCTTCAGCAGAACTTTACTTACAAAAAGCGTACCTTCATTCAACCAAAAACAGTGAAATGTTATTAATTTTGACCAAAAGAATTGATTGTTTTGAAAAATTTAGTTTTGTTTACAGTGTTGATATGTTTAATTTAAATCTTTCTCTGTGCTGTATGAGAAACTGAGGGACTTCACCTTTTTCTTTTTTCCTTTGATTTGAAAAAAAGGTGAAAATGAAATAGCAAGAAATATTTAATATTGCTGATATATAATAAAACATTTCAGATGTTCTTACACAAAGCTTGTGCCTCACCTCACCAAACTAGATATTCATCAGCTGGACACCCATTTATCATCAATGAATGTAAGTATTCTTGATATCTAGCCTAGGAAGAGATGACCTGCACTATTGAAGTACACTGTTCTGTCCAGTGATAATAAAACTAAAAGAGCATGTACATATGTCTAAATTGCAAATATCTGAAGCTTGATGAAATGAAACACATACATGCAGTAGCAAACATTGCATCCGAGGAAACATTAACATCTTTCCTCTGATGATATCGCAAATTTGAATATATGAAGGTGCAATTCTGCCATCACCGCTGTGGTCTGGCAGTAAAACAGACGTTCACATTCCCCCTCCCTACCCCAAACTTCCTTCCATGGTGAAATGACCAGGCAGCAGCAGAATGCCAGATCAGCTCATTGATCAAAGGGGAAAAAAACAGAGGATTTCTTCATGGGTTGTTTACCTTTCTGTCGGATCAACAGGATCAACCTACCCTCTGCATCTGTACAGTTGCTGCATCTGAAAAAGCGGGAACATAGAGCTGGGAAATAGGGAGGTGAAGCTTTCAGCTAGATCAGACTGAATTTACAACAGTTTGCTAAGGCTAACTATGCATATTAATATTAGCTACTTAGCAAGGAGAGGTTGTCCAGAAGATGGTCAGAGAATTTTGTTTCTCATGATACTGGGCTTTACAAGGTATCAGCTCAGGCTAGTAATGGAAATAATTTCTATTTTGCCCTATTAACACTCTCACGGTTTTGATTTGGCAACCTTTTGGAGAGGTCTTATACTGAATAGGTAATTTCAAAGAGGTGGCAACAGAAGAGATGAGATTCCTGCCTTCTCCAAAAGGGCAGAAAAAGAATGTATGAGGCGCTTCTCCTGGAAATATGAGGGGCAGGTCCCAGCAGGCAAACAAAACCAGATACAAAATCAAGAGTTGGTATGAGGGTAAGAGGAAGCTTGCCATTAAGCCATTTCCATTATGATATTAGCACTCATTTTTAGATCTAAAATTAGGTTTTAATCTCCTGAGAAATTTAATGTGACATGCATCATCTTGAATATTTTGGAGGTCAACACAATTAACAAATAGCCAATAACTTGTACAACAGACCATTATTTCATTCTTTACATGCTCCAATACTTGCTAGGATTATAAATTCACCACAAGTTAAATGGATGGAGAGAGTTTGCCATATAAAAGCATCTAATCTCAGACAGACCTTCTTATAGTAAATTCATACGTATAACAAACCAATGCTCAGCTTTTTTGCACACCGGGAAGTTCATCCACTGGCATACGTAGCTCGGTTCTTGTCTGGTGCGGTAATATCTGAGGAATAATCCATTGGCTTTGGTAGGCATGAAACTATAGCAAAAGTATTACGAATCATTTTACTGAGTCCTAATTATGTCTTTTTTAATTTAAAATTTTTCATACAAAAGATTAAGCAGTAATCAAATTGAGGAAACAGTTGCAAGAGAATGAGAGGTGTCTGTAGTGCTCCAAATGATTATGTTTATATCATCATTAAAATGAGAATGAAAACTGTTTCATCACCAGCTGAGGGCAATTCACATTCCCAAATCATTGAAATCAAGACATTAAACTATCTTTCTAAAAAAAGAACTTTTTTCTTTTTTCTTTTTAGAAAGAAAGAATTATTTTAATGCATTTAATTTGAATAAAACAGCACAGCAGAGCTATCAAGAACTCCACTGGTAACTACTACAATCTAGTGGCAAACACCTAGTTAGGTGCATATCATAAAACTTAAGTACCCAAAAAGGCTATATCCTAAAGTCAAGCAGAATAATTGGCTTGAGAAACAGGACTTGATTTTATTAAAGAGCATCAGTTATAATACCAAAATGGCTGTCTGGACTCATCTAGGTGTAAAACTCATCACTGAAAGGACAATTTGCTTTATTGAGTCATTTCTCACAAGAAAAACTGTCCCAAATTAATCTCATTTCAGCTGCAGAAATAAGAACTCATGAGTTTGTGAGAAATTCCTTATTTTTGTTAGGCCAGATTCCTATCCTCAAAGTGAAAAAAAAATAAAAATAATCTTAGACTCATACATATTTCTCCAAACATACATGTAGCTTGTTCCCTGTAGAGCCATGACCACAGTACCTGAACTCTATGTTTTACTCCTCCATCTTTTGATTTATCTGCTTAGATGGAAAGCTCTTTGAGCAGCGGTACATTTCCACAATAGCACAATAAGAACTGTCACATTGTGTAAAGCCACAGGTCACCATAGCCCAATGTCACCTCTGACACTGGCCAGCAGTGAACACCCGAGGAAAAACAAAAGACAAGTGCATATACAGAACTACTGTCCTCTTCTGCCAGTAATCAATAGCTTGGAGATTTCTGAAGCTGAAGACGTAGGAAGTACAGACCACTGTGCTCAATGTTCAACTGCACACACTCTCTACAAACATCGCTTTCACCTGCACTTACCCTCCATGAGCATGTTTGACCTCTTTTTATGTTTATATTTTAGGCCTCTAAAGCATCCCATGGACCAGAATCACATGACAGACATGTCAAGATATGGGTTGGGTTTTTTTTAAACCATCTGCCTGATAATTTTACCAGGTTGCCATGATGCTTTAATTCAAAGGAACAGTGAGAAATGATCTTCTAATTGTCTTCTGCCTTCCCCGGCATCATGATTTTTCTAGACCATTTTCACCTCTCCTCTTACCCACCTTTCTTCCAGGGCAACAATCCAGTTTATTAGCTTAACAACTTCTACCCCTATAGAGAAGCTGTTCTATATTCTTCTTAGTCTTCTCTGCATCTTTCCTGTTTCTGCCCTGTGACCTGGGTGACGAGAACACTACAAGCACACCATGGAATTGCATAGTGACACGTGGAATAAGCAACCACATTTGCAGAACCCAATACTGGAACTCATTATAATGGCAGTTTTCAAGAAAAAACAACCACCGTCACATCCACTTGCTAGGCATTAGGGGGTTTAGCATATACTAGATGTAACCCACCTTTTTGTTGCTTTGCTTAGAAACAAAACAATATATTCCGTATACCAGTGTCCTTACTAGATATGGCCTCCAAACAGACAAGACATTTTATGCAAAGCTGTTCAGCAAAATGCAACACAAAAGTAATGGGGAGGAGATGTTGGAAGGATGAAGAACTAATATACTTAATTTCAGCATCTTTGTGCTGGTAAACATCAGCACCAGAAGAAACGAGAAACAGAAGACAGGCATATGCAAATGCCAAAACTTCTTATTTTGCAAAGTGAGTAGAAAGACGAAGGAATGATTTTAACTACATGAATTTCTAACAGCAGCTAAAACTTTCCACAGAAACCATGCAGAACCTAAAGGTGACAGCAAAAAGATGACTCCTTTTATTCCTTATGAATTCCATCTATCTCATGTTTGGTCCTCCCAAAGGCAGTTTCCTTCGACAAAGTCCTACCTTTCAAGTAAATAAGAAAAAAGATGGATAACAAAGATAAAAGGTAACTGCTTATTCACTGTGGACATAGGATTAGAGAAAAACTGTGTGTCCTGGTGATATACCTTCTGGCCTCAGGCTGCCACAACTTCCTAACTGAATTATGACTCGTCAAGCAATACCATACCCATCTTCTCCTTCCTTTCAGCAATTTCTCATCTGCTTGTTCTTATAATATATATAAAATCTCAAAATACATTTGGATAGTAGCTCTGCATAACAGAAAACGCACAATATTCCTGTTTCATGGCTTTGATATGGAAAACACTGTTGCCGGTTCCCTTTCCCTTATTCTGCCTATCTGTAGCTGCTTCATTTTTCTTGCAATTGTGAGATTCCAATTTCTGCAAGAAGTTCTGTTGGAGGAAAAATTAAAAAAAAAAAATTAAAAGGCTACAAAAAAGATAAGCAGGCAATCTGGTTCTGTTCTCATGTAAAAAACCTCAGACACAGGAAGTCTGCACCCTCCAGGTTACTGTCACAACACCTCTAAGAATTGCTTAACTTTGATCCCTGTTATGAAAACGTCACAGCTAAAATATTAGGTTCAAACTATTGACACATATACAGAATCAGCAGCTACTGAGTAGAGATTTGCCATGAGAGGTGTGGGAACATCCAAATTTTTCAGTATTTGATATAGAGTTTTGTTTTTCAGGTACATGAAGCCTATGGAGCACAGTACAGAGGAGGCACAAGTCTTCCGTATGTTCTGTCCTCAAAAGATTCCCTACAGTACAGAAAACTCTCTGTGATTCCATCCACGATCGCAGTTAAAACCAATGCACTTGAAGCTCAACTTTTCTTGCTAAAATAATGCAGGCCAACAGCTGTTTTCTCTGTCTCAAAACCTAGAAACTTAGAATCACTATACCCCAAGGCTTCCTCCTTTGTAAGGGTGCAGAGAAGCATTACAAAAGGGACTGAACTTTGTTTCCAGCATTCAAGAAATGGGATGAAAAACAGAATGTCTCATCTATCAGGCTCTGAACTTCATCACCACTCAACAGAAAATATTTCATGGACATTTCTCCTTAATCGTATGGTTTTCTGCACTAAAAATGTCAACTCCAATTAGGAGATGAGTTACTTTTTGTTCTGGCTGAACTAGTTCAGCCATACTTATTCTTACTTTTATTTGACTATTTATCTCCTTGTGCTTGAAACACTTCTAGTGCCCAGGCTGTTCCACACCAAAATAAAAACCAGGTGATATTTGAGTTATGATCACATCATGGCACCCGAATAGTTAACAGACGCATTTCATACTCCTAATAAGAGCTCATTGATGTTCATTTGCTCTCTAGCTTTGCACATGCATTTACAAATAAGCCATACAAAGGTTGTGGTTGAAAAGGAGCAGATGATACATTCTTCCTAGTGTGTCTGAGCTGGCAGCAAGTAATGAATGTTATGATTTAATGAGGCTGTAGTTTCATTCAAAACAAGTACAGCTGACTTTGGTTAGCATCTGGCTTAAAAGTTCCACTTTTTTTTTTGTTTTATTATGCAGGCACAAGTTTAATGAAAATGGAGTCAAAATGGTGACTTGTACATTAGTGAAGCTAAGAGTGATTAAGATAAGCAGTAAGTGAAAGGAAACGTGGAGCCATAGAACAGCTAAGCCATGAAATAACTCCTAGTAGTAATATAACTCCGACATGATTTTAAAACAGACAGAAACTCCTGAGGCAGCAGCAAATAAATCAAAGAGGCTACAAGTTCAAAAGCTAAGTCTGTATATATGATTCAAAGACTGCATGCTGTCAAGTATCAAAAGTACGCAGTATTTTTTGCGATAATCTGGCCAAAGGGTTAACATAATAAATGGTGACAAGCTCACACAGCCACTATGATGAGAAATATAGACTCAACTTTGGCCTCAGATGCGTGCCTGCAACTCTCATTAACGTCAGGCAGAACTACATGCATGCTTTTGCTGTCAGATTTTGCTCACAGACGTTTACTATCAGAAAGTCTTTTGAATCCATTTCCTTCATTACTATTCAGCCTTCCATCTCAGTAGGCACAGCCGGATACAATAACTTCCTTAAGCAATCCAGGAAGCTACTGTCTTCATTTATTTATACAATTATATTTGGCTGCTTTTTTTCAGTATGCTAAGGAGATTGGTATCCTGAAACACAACATAAATGGTACTCTACTCAACTGGCCTCCTAAGGGGACTTGAGAGCCATGCGTACATACTCAGCATATATTTGGACATTAATCCATTACATGATCAACACCTAGCTGTCATGTGACCAATGCACAAATACATGTCACATCGTATGACAGATGGGCAACTACCATATGATAGGTACCCACCTGCTTATATGAAGGACAAAGGCCCCAGGGCCTGTGTAGCACAGCTGCCTGCAGCCCCCACCTCAACTACAGTAGTTAACAACCTACAGGTAAGGAGCTTTCTGTCACTAGCTGATACTGAACTGAGCCAGGAAGCTGCTTGACTTTTTAAACTGGATAAGAAGAATGACTTCTTTGTCCCAACTGCGGCTGCTGATCTAGAAATACAGCTGTTGAGAGATTTTACCTTCTCCATAGTTTTCCCAGTGATACTTTAGGAGGTTCCATAACTACATACAGAGAATTCCTTTTCAGCAGGACAGCAGCAGGGTGGTAGGGAAATTATCTTTCCACCTTCTGACAAGAAGTACCTCAGCCCTAAAAGGGACAGCATGTGACCATTTTACCTCAGCTAGGGCTGCTGTACTGTTAGAACAATTTTTCTGAAGCTGCAGATGTCAACTATAGAATTCAGAGAGATAATAACGTCCAACACAGTACTTCCTTCAAAGTGGAATAAACTTGCCGAAGTGCAAGTCACCAAGGCGTTATGCTGCTTACTGAAGCCAAGGCAGGAGTGAGATTACTAGTAAAGAAAAATAATAATAATAACGAGACATTTGACAACTAGTTGTATGTGCAAGCAGGAAAGGTACCACCTTGCTGTTTCTACACTCTGTTTCTCGTATTCAAGGATCTCATTGGCTCAGTTAGATATTACACCATACTAAGTGTACTAAGTGACACAGAGCTGACTTAAAAAAAAAAATCCACACAGAAAAAAAAAAATTTTTGCTAAAAATATCTAAACTCTCCTCCAAATACATAAATGGTGTTTCTTCTTCTCTTCATTAAGTTGTCTTTGTTTCATACAGTGGCATGGTGCTTGTTAGTGAGGAGCACATTTTATTATATCCAAAAGTCTACATGGCTGCTCGATCAAATGATGTGTAGGTGCGCTACTATACAAAGGGATTCCTCATGATTCGAGCCTACTCCTTTCTACTGTTAAAATCATTTGGCAGAAAGGCTTCTAATCATCCCAAGGCTGAAATACTGATGTGAGAAAAAAATTCTAATCTAACCCTCAGACATACACCCAAGCTTTTGAATAGGCATTGTCTCGATGCACAGAGAAGGAAGAGAACGTTTCATAATAAACTCTACTTTCCAAGAACTGTTAAGAGAAGTATTGGCAGCAGCAAACTTTGGGATGAAGCTAAGTAATAAATATAAAATGAAGCTAGACCTGCAGGAGAGAAACAAAACACCTGCAAATACAGTAGAGGGGAATTATGTGCCTAAAGAAGTGAACGTTCATTACAGATTCTTTAAATATTTTCTTCTTTCTGTGGAAAAACAACACTGCAAAAGGTCAGACAAGCCAAGAAACGTTCTCCCTGTCCAAATAAGTTTGAATTTTTATAGATCAAACTTTTATATGGTCTCCAAAAGAGACCATTGTAATTATTTAGTCTCACCTCCTGCCTAAAACTAGTCAATTTCACTGCTCTTTTGTGCATCAAAACTGCACTTACTGTTGAAAAAAGCCTCTCTCTAGAGACAAATCCATGCTTGATTGAAAGACTCCAACTGATGGAGAACCAACCACATTCCCGAGGTAAGCTGCAACTGTTATTACTCTCACTGACAAAAAGGTGCATCTTACTGCTAGTCCATTTGTCTGGATTTGGCTTCCAGAATTTCAGATCACCATATGGCATTATCTAACAAACCTCTGGTAGCAGAAATCTTCCCTGTATATGGGGAGGGTATACGTAGGCAGTGACTGAACTACTTTCAGTATTCACTTTGGGTGAACTTCGTAGCTTGAGCTTTCCAAGGGCCTACTCATTCTGGTAGGTCTTTTCAAAGTATGTTTTTTAAAATAGAACAACATATTTCACCAACAGCATCATAAACACTTGCACAAAAATAATACCACCTTGCTGTTTCTACATGCTATTTCTAGTGGTCAAGGATCTCATCTGCTCAGTTAGCTGTTGCAACATGCTAAGTCTATGTTCAGTTAAAACCTCATTACTTCTTTCACTTATTTCCAAACAGTCCCATATTTTGAAAAAAACTTCTTTTCTTAGATGTATGGCCTAAAAAATCATCTTAGGCTTTGAACAACATTCAAACATGCTCAGTGATTTAACGCATACGGGATCAAATGAGTAAGACCCAAAGATAATGAGTCGTGCTATTTGCAGAACAGGCTCTAATAGCCAGACTGCAAAAAGATTCTGAAATCTCAAAAGGAGGATCTGAAATCCCTGACCACAAGAAGGAAGCAACCTACACCATGCTAGGCACCGCCATATGGCAGCACCCCCAAGAGCCTGGCACAAGTGCCTCCAACCACTTTGAACCGGAGCCTAGAAGTCCCTCTGAAAAGCTTCTGTTATTCCAAAATGCTACACAGTGATGAGTGTCTTCAAGTTGAACTCCAGCTACCAGAGAAGGCAGCAGAAAGGTATTAAGACAGAGCATTGGATTCCAGTGACTATTTCCAGGTGGACATCTGAGTTTTCTAGGTAGATGTACCAGGAGAGCATAGTCTGGAAGCCAAAACTGCTTCCCCTACTCTCTCATCCATGCTTTCCAGATGAAAGCCCTACATAGCGTCTCCTCATTTCCTCTTCTTTTACCAACCACGTGCTCTCTGGGACATGACTTTGGACATCTTTTCTACCCGATGCATCACTCTAGAAGTTGAGTGCCCTTTCCCCACAAAAATCTGCTGGTACTACCTGTAACTTCCAAGCAAGTAGAACATGTGGCTTTCAATTCTCTCAGACTGAGAAGTCTTCCTTTGTTCTTCCCTTCTTCCTGTTTTAACAAGGCAACAATTAAAATGGCATTTTGTGAAATGTCAGGCTTTGTGATTGTTTTGCACCCTGAGAACACTCACCGCTACAGCACTTGCAGTTGACTCCTCCTTTGTCTTTTTCAATAATCCTAACAGGATTTGGCAAGAACTGCCAAAGAAACTACAACTTCAGCTGCCTACAGAACAATTAAGAAAAACGCCTGATGTGTGGTGAACATGTGGATCGGAATTCTACGTACCAGTACTTAAAACACATCTGTGTCATACATTAGGCTTTCTGAAACCACATTAGGAAGGGGCAAAATGTAAGGTAAGCAACAGTATAACCCTTTGATCTAAGCCAACTTCAGGGAAGACTTAAATGTATGTTTTTAAGGAAAGATTCATAGTCATAGAGATTAATATAAAATTACTTTTTGCAAAATCTATTCAGCTTAGACTTATCTAACAATTTTCTTCCCTATAAAAAAAGCCAGATTTGTTTACCCAGAGACTTGCAAGGTTTTTGGTAAAACTGGAAAGATGAGATGTAACACGAGAACATAAAAACATGATAATATGATAGAAGGGAAAAAAACCAGCTGTGCTTAATTAGGAACTGTCACATAGGTAGAAGCTTACCAGAAGAGGTTCCTAATGAGTTCCTGAATTTTTCCTAATAAGTATATTCATTAATTACCATGGCCTACAAGGAGGGCTACTTAAATCTGCTATGATACAAACTTAGAAGTCATCCTTAGTATTCTATGGAATACTTCGGAGGAACTGGAAATCTTTGCTGTTAAAGGAAATGGGATGAAACGTAGTAGTAAAAAAAATAAAAATGAGGTCATTAGGAGTAAGGAACAGTGAATTCTTTTGAAAAAATGAGAGTTCATCAATTGCAAACATAAAAAGGGAATGAGATGTCAACAAACTGATTGTAAATATTTCTTTCCAGTCATTTCAAAGGCATGAAAATTCACTTGTAAATATTCTCATGGATAGCCCTACACACACAAAAAAAATTAAATACTGAAACTGGGAACTGAATCATCTCAGAGCTCTGCATAACACCCATTATAAGTGTAATGCATATTTCAAAACCTAACAAAATTGCAGAAGGTATATTCTTTAAGAAATATTATAAAATTATATCTTTAGCCATTATTCATCCAGCCCTTGAATCATTTAATTTCCTCTCAAAGATAACAGTTATTTTGCTCTGTTTTGGTCTGTTTGACAGCATTACCTATGTACAAAGAGCATACCCTGATGAATCTGATTTCAGTGGTGCTTCAGCTGCATTACTAATAATCCTCTTTTTGATATTCTTTTTTTTTTTAAACTATCTGGTCACACAGGTACTACTTCATGTAGAAAATAAAATTGTACAGATATACTTGGAAAGTAACGCAAACCTTTACAAGTAAGCTAAATGCTAAACATGGTTTGTTTTTTAATAAACACAGCACTGACAGCAACAATCTCTTCAAGAGAGATTTTAATCACTCAAGTGATACTGGCTGACAAGAATGAGACTTAAACCTTTCAAACACAGGCCGTGACACCGCATCTGCTTTTGGTTGACAAAGAGATCCTTTCACATGGAATTGCAGAATCTTGCTATGTTGCTGTATCTATCAATGAAAATACCCAAATACTATTCATTAGGCCTATCTAATAGGATCCAAATTTAAAAATGCCAGTCAGATTCCTAGGAACCAATTTTAGGCAGCAGTTACAAACACTACGAAATTCCTAGGAAAATGAAGACTGTATTTATTTCTTGGTTTTATATTAAAAGGGTGCTTGATGTACTTTTAAAAAAAAAAAAAACAAAAAACAAAAACACCCCCCCCAAACAAATGAAAAAAAAAATCTCTTCCTGGGGGGACCATAACCTGTCTATATTTCTGTATAATCTTTGTATTACTGAGAAAAAAACAGCACTGTAAATAAACAGCATGAAATAGGAAGTATAGATATTAGGCATGGGTAATGACCACACACTCAGTTTTGCAGAGAAACACATCATCAAATGAGTAAGTTTTGTGGAAATTAAACCTGTCTCTTCTGTTACCCTTCCTCTATAAATCCGAACAAATATTGGTATTTATACTAAAAAAACAACTGGGGGTAACCACTGTAAAAAACAAAAACAGGTTAAAAGTGCTTATGAACAGAGCTAGTATTTGTCTATTGCTCCACTTATTTCAGTGGTTCAACACTGTAATTGTTAAAAAGCTTTTAGCAAAGGTTCAACAGAACGTAATTTTAGAGTGAGAGAACAGTAGAATTAAACCGCTACAGCAGATTTGTTTACCTCCTCAGTTTCTTCTCTTTTGTTTTCTTAATTAATTTTAATAACTGGCCTTTTAACCTCATTCCCTATGGATCATGTCCTGGAATTCCAGGATTCATGTCCTGGCTACGAATGCAAGCTTTAAACAATATTTGTTTTAAATAATAGTATTTAATTACTTTTTTTTTTTTTACTGACACAGTAAAAATTTTAAAATTCACAGATTTTAGGAAATTAGTTCATTTTAGGAACTGTAAGTCTCCCTCCTGCAGTCTTGCTGCAAAGACTGTAATATCACAATACAACCTGCACTTGCTAACATTAGATGAAGCAAAGAATGAACGTTTTGAGCCCTCTGGCACACTAGCATGCTATCTAGCAGCACATGCAAAAAATGTTATTGAAATCACTGAGCTGTTTATGAAATAATTAGAAGCGAAATATTGCTTGCAGAAATCACTGGGGAAATAGTTTATGTAATGGATAAAGTCAATAAAATGGAATTGTTCATGGAAAATTTCTGACCAGAAAAGTAAGAAAAAACAGGTCAAAGACATTACTAGTAAAGAACTATTTACCAGTTCAAATCATCACAATAGGAAAAGAGCAGCAATTACAGCAGCTGCTGCTTGAGGAGATCAAGTACACGTATGACTTGAAATGTTTTAGTTAGTATAGATGGCATCTATTAAAATGTGTTAGAATAAAAAAAGATAATTGTTAATCCTCATTTCCACAAACATTTAAATGTTCAACCCTCATAAAAGGACCTAATTAGATTACATTGATAAACGCAAATCTCTTCAAAATAGCTGTAAGCAAATACATATGAATAGATGGTTTCCAATGAGACTTGACAAGTGGAAAGCAGATGGCAACGTGAAAGACTTCAGTTCTGTAAGCCATGCGCTATAAAAGCTGCGAGAAATTTATGTGTAAGGTTTGGTAACCTTAGGAAATATTTTTAACTGGCAATCACTTGAACAAAGATTACCATAAAGAATTAAGCAATACCTTGCATGCTACCAGGGTAGTACAGATTTGGTTTAAAAATGGTTTTTCAACAGAAGTTTTGTCAGATAATTAACAACATTTCAACTCTTGGGGAAAAAAAAAAAATAGAACAATATTAGGAAAAATACGGCTGCCTGGATATTCTTCACTATGCTATCATGGCAAGCTTTTTCTGCCCTTGCAAAAACATACCTATAAAAACATATGCTCTTCCTACCTCAAAACAGATTGCCTTCCTGTAGCAAAGGCTTATTATCAGCAGCTGATCCTTGCCATATTTGTTTAAAAGGCGTCCCTACTTCTTCGCAACCATGTTTTCCTTTTGGTGAGCAAGGAAATACACAAGCATCTGCTATGCTACCAATGCGAATTTTTAATGTAGACTTCCCACATGTAATGTGGGAAAAAAGGAAAGACAAAGCAAAAGAAACCCAAATAAAATATGAGATAACAAGTTTGAACATAACTCAGGCTGAATGAGCATTTCCTCGCCTGGAAATTACAGCTAACGGGACATTTAGACTTTTCTCTTTAACAAAACAACAAATAAAGCTGCAAACATTGAGTCATGAAAGGGTCTCTTGGAGCACCTCTACTTATCCAGGCTACTGTGAGAGGACTTCAGCTGCACTTATGAAGGGTTCAAGGTCTTTTGACTTTAGGCATCTAACTTAGGAGCCAGAATTTAGAGCACAGCCTGTCTAACCAACAGATTACAGACAAGACTTACAGGCTAATTAGTCAGAGAATTCTGGTTTTAGCCCCCTGAGGTTACTGCAAATACATACGAGGGCCACCACTAGGAACAATCCACTCCATTTAGAAATCCCCCTCCCCCAATTTTCTTTTCTGATTTTTTTCCAGTGGATTTGGGAAAGCATTAGTTGGGATTTCAACTCCAGAGCTCACTTTGATTTCCCATGCATGATGGCTTTGAAAATACTTGATTTTTTGCCAAAACTTTACCCATATCTACACTGCGGACAAAAATCATCTCCTAAGGCCCCAGCCAGCAGAGCTTGCTCTTGCCTGAATCCCAGCAGATCTAAGCCGCAGCAGGATGTTTGTTCTCTCTCACTGGACAAAGACCAAGAGGAAGAACAAAGTGAGGAGGGAGAGAGTCCCACTGTCTCCTTGCAAGGAATTCACAGCCACGGCCTCACTGTCAAAACAGCCTCAAAGGCCAATGCCTGTGTTTCTAGTTCACACTTTGCCTTGGGGTCTAGAAGGATCCAGCTGTGTTTAGAAAAGCAGGGCTTTCTCATGCCTCGTCAAACTCTTGCAGCCCCTCTCTTCATCTTCAGCTGGCAAACATGCCCCTTAAATGCAGAAGACCTGCACTCCTGTGATCCCGTAGACTCTTTTATTAGGTAGCTGCCTGATAGCCCACAGATGTGTACGCATATCAGTTTCAATTAGGTAACTTTGACCCTATTTTAGAACCGAGCATCTTCCGCTTGACCATTTCCCGCCCCTCAGTTTTTACTGCTCACATTTTGCCTTTCTAAACACCTCTCAAGGCCTCAACCCTGAGCAAGCTTCAGAAACTAATTAGAAAGAAAAGGTGAGCTCTCTCAATCCTTCTACAAGCTGATTTCAATTACGCCTATTTTTTTTTTCATCCTCCCTTCGGTTAGAAAACAGTACGTCTGTTCAAGTTTTGATCCATTAGTTGGAAAATTAAGCAATTAAAGCAGACAACATCTGTGGACAATGATTTATCAAACACAGTTTCAGCAACCAAAGTGTAAATTGAAGCCAACTTCAAGAGCTGGAGGCTTAATATATCTTCAGGAAAAAAGAAGAAAATAAAGGGAGAGAGAATGAGTCTTCACAGAACCTAAACCTCCTGGCAATTAGAAATGGGAAGATATTTATAGGTGTGATGAAGAACAAAGAAAAAAACACTATAGCAGCCTAGAAAGAGGATCATTTCAGAAGACTAATTTTATTTTAATCAGTGCAGAACAATGTACTCATTTAAGAAATAAACCCTTACAGCAACAGTCTAGTGATTTGACTTCGTATATGTCACTGAATTTAAGCTATGTGATACAAATCCTGTAGTATTCAACACTTAAAAGTGTTTCTGAGGAAAGAATACAACATTACTGGTGAACAATGATACCTCTTACAATCAAAGATAATCATGGAATCATGGAATTTTCAGAGTTGGAAGGGACCTCTAGAGATCATCTACTCAAACTCCCCTGCTGACGCAGGAATGCCTACAGCACATTACTCAGGACTGCATCCAGGCGGGTCTTGAAAATCTCCACAGAAGGGGACTTCACCACCTCCCTGGGCAGCCTATTCCAGTGCTCTGGCACCCGAACCATAGAGAAGTTTGTTCTCGTGTTTGAATGGAACTTCCTGTGTTCCAGTTTGTTCCCGATGCCCCTCATCCTGTCACTGGGAACCACTGAAAAGGGTCTGCCTCCATCCTCCTTCAACCCACCCTTTAGATACTTATAAGCAAGAATGAGGTCTCCCCTCAGCCTTCTCGTCTCCAGGCTAGAGAGTCCCAGCTCTCTCAGCCTTTCCTCATAAGGCAGATGCTCCAATCCCCCAATCATCTTTGTTGTCCTACACTGCACTCTCTCCAGCAGTTCCCTGTCCCGCTTGAGCTGGGGAGCCCAGAACTGGACACAATATTCCAGGTGCGGCCTCACCAGGGCAGAGTAGAGGGGGAGAATGACCTCCCTCGACCTACCGGCCACACTCTTCCCTATGCAGCCCAGGATTCCATTGGCCTTCCTGGCAACAAGGGCACATTGCTGGCTCATGGATAATCTACTGTCTACCAGGACCCCCAGATCCTTCTCCTCAGAACTGCTTTCCAGCAGGTCCACCCCTAGCCTATATTGGTGCCTAGCATTCTTCCTCCCCAGGTGCAGGACCCTACACTGGCTCTTGTTGAACCTCATTAGGTTCTTCTCTGCCCAGCACTCCAGCCTGTCCAGGTCACGCTGGATGGCAGCACGGCCCTCTGGAGCGTCAGCCACCCCTCCCGGTTTGGTATCATCAGCAAACTTGCTAAGGATACACTCTGTCCCCTCATCCAGGTCATTGATGAATATATTGAACAAGATTGGACCAAGTATTGACCCCTGGGGGACACCACTGGCTACAGGCCTCCAACTTGACACTGCTGCATTAATCACAACCCTCTCAGTTCTGTCACACAGCCAGCTCTCAATCCACCTCACTGTCTCTTCATCTAGCCCACACTTCCTCAGCTTCCTAATGAGGATGTTATGGGAGACAGTGTCAAAAGCCTTGCTGAAGTCAAGGCAGATGACATCTACTACTCTCCCCTCATCCGGCCAACCAGTTATAACATCATAGAAGGCTATCAGATTGGTCAAGCATGATTTACCCTTGGTAAATCCATGTTGACCACTTCCAATAACTTCCTGTTCTTCAACGTGTTTGGAGATGACATCCAGAACGAGTCACTCCATTACCTTCCCAGGGACAGAGGTAAGACTAACGAGCCTGTAGTTCCCTGGGTCCTCCTTCTTGACCTTCTTGAAGATTGGAGCAATATCAGCCTTCTTCCAGTCCTCAAGCACCTCTCCTGTTCCCCATGACCTTCCAAAGATGATGGCGAGTGGTCTAGCAGTAACATGTGCCAGCTCTCTCAGCACTCGTGGGTGCGTCCCATCAGGGCCCATGGACTTATGGGAGTCCAGGTTGGCCAAGTGATCTCTAACCCAGTCCTCCTCAACTGAGGGAAAATCTCCCTCTCTTCAGACCTTCCCCCTTGCCTCCAGGGTCTGGAATTCATGAGGGACAGCTTTAGCAATGAAGACCGAAGAAAAGAAGGCATTCAGTAACTCCGCCTTCTCTGTGTCTTCCACCACTAGGGTGCCGATCTCATTCACCAGTGGGCCTACATTTTCCCTAGTCTTCCTTTTTCTATTGATATACTGAAAGAACTTCTTATTATCTTTAACCACAGTGGCCAAGCTGAGTTCTGCTTGGGCTTTGGCCCTTCTAATTTTCCCCCTGCATAGCTTCACTACATCTTGTTATTCCTTGTAAGTTGCCAACCCCCTTTTCCAAAGAATGTAAACTTTCCTTTTGTTCCTGAGGTCCAGCCAAAGCTCTCTATTTAGCCAGGCTGGTCTTCTTCCCAGTCAGCTCATTTTTCAGGACGTAATTGTGAAGGTCATTTTGTGTCGTCTTGATTAAACAAATAGTTCACAGACTATTAACAAGTTTCATTAATAGCAAGTTTTATTCTCTCTCCTGCAAAACTAAGAGACTATTAGAGGGAATTATCACTCCTCACTGATCTTATCGACGATTATATCAATATTTGAATTTTTTATATCAGTAAGCCTCTCATCCAAAATAATGCAAATATTGTACACTCACCTGCTTTTAAGAAACAATGAAGCAGCTAAAAATACCAACAGTAAATACTTACAGTACTCAATAAGCTGGGTTTTTTTAATATAATATATGTTATAAATGTATTAAATTAATATTAAATATATATTATAAATATAATAAAAACCCGTGGTTTTGATGGTAAATATAAAAACATTTATTGGGTGACTGCTGAAAGATAATTATAATAATGCTCTATCAGGTACAATGCAACAGGAAAATAACAAGAGGATTACAGCTTTGTCTTCATTAAAAGAAAAAAAAAAAGTACTGAATTATTTGGATGTTTAAGTCAATCTTCGACACTTCCTGGCTTTTGAGGGAGTTGAAGATTTTGGCTGTTATTTCCAGTTTAAAGTGTTCTGCATGGTAGACACATACTTCTTACATTACTTTTGTAAAACTACTTATGAGTTTGAGAGCTTCAAACCAATCCGATTTGGACAGTAATTCCTACGCATTCCTATTTTACTAGAATGTCTTTTTTCCATCCCAATCAAGTGCTTGATTCAAATTAAGCTTTGTAACTCCTTCCTTTGGATTCTGAGAGTAATTAGATGTACTGGAGATGCAAGCCAAAAGGACAACTATCAACTTCTTATTCCTTGCAAACACATCACCTCCTCCAAATAATGTGCATATTGTTGTGCATCCTGTCCCTATATTTTCTTCTAAATTAAGACAAAATTAGATGCCTTAGCACAAGACCTTCATTTTTGGCATCACCATAAAAACTTTGATATTTTTTACACACTTGCATGGAGAAAGATCCAAGTGCACCACCACTCAGACAAGAACAAAAGCAGAATTCTGCCTTTAAATTGAGACACAAACCTTTGCTTCCCATTTAAATACAGCAGGAAGGCTCATGCTTTCTAGCAGACATATCAGGTGTAATTATATGGGGCAATTTAAAGGGGCACATGTCGTTGTGAAGCATTCAGCAAAATATGGCTTTGTTCTTTCCTTTCCCAAACTATAAATTCATTCAGCTCAAACACAGTGAACAATTTCAGCTGACAGGGAACAAATAATCAGAGCTACGTTCCAAAAACAGCGTCGCTTCAGGTGCTCCTTTTATCCATTGCACTTGATGGCATTGAGACCCCATGACACAGATTCTGGGAAGAGCTCCAGAGAAGCTTTAGAACCGCGCACTGTGGAGCCAGGGCAGACAGCTGGGGAGGCACCTGGAGCTGGGTGGGAGGCACAGCACCCCAGAAAGGCAGCGAGAGCTGGGCCCTGTGCTCCAGACCAACACAAGGTATCACCAATTACATCACAGGTAACACCAGCTTCTGATGGGCTTCTACCAGCACAGTTCACCTCCAATTTAGGTGAATGAAGAGCCAGCACCTGCCTTTGGAAAGTTGCAAACCTCAGCACAGTACAGTCATCTTTCCTTCAGGCTTCTTTATTTAGCAGGTGAACTGACAAAAGAGCTGTTTTCACAGCTTTCAAGTGAGCCGCATGTAAATCCCCCAACTGGAGGAAAAGCCCTACAGTGTTTGATTTGGCCTTTACATTACACCTGAGTATCAAAGTGGCTCCAGCAACTTCTGTGAAATAACTCCTAAATGAGGCAACTGATAAACAGAGTCAAGACAAAAACACGTTGTTCAACAGGACACATGTTCATCATAGAAGGGAAGCCTTTACAAATATCACTGTGATACTACTCGGATGGCAGATGATTACACGAGTCTTCTGGCAAAGAAACAAGAAGGCTTGTGTTAGAAGAGAATACGTGCAGCACACAAGGTTAACTTCCTGGTAATAAATTTACGCTGAGCAAAGTTAACACACAACAAAACCCCTCTTCTTGGGGAACAGTCTTAGGCTTTTATCCTATTTTGTATGTATATACAAATTCATTGAGACATCATCACTGAATCTAAGGAAAAGCAAGCATGCAGAGTCAGGACTACTGCAGAATTCCTGCAGAACCTCTCTCTCACACAATGATGTTCTGCATTTAGTTTCTCATCTTGCTCACCTAATGCACATGGCTTAAAAAGAAAAGACTGGTAGCGTTCATTGCATTCCTTCTTAGCACTGCTGCTGGTCTTTTCTTACTATATTGCAAACACAGCAACTTGTGCACATCACCTCACTGCAAACACTGCTGCATGCAAATCCTAGAGAACTGTAAGAAAAATATTGTTATGAATAAAACATGAATGGAAACCCATGTATGAAAGCACCTCCAGAAACAGTAGAACCAGCGTTAAAAGAAAAATCTGTATTGATAATGAAGAACACCCCTCCCAGCAGTACAGCTGAGGAACATGTTTATATTAAGACGAGAAAGTCTGCACTCTGGCCAGAGCACAGCACTGCTGACTCGCCAGGGGAAGTCCCGACATCCTAACAACAGGAAGATGGCAGCAAGCCTAGCAGAGCACATTACATATGCCATTTCTTTTCCAATAAGCAAAACAGACACATATTTCAAATAAGAAACCTAAGATTTATGGAGAGGGAAGAAAGCACCATCCTCTATCACCTACTGACTCACAAGCAATATAAAAGGCCATTGTTGCCAGTCTAGAAGAACCACAGAGACACGACAAGGACTCGACCGCCAGCATGCTTTCCTCTCTCTGTCACACACAGTCCCAGGCAGACCACTTCGACACACGTGTTCAAATGCCTGTGAGTGTTAGGAAATTATATCGATGCGAAAATGAATGAGAATCATAGAATCATGGAACGGTTTCGGTTGGAAGGGACCGTGAAGATCATCTAGTTACAACCCCCCTGCCATGGGCAAGGACACCTCCCACTAGACCTGGTTGCTCAAAGCCTCATCCAACCTGGCCTTGAACACCTCCAGGGATGGGGCAGCCACAGCTTCCCTGGGCAACCTGGGCCAGTGTCTCACCACCCTCAGAGTGAAAAATTTCTTCCTAATATCTATTCTAAGTGTCCCCTCTTCCAGTTTGAAGCCATCACCCCTCGTCCTATCACTACATGCCCTTGTGAAAAGTCCCTCTCCAGCTTTCTTGTAGGCCCCCTTTAAGTACTGGAAAGAATGGGGAGAATAAATCTGTTTAGAATTTCTGTAAAATAAAATCACTTCCCCTCAAGTTCACACATTTAGTTTTGTCATGAGAACTTTCTAAAAGAACCATTAGGTTTTATATTTTAAAGAGCAAGCAACTAAAATTTTCTCACTACCTTTGAGGCTTGCAAGAAAATGGTAAACATTTACTTTTACTGTAAAACATTAAGTTTTCTGAGTCTACTGTGTATTATATATTTGCCTTAATTGGGCTGATTTTAACCTCCTTAAATTTTGTTTAATTTTTTAACTTGGACTTCTATTTGTTGCAGAGTTTCTCATAAAAATCTGCAAACGAATTACAAACTGTGGTTAATGAGGTATGCATAAAGCTTCTCTTTTCCTTTATCATTCTTACCATCTGCTTTGTCTGTTTTATTATCAGCCTGTAAGCTAATAATCTATCTCCTTTATTTCCCATCTCACTTGGAAAAAAAATGATGAAGAAATTCAGAAGAGTTTTCAAACTCCCCGTTTTCTCTGAGTTTTCCCTGAGTGGTGCCTTATGGTACAATCTGTGTTGTGCTCCCATTTTCTCCACTGCAAAATCCCGATTTTCAATTCTATTTAAAAAAGCCCATTGGATTTCCAACATCACCACCCCAAGAAAACGGCAGTATAGCAACTCTAAGATTCAAATCAATCTATTTTACCCTAGTCTCCCATTGTTATTAAGCAAAAATACTTCTTTTTCCCCTCACTATTCCTATTGCAATCTTTACTGACTACAGATTTGGTGTAAAATATGACAACAGATTTGCAGAAAAAGATTTGCAATATTTATCTCTTATCTATCCATGTACAATAGAAGTATTTAACCACAGCCTTCTTTCCATTCACTACAAGTCTAATACGTGTTTTGATAGAGTTGTTCCTTCTCTTCCAGTTAGGGCCAATAAGTTTCTGGGCATCTGTATCACATTTTGGTATCTCCCATCACACAAGTACCATTTACATGCGGTGTTAATCCAATTAAACTAAAAATTCTCTCATTTTGACTAAAATTACCATGAAAAGCTTCAAGTATTCCCTTCTGAGCTAGGCCAGTACTGTGTTTTCATTTGCTGTTGAAATTGTACCAGGTGAACTGTTTTCACTTCACTATTACCTCTTTGCACCAACACAGACGTACGACTCAAGTGAATACACTGTACTGTGTGCAACACACTGCTGTTACATAGCTAAGCTACATGGAAAGAAAATGTTTCCAATCACATTTCCTGTGCCTATCCATTACATAGCTAATCATTGCCTTAAAGTGGACTTCAGGAAGCTGAGCTAATATTTTTAATAATCATCTCAGGAAAAAAAAAAATTAAAAAAAAAATACAGGGACACTTTAAAATTATGAAAAGTGCCCCTGAGCATCACTATTTCCTAAGGGCTGCAAGCTATGTAATTTTGCCTGTCTTCAGTAAAGACCAATAGGACAAGAATGAGAAATAGAACTGAGCTCTTTAAAAATCAATCAAAAAACCCTTCAATTTAGTGCTATTTGGAATACAGTCATCACTAAGCAGCTTAATGAATAGTGTAATCACGGTCCCTCCCTTCTAATTAAGCCACTATTTTCAGAACTGAGAGTTAGATAGCGTTTGTTCTTTAAAATGGAATAACTGACTCGAAGAGAAGTTGGAAAAGCCAGCACTAAGAACTAGGCTTTATTTAATGAGCATGAATTTGTGAAAAACTATCACAAAGTGAGCAACAGTTAACCACTGAGCTGAAAAACTTCTTTTGGATCATCTGCAGATTTCCTAGCAGAGCTGTTATCCTAGTGTGTAAGCTCTACAGAGACTTTAATCCATTTTGCACCTGAAAAGGGGCATGTGAGTGAAATTATTACATTTTCAAATGCAAGCTCATGGGAACACGGCCTGGTGCTGGCAATGGATACCGAATTGAGGAAAAAAAAAACCAAACAAAGCTTGGTTAAACATTCTGAGGTTCTCATGTCTGCCTCAGGCATGCTATGTACAAAAGGCGCTGGGTTCTGTGTTACGAGCCCGTGTATTTATTAGCCTTGACCAGCTTTGTTTTCTTCATTTCCTGTGCTCTGACATACATTATAGTACTTCAACAAGTAAACAGTACATGAACAAGGCTGGCTGTTGCCCATGTTTTCTGATTTACTATTTGTTTTATAAGCCAAAACAATTTGTAGTTATTTTTCAGTTTACTCTCAGTACACTCCCGTGATAAAAAGAAGTTTATCTTCCCAGGTATAGAAATTTGGAAAAACAGATAGAGTGCATGTACCTTATTCAAGCCACTTTGAAGTCCACAGAAAGACCACGGGCAACATTCATCTCTCCTAACTGCAATGATTTAAAAGTTGTCTGGTCTAAGGTGGTTGCAGAGGTCTCCACAATCAAACACAATTCTGTCTTCGAGTATGATTCGTTGCTCTCTGCATGCACCAATCTCTCCCTGTCGATTATAAAGAGGACCCAGATGGGTAGTTTAGGCCAGGTATCCAACTTTTAAGACGGCTGTGTTGGATATCATGCCTTCTTGAAGGAACTCCTGATTATAGATGTATGAAACTAAAAGAAAAAGATGTGAAAAAGAAACAAAAGAAAATAGAAATAAATCGAAGCATAGGAATAACAAAGGAAAGTGAAATGTCCATCAAGTACAAATACTATGAATTTTTTTAAGACAAAAGAAATACTGCTGTGTTTGTAAATTTGTTTGATAGAACTTTTAGATTCATCCTCCGGAAGTGGCATGTGTAAATTTTTTTCTGTCTAGGTGGGGAAATTACATATAATGGGATTGTATGGAGAGATAGTACAGCAAATGTGACTGCCAGGTGTGATCTTATAACTGATATCCATATATCTGTGGCATACCAAATGTGATACCAGATTATGTATATCATTATAGTTTTTAAACATGTTTTAGAGAGACTTAAGTCTTTTGGCCTCTTGGGACATGATTAAAGAATTATCAAAAGGATTCTTTGGCAAGCTTAAACAGGTCAAATCCATACTCCTGTTTAATACTGCTTGATTACAGAGCAGCTTTTAAAAGGTTTCTGTACAGGACTGACTTGATAACCCTCTTGTTAAAGTCAATCAAATTGTGAATGCTTCCAAGGAAAAGAGAAACATCAACACCGAAGATGTCCTATGACAAAGTTATCACACTATTTGCTGTATCTATAGAAATGGCTAAAGTGGGAATTAAAATTTGTGGAAGTCAGTATTCTGTCACGAAGTCATGTTATATTCTTGGGAGAGGATTTCTGGTCCAAAGACATTGTGTTAGGTAGAATAGAAGATACCTTCAGATTCTCCCACAAACAATGAATGATTCTGTGTCGGAGCTGTGGAACAGAACAGGCTGCAGGGGAGCCAGAGGGTCAGACAGCATCAGAGGAAAGGCTGACAGGCAGAAGACTGCAGCCCTGGCCTGCTTAGGGCATTCACTCTCACTGTCTGAGAGCAGCTGAGCTTCTGTATGATGTTATTGGATTAATAATCTGGAATAGGCATCAGTGAAATATAAGAAGGAGATGTAAGACCCATGTGAGAGAAGAACATTTTGGCATGAGCCAGTAGGTATTACGTAGTTGCAGTGGCATCCTTACAGAATGAGATGAGGAACTTCCTCAGCATTATTCATCTACATGTTAGATATCTCCTGAAATAATGAAAACCGCTTCTCCATTACAAACTCTTTACTCATTTTTTTGGTGATGAATACTCAACAATACTCTAAACATTTGCTTCCAGATACAGACTTTACTGAGCTGTTGGGAACATAGCAGTGCCTGTGGTCTCGCATCACACGTTGTGTGAATCCCAGGTGTCTTGATGTCAGGTGTTAATGAGGAGGAAGAGAAGGGCTGCCTTATGCTGTTTTTTGTAAGGCATCACTAAAAGCCTGAAGAGGAGTTTTATCTTTAATAATGCGGGTTGTTTTCTTACATTCATAAATACAAAGATGAAAGGTCATCAATTATTGAATAAATCCATACTGATCCAGGAAAAATAACCTTTAATTCTGTTATTGTATTCACACTTTCTCAAATTACCTTCTTCAATACCACAACTTTTTGAATCTCATTGTAAATTATTTCCCACAGAGAATCTCAGTGAAAATCTCAGTTACAAAGCCAAATGCTGCTTCTCCATGATGGAGCAAACCAATCAAAACCATCTGTGAAAAATAAACATTTGATGAAGGACGCATGCATTCTGTTTTCCTAACTGTGATAATTCCTTTTTAAGCCACTGAAGATCCAGACTTCAACTGAGCCCAGTATCTGTAACCAGAGACACTTTTTTCCCCAAAGTAATGTAATTTTTGTCTGCACTGGACTTTTAGTAGTATGAGAAGTAACAAACCCAGTTGGATTTTGATGGAAGTTACAAGATTCAAAATTAGAAAAAGAACTTTCGCTTGTAACCCAAACTGTTCCTCAATGTCTAGGAGAGAAACCATTTCTCACAGTTTAGGAGAGAAATATGGAATCTGCAAGACTTTTGTCTGAAAAGTCACTGAAAAGTGAAGAAATGCACTTTAAATACGGAAAGAACCCCTGGTCTTACTCTAATTATTACATAAATCAAAACATTTCCTATCTTGCCTACCCAACTGAGAAGCCAGCAGCCATTAATAAGCTATATGTAGATGTATATTAGTAATACAATTCAAATTAAATTGTATTTCTTTCATTTCTAATAGGGAATGTCATATTATGGAATAATCACATTTTGTACTTTGTAAATTGAAGACATCAGATTAAACATGCTGTAAAATAATATTGAAACTAAGTATTCTTATTAAATGTAGCAGTGGGGAAGTGGCTTAGGGACTAAAGCACTATATAAGGTAATGTCTAAGTTAACTCAAAAAAAGTGAGAGTGCAAGTCCATTTCTTCACACATTTCAATATTTTCTCAAAACTTAATGTGGGAGCGTATACTTAAGATATATTAAAAAACCTCATGAAGACTGCAGTTGCAATTCAGTTGAAATACACAGTTCATTTTTAGTATTTCAGACAGATAAACAAAATTGATGTTTCACTGAACTAGAGCTGGTTGAATGCAAGATAAAATTTTGTTGTGTGTTATGCATTTATTCCATTATTTATAGAGTCACTGGAATAGTGTGAAGTGTACAATTGAATACATTATAGGTTGTCATCAGTAAACAGTGATGTTTGGCTATTGCTGTGCATCTGTGAGAGTGTTCTCCAAGTTGTCCTTTTTGCTCCAGTTGGATTCTCTTGATGCAATAAGTAACGCTAGAAATCCCAGCTGGATTCTATTGTTTCTCACGCAACTGGTCAGGATGATGAATAGGGGAAATCCTGCCTTCCCTTCTCTGTCCCCTTCAGAGCTCCATTTTGGTTTCACTTGGTTTATACCAGGTTGCTGAAGGCTTTCAGCAGCGCCAGCCTGCCATGGCTGCAAGCAGGAAAACCTTGCAGGTGCAACGCATAACTTCTGCTGTCTAAAATTCCAGCGGATGGCATGTCATTGTCTTACCTTAACGGTAGATGTGACTCAGGCCTTCATCCAGTTGATTTGAAAAGGGAGTAGATTACTTCAGGTTTTTCGAGAGCACACCTTCTTCCTTCTGTGGGCTGTCTAGCGTCCCCAGCTTACAAAAAGGTGCACACGTCTTACAGATAGTACATACATTGGCATGATCCAGCCGTGTTAGAACAAGTTTCAGTTTTGCAATTCCCGTTTTACTCCATGGGTTTAGTGTATGTGACAGTGGGGCTGCATGTAATAGAGCTCTGCACATGCACATCAAGAAGTGTCCTTTGAGTGATTCCCCTGTGGTTCCCACTCCTTCCATCCTGTCACACAGAGGTGGTTGCAGTAGCAGATATTAGATGTTAGACCACTTGTAGATGCAGGAGAAGGCTCCTGGTTGTTTGGGTAGCCACTTTGGGCATGTACAGAGGGAGAAAAGCAGTGAGGTAAATGGAATTGGATTGTGTTCTGCCACCAGGCAAACAGCGCTCAATTAGCATGGGTTCCAGTTGTCTTTAATTATTCTGTGTTTGTTTATGGGGAGACCAAGTGTTCAGGAAGCACAAGTTCCCCATTTAGTGTTTTGTAGTCACTCAGTCTTTCGTAACATAGATGTGTTCATCTTTGTGAGGGAGCATATTTGCTTTAAGCAGAGAGGCAAGCTAAGGAGAAGACTCTCTCTGCCAGCTGCAAAGTTGCAAGTGATTTTAGGGTCTGAATGATACTCATTGGTCTCAGTAGGTAACAAGGAAGCAGTAGGCAATAAGCAAGGCTGCCAGCCCTGCAGATACAATGTGTGAAGGCATTTGAAGGGAACTAGGAGGAAATTGCACATAATCTTTGAAGAATTAGTTAGGAAATTTAGCTGTTCTAATGACGTGATTATACATGCATTGCTGCCTCTGCAGTGGGAAAAACTTGGGGGGGCAGTGGTTTGGGTTTTTGTTTTGTTGTTTTTTTTGTTGTTGTTGTTGAAGTGAAGGTTAATGGCTCTGCTATTGCTTGGTCATTTTGGGGCCTTTTGTTTCCCATCAGTTCCCAGAGCTTCTTTGGTAAGATTTTGAGGGTTGTGGGCTATGTGTATGCCAAAGAAATGCTCCAATGCTGCTCGTATAGTCTGAAAAAATGCTGCTCTTAGATTCTTCTTCAGATATTTCTTCTCGAAAACCACATGGCTCCAGTTATGAAACTGCAATAGAATGTTTAGGCGAGGCAGGCCTGTATCTGGGACACATCCATCCAGCCAGCCCATATGAAGGATGCGTCTGTGTTACTAGAGACTGAGGGATTACAAAAGACTTATTGAGGAATTCTGCTTAATGAACACTTGGTCTCTCCACAGACATAATTATTCCAGGCAACAGATTAAGTGCAGTACTTATTGCAGGCTGTTTGTATTTGTCTTGGTTTGTGATTAGACCACTGTTTTAGGCAGAGCGTAGATGGTACATCTACAATTCAGTTTATTTGACATTGAGTTTCCAGCCCTGAAATCATGACTGCCTTTAGTGAGGTGGGACCTTCCCTTGAGCGAGGGTCGCTTTAGGCTAGTAGGGCATTTGAGTCCTGTTTCTGCAGATTTAGTTGCTCTTCCTTGTTCTGCAGTTCTTGAGTGTGGGAGGGCTGTTGATACGCTCTGGAGCACTGCAAGCACTAGATGTCCTGTTTTCAAAGTTTTAACTTTCAAGATTCATTAGAAAAAGTTCTTGAAAACTCGTTCTTGAAATCTCTAATTATCTAGTCTATTTTTTCCTTTTTCTTTTTCCTTTATAGGATGAGGGAGAGGACAGCAGTATAATTGGAGATTAAGGACAGTGAAGCTGGCTTTGTTTGAAACAGAAGAGTATACAATATTGCTGTCATTGATGTATATGCAAACGCATTAAGTCTAAGATCTGTGTCACAGCGTATCTGCTTAATATGCCTGATTCATACTCCTAGTGAAGCAAGGCCTTATTTTCAAGTCTTATTTCTTTTTGCTGTGGCAGCTGAGTTCCATTTGTGTGTTTTGTGTGTAGAAGGAACCTGAAACCTCTTGTTTTCAGGTTTAATCAATGACATTCAATTTGTTGGGTTTTTTCTCCCTTGTTGACAGACTTGCCAAGATCGATTTTGAAGTGTTAAGTCATAGGGGTAATCTCAGAATTGGAGACCTAGAGCCGTGATACACAATGTATTGTAATAGATAAAATAATTTAGAGAATGCAAGTAGAAGCATGAATTCCTATTTCTCATTTTAAATACCTCCTTAACCTATAGTCCTCTGTTCTTTCTTTTTTTTTTTTCTTCACTTCTCCTGGCAAATGAATTCAGCTGGAGAGCATCTACAAGTATTTTATTGATGATAAATGTTTAGCTTCTGACTTAGCTTCTAAAATTAGAGCAGTACTGTTAACCTTCAGTAGTGAACAATTGTACCACAGCTCTGGAATTTTTATTGTATTTTTGCTTTCTGATTTTTTAGCCTTTCAAGTATATTCTTGAATTGAAGAGAGTTGTATGGTGCATAAGTGTTAGAGTAGATTATCCTTTACATAAAGCTGCTTGATGTCCCTTTTCTTAAAATTATCAAAACACTGACAGTTCTTATAGAGGGATAGGTCATTCTGTGATGGCAGAAGTGTTTGCCTATAGCTTGGCTCAGTGAATAAATCTATACTAGCTTTTGCACCAGTATGTACTCCAGTTGAATTGCTTAAGTCATTTTGAACAAAAAAAATGCATATTTTAAAGTAAGATCGTGACATTACACCAGGGAGTACTTCGTCCCACCCAGGAGATTCTGTAAATCTAAGCTGCCATACTTTCAACTGAATTATTTTCAACCTTGCTTACTGTACAGAATTATTTTCCTCAAGCAGACCATGGCACTTTTTAATCTCTGTTTTAACCAGAAATACTTCCTGAAAATATTGTAAAGCCTTCCAGATGATTTTGAAGCTACTTTGTTTTTGTAATCACCCAGAGTACTTTCAGGATCTGCCTTCAGGAGAGATGATTTTCAAGACATAGTATAGATTGGATTGAGTTTCTGTGATGGAAAAGACCCTGCTCGGAAGGGGAATTTTAGCATAAAGGTAACTTCTGTTTGAGAAATAATCCTCCTTTGGATTGTGGAGAAGCAGAAGATACAGTAAATTGCTGTGTTACTTATCTTACTATGGCATTTATCTCCTGGCAAAAAATTCTGTAAAATGTGAAGGATTTTTTTCTTCCATCATTATGAAGACTTACACTAGCGTCAGACTGAAATACAGTTGAGGGAGAGGGGGACATGTTGACAACTTAGTTAAAACAAAAAACAGTTGAACCAATCTAAAGTACCATTTTATTAATTCTTATTACCTGTGTCTAAATATTTAGGCATGAATTGGTGATCTGTAGTTCCCTTATAGTTAGTTGACAGAAATAGATAACTTCTGTGGCCTAATGTGTCATCCCATGCTCTCTATCTAAATAGGCAAAATATATTGGACTTTAGAAGTGTCATCATCCATAGTTTACTAATTCAGTTGTAAATGTCTGCATTGTAGGCTTCTAAAATCAGGTGATACTAATCTTTAGGTCTGAATAGGGGGCTATTGTGTATTCCTTTGCCCTTCAAGTCTGTGTTGAGGCTTGTGTTGGTTGAACCAGTGGTAGCAGGTACAGTGAGACCTGCTACAATAATGGTGACACAAAATGCTATTCTTCTTATGAACTGTTTTTTTTTTTTAACCACAGTTTTTGTTTATCCTTAGTGGCCAAGAGATAACCATTTAGTTTGTCTGATTGGATGATTAAATCTTTCCTCATATGCAGATATCTATGTTTGGTACCTTAAAGCATAGTTTTTAGCAGAACCATAAGGACTAGATCTACAGTGTGATGTGACTTCTTTATGTGATATTTTTATATAACTATTTTAATAGCTCAAGAAAAACAGATATTAATGCTTCCCTTCGTGCATTTTCAAGTCTCTCATTAATTAAAAAAACTAATTACTTTTTCCGTTACAGTAATGGTGATATTTTTGAATCAAAGGGCATTGCATTTAACACAATTATAATTATGTGAATCAAGACCAGAGAGGTTAAAGATTAGCTTCACATGGTTGCTATGGCTTCTATTGCATTTAAAATCTCTGTTGGCTGTGGGAATGTTTTTCATGTTAAGGATGTAAATATTAAAAGCAGTATATTTTAACAATATTAATTTTCTTAGTTCTCTCATCTTAGACCATGCCGAGGGCTTGCTCGGCTTGGCACAATTTTCTTTGAGAATCAGTCACTCCTTTGAACCTAGTTGCCTGGACACCAATATTCACGGTTGGTACTATGAAATTGGGGTGTTGGTACTTGGGGTTTTTTTCTGGTTGCAGCTAGGCTGGCTGACAAGACTGGAGTTCCATTGTTGTTAATTATTTTAGTAAGAGAAAGGGAGCCTCATTTCTCTTTTGCACTCTGCAGGAGTATTTTTTCTCATGAGGAAAATAATAAAGGCTAATATTTCATTGCCCGTAATTTAGTACAGGGGAGTAGATGAGATCTTGCCTGTCTCTGTCAGGACAAACCAGGGAAATGAGGGCAGTATTTGAATGGCCTCTGGCCTTTTAAAAGTGGCAAGATTCTGGAAAGAGAATGACTTCCAAGCCAGGAAACAAAGATAGAACTGCCTGAATGTGTCCACACTGGCATGTAGTAGGGTGCCACAGGATTCGATCTGTTTGTAGAGTAAAGCAATTGGTGCTGAGGACCCAATGTGCACAGCGTTTTGTGGAGGTAGACTTTGGGCTACCACTGCTGTGGGCCCTTGGACTGAATTGGCATCATCAGCAGATGACACACATCTGGTTTAAGTACCTCCAATATAAATCAGTTTGTGCATTCTGAGACCTTTCCCTCAGGCGAAGTGAACGTGGTAAGTGAGGCACTTGGGGGATTCTCCACAAACCACAATCCCAAGTGAACTACAATGATAATATAGATGCACTACATATAGCCAGACAAGAGAGAAGTTTTTAAACTCTCAGTTACTAGCAAAAATTTTATGGCAGAAAGATTGCTTCTGAACTGCTTCCAAGGTTTCTTTTAAATTTTTCTGTATTTAAGCAGCTGTGCTTTAAGCTGAGCTGGATGGAAGCAAGTTAAATGGCCTAGTGGGAAAAGCAGCACAGAACTGCAGCCTGGAAAAACTAGCAAGAGAAAACCTGTGTCAAATGAGATCACAGAAGTGACAAATTTATTCGTGAGATGTTTTAGTGTACAACAGACCTTAAAAATTGGACAAAAAAGAGATAAGGACAGACAAATATATCAATTATAGATTCTGTAACAGTCAGTAGCTGCGAGGGTATGCTAAATAATTAATCAGAGCTTAAACTCTCCTCTTGAGCCGAAACTCACCAAAGAAATGGGTGATGTGGTTGCATGGGAAAACACTGTTCTTTCCAAGAGTTTTGTGTGGTGGTTTTCTTGGGGTTGTTGTTGTTGGGGGTTTTTTGTTTTGTTTTTTTTTTTTGTTGTTTTTGTAAAAGGATTCAGGTCTATGTAAAAAACAAGTGTAATCTCAACTGAGCCCTTCTCTTTGTGAGTAAAACAAGAACTGTGTGCCCTTCCATCCAAAGTGCTGCAGGTATAGGAGCTTCTCTGTAACCCGTATTGGTCGGCCACTGAATACTTAGCAACATTTTCAAAATCTGATATTTATGACCTTCTCTTTTATGATTTGCTTGGGTGATTGCCCTGGGTGAAAACTTTCTGTACACCATCGGGAAGAGTTGCAGAGCTTGTCTAATGACTGCTGATTTCTTACAGAGTTGCCTTTTGCTATTACTCCTTCAGTGTTTTTGTGGGGACGGAGTATGTAAACTGAAAGGCATTGCTGCTTCTGTTTTCCTGCCTTTCTGTGAACCAAAGTACTGTAACATATGAATTACACCAGCCTGCATTCTCGTTGATATGGAAAAACAGGCTGGAAAAGGGCCTTGTGGTCTTTTAGCCCATGGCTGATTATTGAGACCTGTCAGAGTATCCTCGTTTGAGTGACACAGGACTAATTTCTCTTCTAATGCTTGGGAAAACTGTACTTTAGAGTCTCAGAGTCTAAACTGTAGAGTCTCAGAAGACTCTAGTGTCTGATTTTTTACTTAATAGCCAGCTATGGTATGTGGGTGTCAAGGTCTCAGTGTTTTCGAGCTCGCCAGGTGCAGGGATGAGGAGCGAGACCCGGGCACTTGACCCAACCTGGCCAACAGGATTATTTCATACCATGAATGGCATATTCAATAAAAATTAGAAAGTTTGCTGTGGAGCGCTCTCTCCCTTGATGGTGGTGATCCAGAGAACTTCTTGCCCCGGTGCCAGAGCCCTGAGCCCTTCCCTTCCTCTTGAAGCTGTAGCTCTCACAGTGTCCGACATTTGCTGTCCCCTGCTGGGAGTGCACAGCTTCCTACGGATAGAATGGGCTGAGTATAGTCCTTGTATATCTTATATTGCTATTGGAATCAATATTGGTTCTTTAGTATTATTAATGTTAATTATGTAGTCTTATCCTATTAAATCTATTTATAGTTCAACCCTGTTGCTTCCTTATTTTTCCCCGATTCCCCTTTCTCGGGGGGGGGGGGGGGG
>VFFE01008282.1:6205066-6290939 GCA_008921705.1 Burhinus oedicnemus | reverse complement strand
CTTTTCTTTTTTTTTTTTTTTTTTAATTTATTTACCTCACTTCTTTCTGTAGGTAACACAGGAAGTAAGTGAGTAAAACACTCTATTTTTTTTTTAAATTATTTTATAAACTTTAGAGAAAGATTATTGGGCCTTGGGGATGGAACAAAAGGAGAAAACAGCTTGCTTTGTTTTCTGATCCAGCTCTACTAAATAGGGTGATGTTACCTCTCTGCGCATTCTGAAATCTCATTGAGGACCACTGCGGGAGAGCTTAATTTTATGCTTTTGTTTTAAACTAAGCTGTAAGTGGATCCTGTACTGTTACTACATCCATGAAGCTAGCTGATTTTATAAGATTCCACAAAGAGGTTATAAATACTGTATTTTCAATGTCAGGTAATTCCTATATATTATCAGCACTATCAGAATGATCTCATCTAGAGAGAATTCTGAAATTGTGCTGTGTGAAAGAAGAAACCTGCACTAGCTGACGGCCACGAGAGAATGCCAACATTGCTTACAGCAGGTTCTTACAAAAAACGAGGTAAGTCCTACCCATGCTCTATCAAACGGCTGTGCAGAAGCAGAGCTGGAAACCACTACATTATAACCCTCGTCTGGTGTACCTGAACTCCACATCCAAAAAAAGAGACTGGGAGAAAACAAGAACAGTATATCTCCATCAAAACGAAGATCCAAGAGCGGCTTCCAGGAGGAGGAGGGAGGGTAAGAAAGACAGATATATAAGAAAATGATGGAAAGATTAAGGCACAGGATGCTGGTTAAGGAAGTATGTGAGATGCAGGGGAGCAAAAGGGCTGGGTCCTAGTTACGAGAAGCTAAAAGGAATGCCACCACTATCTGAGAAAGCAGGAGCAGTTGCCATTGGTGATTACAGAGCAAATTAAAGATTCGGGAAACTCTTAAATTTAGAAGCTCTTCAGGAAGGTTTGGTAAAGGAATACAGCTCTGCAACTAACTAACTGCATTTCTGGAGACCATTTTCAAAACAAATGAGGAGCCCTCCTGAAATTACAGAAGAGTAAATGTTGACTGGCAAATCATGTTGAGACATTTCTGCATATTTTAATGCTGTCCCTTTAAATAGTCCCCAGGTTCCACTGCTACATTACATGGCTAATGCTGTCTGGAAATTATGGAAATTGAGCCTATGGTCCATGTCTCTCATGTACTGCTGCTAATTAAGTTCTTTGTGACTTACCATTTGATTTAGAATACAGAAGGGACAGAAATCGCCTTTTTTCTCCCCTTCCTTTCTGGGGGAAGAGTGATTTTGGAATAAGCTTTTATGTGGTTATTTTCTAGAAAATCTAATTTCAGAACTGTAAACTGTTTTTACTAGGGCTGTTCAACATTAAAGACTTCACATTTTCAAGACCATGCTCTAAAGAGCATATTGCACATAATCACAGACATCAAATGTAATTGTCTCACGCCACTTTCCTACAAGCATTTCCTCCACCGCACTTTGTGCCTCAACATGGGATTATCAGAAGTCAAACAGGATTACCTCCTAAAAAAGCCAATCCTTAAATCATTTAAGGTTAATATAGGGATTGGGTTAGAAAAAGTTGACCAAGAATGGAATGGAACCTTAATGGATAAGATTAACATCAGTGGAATTTTCCTAAGAGAAAGTAATGTGGACCATTAGGATATTGCTCCTGCAGTATCATGTTAAAGGTAGCACTGTGGAAAATACAAGCGTTATTCCGATAAACTCAAAACTGCCGTAAATAGCAATGCAGCCAATGGACGAGCGGCATTCTGCAGGTGTCTTGACATTGCCTGGATCATTCACACACTGAATAGCGCCCCACCTACAGCTGCTACCACCATCCACAGAAAAATCTTAGAATGAATTCGTATTAGTTCAAAGAAGTGGAACAACTAAATATACTGACAGTGTGTGTGTATATATATATATATATTATATATATGCTTTTCACATTCATAGGATCTTACTAACTGAAAAATCAACCAGACATTAGCATTATTCAGGATGAAGGTGAAAAGAAGGGAAAAAAAATCAATTTTCTTAAATAAAGTCAAATCAGTTCAGGTCAGAAAACCTTCTCCAAATACCAAGAACTGGAAGTCAACTCCCTCTGCTTTTTGCTCCCAAATACCCCAGAAGGCATGCTACTAGTTCAGACATTTCCTTCAAAGCAGAACATTAGGCCTCATTTGTATTTAATGAACAGTTTTGTAATTCTGGCCCTGAACATTAGCATATGAGAGGCCCTCCCCCAAAATAATTCACATAAACCTATTTTTTCTCAATAATAGGTATCTCTTTATGAGTCTAGTGGTTTCTCCTTTCCACCCCAGTTTGGCTCACAACCAAAGGAAAAACAAACACTTAAAACAAAATTGGATTTAGTTTAGCCTAGGAAAGGCTTTTCTTGCCAGCTGAAGCCATTCAGTAATACTGATCTAAATTCACAAGTTGTTTTGGTAAAATGGAAAACTCCTATTGCAGCCAGCTTTCTGTTTGCCTGAACAAAACTGACCCAGTTCCAGTGAGGAAACCTTTGAAAAACCCATCCCTTTTGGCATGGCAGTAAGAGATATGAAATCAGTATCACCGCTTTCTAGTCTCCTTAACATAAAAGACTGCATAAAGTATGAGAAAAGGTAGAGAAGACCAATATGGATGACTACAGCTAAGGAACAATTGCTAGTCTAAGAGCAACTACATAAATTGTGACCCAGCAGCATGAAGGAAGACAATGAGGAATATTATAAAGGTCAATAAAATTATGGTAGTGGACAAAAGGTGAACAGGAAATCATTATTCACTATTTCTCAAGATACAAGAGCTATGAGACACCCAATGTAATTACCAGGAGCAAAAGTAAAATGAACTACTTTTTCATACCACACAATTAAAATCATAAAAGTCTCTGTCACAGGATGTCAGGGAGGCCAGAAACACAAATGGGTTCACAATGAATTAGACACTGGAGAGATCCGTCCACAGCTATTAATCATGACAGCTGAAGTACCGAGGCCGTTATCTGCCAGGACCTGGGCACAGCCTCCCACTCTCCACCCAGCCTCCGGCTCCCTCAGCCTCTTTCCCTAAACACCTGCTATGGGCCCCTCAAAGGGACACCCTGGATGAAGTGACCTACGGGGTGTCCTCTCACAAGGCATTCTTCCACCAATTAAAAAAAGGGTTGAATAAAAGGTCCAGTAGAACAGCAGTGCTGCTTCAAGCAGTATTTTCTACTTTTTAAAGGTCACGATATATTAAACGGATGTACTTCGCATTTTCTGAAATGTGTGCAGAAGTTCCCAATTATTATGTTACTCATACTACTTTTCTTATGCATTTTCGTAATAAAGGATTTACACAAGAGATTCATTCAAGCTAATATATTATTATCATATTGAGTTGAACTTTATGGATACCAAAACACTCACCGTATTAGATTTAGTGAAATTACCTGCCTGTTCTATAAACTTCCTTATAGCATGCATCCTCCTGGAATGCTTGTGAAATGAATGTAACAGTTGCCACCTCCTGTTCAATACAACCTTCAAAACTGACCAGAACCCAATGATAGAGAAGTGACCAAAAACCAGTGACTGAAACAAGGGCAAATAACGCACAATGCACCACATAGATCAGTAGATATTCCATAGTGGAGAAATGGGAAGTCATGCTGGCATTTCAAGTAATTTGTTTTCACCTTTCAGCCTTGTGCATAACGCATACAAGCTATGCTCTTCAGCAAACACGGAACTCATGTTGTGCATATGCTTCCATGCAATGGAACAGGTGAGATACAATCCCGAATCTTTCAATACAGTATATCAAAATCAACAGAACTTCCACTGAGATGACCCACCAGCAGCCCTTCAGAAAGTTCAGAAACTTAAATAATCCAACTGAATCAACAAAAAGACCAGAAAGAGTTGTGCCTTTCAGTCAAGAAAGCATTCCTTGTTCAAGCACACGCTTAAGTGCATGACACTGAAGCTAGTAGCATCATGAACATAAGCAAACACAACTGTATGCACTTCATTCCTATTCAGCATAGGACTTAAAATGCTAAAGTATCTTCCTATATTGGAATTTACACACCTAAAGTTAGGCATTTCAGTAAATAACTTGCTAAATAGGGGATCAAAGAATGATTTTAGATCTAAATTCAGCAACATTTATTCTATCCTATTGTTCAAGTTCAGAATGTGTTTCTTGGGAAATACCATGCACAGTCACTGTTGGAAGCACTACGCCAAAGCATATGCATATGGGTGACGGAGCCGGTGGAATTATAAAAAGGGAATGTTCCTTAACATAATGTTTCAGTTCTTCCAGAAATGATGTGCTTGCCTTTTTTTTTTAGAATGCAGTCTATTAAAAATACATTAATATTAAGTAATCAGAGGCATACATTTTAAAAGGAATACTTTAATACAGATCATTATTTCAATTTCACAGTAATTCATTTGAGAAATGTTCCTAATTAATTTAACATTCATTTTTAATTGCTGAAAGATTAAATGGATTCATCTCTCTTTTGCTGCATAAGGTTAAATTAATAGCTTTAAATGCCCTTTTTATTTATGGCAAGTTATTTTGTCAGTTTATTTTAGCAGAAAAAAGAAGTCCTTTTGTTTCTGCAGGAAAAAGAGTAAATGAAACCTGTCGGAGAGATGCAAACAGAACTGTGCACTGTGAACTATTTTTTATTAAAGGCAAATCTTACGCCTTTGACCAATGATTATGAGGAAAAGTTTCTCAGGACACTGAAACTGGAAAGGCGCAGGTAAAGAAAGCTACTTACTACATTTTTGCCAAATACTCCTTAATTCCATTCTCAGAAAATAACGTGGTTCCTGTTAAAACAGTAGGCAAAGGATTTAAAAACAGCATTTAGAACTGGAATAAGGAGCACGTTACTCTGCTTAAAATCGTTCCTGAATTGGTGTAGATAATGTGGACGTTCCTTGATCCCACAGCTGTCCCTCTGTCTTCTCCAATTTCACAGGTGACTTAAATAACTGAGAAGGAAGCAGAATTGGTGATCAATTCACTAGTTTAGAGAGAAAAAAGTAATGTTTTCCTACAACCACATTTCCTCCATCTCCTATGACTATGTTCAAAGCAGCACTGTATTTCATTTATAGTGTTCTGAAAAACATACATATAATGGACTGAGACATCCATATTAATTTAAATTATTTATACATGGAACCATGCCTTTATCCAAGCCAGTCTGGCTACTTATCCACTGCACACTTGGTTCTTTTGCGTAATGTTCATGGCACTTAGTTATGAGGCAAAGCCCTTACCTAGGCAGTGGTTTGTTTTTTGACTTCAATAACTTAGAGCAGGATAAACAGAAGTTTTAATCCATCCCAGGTATCTGTCAACCATCATGCTAGCAAGTCCTGGTCCATCTTTTTCTCGAGCCCAAAGGATCCTCAGTCCTTTTCAACATAGCGAAACAGCCTTCATAAACAAGCTGGGTTCATAATGTCTGCCTGGCCTAAGTGCTTTGAAATCAAGAGATGCGTATTTATCACAGATCAATCATACAAAGAAGGGTGACTCTGTGTACTTCACTTTACAGAGTGCTTCTCTCTCCATACACCCACTAGCATAGCTGTTACATCTACTTGCGTCTTCAGCACCTAAACACAGATTACTTCAACGTTACTGCAGACCTTGACCCAGGATCTGAAAGGCACAGAATTCAGAATAGTCTGCTTTCCAAAGAATTGCCATTTGGCTAAACAAACAATTGCCAGTTCAGCTGTGTTGTTTGGGGGGGAGGGGGTTGTTTTAACCCTGTGTGGAGATCACCAAAAGCTGTCATACACGATGTAACAAGTTTGACCTCGTAACTCGGGTTTCTGAGTTTTGCTTTCACTATGACATCACACATCGCAATTCTGACACGTTCCCTGGAACTCCATGACAGAGGCTTGGAAATACAAAGTGAAAATTTGAGTTTTTGGAATACTTTTAACCCTCCCAAATGCCTTATTCCACTTGACCAAAAATCAACGTTTGTCAAATCACAGTGAGTTGTTTTACTAAGTTAATTTATAGAAAGCTGCCTCAGCAAATTGAAGGCATTCCTTAGAAAATAAACGAATAATTGGTGTTTAAAAGCATTTTAAAATTACAGAAAACCTCGTATTTTACTTCCAGGATCCATTTCAGGGCTTGCCTCAACTCAGTGAACAAGCATAGGGCCTACGTCATAAATCGCTATTTGTAAAAATTAGAAAAACATATAATTTTATTAGGCATTAAATTAACTACATAGAAAGAATGAGAAAACATTAGGTTGCCTCTGATTTTTTTTTCCCAATAGACAGTACTGCATTTAAATGAGCACTATAATTCTTAGACTTTAATTCAAACAAACCTAATTGTGCATGGTTCACTTTGAACATGATAAAAATGTAAAGCATACATCAATGGATTTAATATTTACTGCACTACTTAACTGCACTTTAAACTGAAGCAAATAAAAAAAAAAAAGATTTGACGGGTTGCTTTGCTTCATAAATAACAATATCCTAGTCAAAGATGATGGGAGATTTTGCCAACAGTAAATTTCACTGTTTTATGTATTTTTTTAATATTATTTTAGTTCTTTGTTAATAAAAGAAATAATAGGGCTACACATAATTTAAATTGGTCATAGCAAATAAATGTCAGTTCTGTATCTACTTGTAGTTAGATTAAACGTTAATGAGTTACAGGGAAATGATACAAAATGTGTCCAGTACTATTTAACACATTACCATGAAACACTAACGTATCAAAACTGAATAATTAAATAAATTTGAAAGGCAGCAATTTAACAGGCTGCTAATTCCATCATTTATATTACCTTCTATTTGTGAAAAGTAAAGAATGGAGAGGGCAACAGCAGTTTATTGCACCAGCAGTATTTGCACCTCAGCAAGGGCCAATGTAAAGAGTTAGATGCTATTTATTTCCACCTAAGATTTCAAAACCTTTTTTAACATGGAACTGGAAATATCCAGATTTTGTGGTAGCTCCATTTAATAGAAGTGTGAAATTCACACTGTTCTATGACAGTATATTTTAATCTTCCTTTATTCTCCATCTTCTGAGTCTGATTAAAATGCAGCTCAAAACAAGCACAAGAACTACGAGCGGCGGAAGGGAGGTCATAGTTCTTACATGATGTCATTTTCTTTTTCTTAACATTTTAACAAAAGATCTTGACTATAACTTCCTGAAATAATACTGTCTATTATAAATCATTCTAATTTGTTTTTTCAAGATAGAAAACGACAAACACACTTCCAGGTTTTGGGGGCACAGCTTTATTTGATTAAACAATAAAACTGCCTTGTGAAGCCTTTCAGCCCCCACATTTCAAAATCAAATGGAGTTCTCCTCAACTGAAGCTAATTATTAGAACTGCCTACTACCTCCTACCCCACACTTGGCTCAAACACTGGACAGAGCAGACCCGCCACAGGCTCTCCAATGCACAGACCGGCCTCTTACAATCTTAGAATACTATTGGCAGTGTTGATTTTTGTACAATTAGAATTAGACAGCATTTTGGTACCATCAAAAGGATAGTTATGTCGATGAATTTCCAGGTATTATTCTTCACATTCTCTTTTAGATGAACCACAGCCATCACCCATAATTCATAATATGGCAGGCAAAATATTTAGAACCGATACATCAACTAACTAGCTAGCAAAGCTGGATTAAATTTCTGTTCCTCTAGAACATTCTGCACAAGTATTACTGTGAATGGCAATCACATTATTCCAGGCTATACCGATACTCTGCTGGGGTGAATGTAGAGCTGAGTTAGATCAAAGGTTCCTGCTGACTCTGGGGCCAATACTGGATACTCAATGATATATGAAGCATAGGTAATACTTTCCCTGAATATATCCCAGCACCTTCCAAACTGTGCTTTGGGCAGTTTTTGGATTCTTTTGCCCTCAAGACTGAGGTTTCTTCAATGAAGGTTACAGGTTTCTTAGAAAATTCTATCATGATATTCCACGTTTACAGATATCTTCACACACCAGGACTCAAACCTATACTATGCAAGTGGTAGTCAATTTACCAAGCCGAGTAATTTTTGGGCACCTTCTTCACTACTGAATAAGCTTATTCACCTGAAACTATGTCCAATCCCTTCTACCACAGTAACTTCTCTTGTTCATTTGCAATTCCTGTTTCAGAGTTTTTCAGGTTTTCCTTCACTCACCCTCTTGCTCGGTAACAGTAGCTCTTCTCTGGACAAATTGGAATCATCCGTCATTTTCTTTGTTACTGCTCTTGTCCTCAAATCAAAGCCTAATCTACTCAGATAGTAGCATTTGATAGATTTCCTTCATAATATAACTGACGTGACTTGGAGGCATACACAAGTGCTGAACAAAGCCTAACAGACATTGTTAGCACCCCAATTCAGCTACCAAACACAAGCTTGTATCCAGATTCTGAACACAAGCTAATGTTGGTTTTACTTTTCTAAGACTATTTGCTAGATTTCTTGATGCAAAAATTTCTGTCCTCAGCAATATCTTTCAAGATTTCTTCGCTGGTGGGCGGCAAGAAGTGCTTTACATGTCATTTTAGTCTTCTTTTTTTTTGGGAGGGGCTCTACATGAAAGCAAAAAGTTCCTTTCTCTTCCCTCCCACTAACATGAGGCAAGGAATCCATTTTGCTGGTTCACCTACTTCATTCATGAAACAGCCAAACTTAACAGACCCAACTGTTAGCCTTAGTCTTCATTTAAGAACACTTTCTTGAAGGAACTCAGATTTTCAACCACTACCTTCTGTTATGCCAAAAATTTCCCTACCTTCCCTGAAGTTCAACTCACTAGCTCCAAGTTCCATATACTTCTCTTCTACCCACACTACCCCATTCCCCCTGCTAATACTGCCATCGCTGCAGAAGCCTTACAGATGGCAGCAGTGTCCAACTTAATAATAATAACAATAATAATAATAATAACAAAAAATATCCCAACGCATCCAACCAATTGTCTCTTCCTTCCAGCCTTTTACTGATGCTAGACTAATTCTCTTTGCCTATGCTTTTGGAAGTTCTAATAAAAAATGTTATAAGGTATTTTACACACTCCTTTGCATAGTGCATACCTTTTTTAAGTTGCTGGGATGTATAGTGCATTTGTTTGCTGAAGAGCTTTGTGTCACCTTCTGTGAACTTGTATCTTCACTTACGCAAACTGAGGAAGACAGAGTGTGTTCTAGATTCTTTGTAAAAATCTACCTTTCATTAGCTTCGGTCTGAGCCAGTCATTTTCTTGCTTGACAAATTCTAAATACTTTGGTGAGGAATAATTCTTTTTCTTCCAATAGCCAAAATTCTTGTCCCAGGTCTCAATCCTTTACGGGCTCTTTCTGGGACCTCAGTTAGTCCACTCAGATTAGTGTCTGCAGCAAGTCTTACTCTGACAGAAAGCATCCCTGATTTTGGATTTGCAGACCTAATCCTGTCTAATAAGCTTTATTACCTGTTATTACTGAGAATCTAGTGAGGATTCAGAAGTCCCACTGGGAGAGATGTTACAGAAAATACACGGTCTGCACCCCACCGCACTCGCAAGATTTCAACGCTGGCACAGACCCAGCAATGATTTCAGGGTCTCAAATCTCACTGAAGACAGAGATTAAGCACCTCTTTACCTCTGAGGGTCTGCGTTGCAGCTTCTGAATGTAATTAGATGATTTCTTTCCCCTACTGAAATGCAGTCAGCACTTAACCTACCTGATTACAAATTTAACAGGGAGACATTGCACAATATTCAGGAAAATCTAGTCACAAGTTGAGCAGTCAGTAACGTATTTTACTAGTAAGCAAGCAAGTCTACCTGCTCGAAGTTGTCCATGTGATCAAGCCATATTACACTTGCTTCTTCAGTACCTGTGGTGTTGGGCGTAGGGGTTACTGTTACCAAAGGATAAGCAAAACCTGGATAAGACTAATCCATACAGACCGCAGACTTCCACATTGCACTCTAGAACCAAAATGCAAAGTTCAAGTGCAGCACTACACAAACACATGGGCCAACTTCACTCCATGTAACTTCACAACTATACTCACATTTATGAAAAAAACAAGTAAGCCATGCCATTAATGATAAATCAGTGGCTTTGCAATCAACTGTCTTTTCCACTGTAGCATCCAGATGCCCGAGCAGCAGAAACAATCCCCATCACACTAGGTCACAGCTGCTCAATTAGTGTCCCTCAAGGTCCAACTGCTAATTTCTAACAAGGTCTGTTCAACAGGAAACAACCTGCGAACCCAAACTCTGCTGCCCTCAGAGCTGGAAACAAGGGTAGCACACTACAGCCCGCCTGCCAGAGACCAAGGGAGTCAGAAGAAACATGAGCCTTTCTTCATTTGAGTTCACTGTAAAGGCTCACTTTATAATCAAGGCAGAGAAGCAAGGAGGTTTAGAGTTTGGTTCCTGTGAAGTATTTTAGCTTACAGTTATAAAAGTCAACAAGTAAAAGTATATGTTTCTCTCCACTACCAATAACAGGAAATGAAAGCCACTGATTCAGACTCCAGTGAAGATGCTTAAAGTGAAGTAGGACGAATCCCACACAAGGTGAGTTGTGGAAACTATTATTGTGGCTTGGACCTTGCCCAGACCCTATTCTTTAGGCATTTCTTCACTAACCAATACAGATAGAAGTTTAAACACCTACGCACATTTTAATAACATTTATGCCAGGTCCAATTTTCTCCCTCTGCATTTAACTCTCACTGACATTAATAAGAGCTGCATGTGTATGTATGCACAGAACTGACTCCAGGCATTTTTACAGCTTGACTTTTTTAATGTAATTAGAAAAGCACATTGAAATGCTTAATCTGTGTGTTTTGGGAGAAATATTTAATGGTGGCTAATTAATGCATAAAATTTACATTTAGAAAACTAGTATCCAGGCACTGCAATAATCAAAATATTTGCAGAAATCACAACAGAAAGAAAAATAAGATTATAAATGGTTTCCTGGCAAGTGTTCATTAATACCTTGGGCTGTTTGGGGTTTTTTTTGCCTGCTTGTTTTACGAACCAGAGTTTTGGATATACTTCAGTTTATTAACCAAATAAAAAGCTATCTGCAGCTGACTGAACCACCACCGTATGTGTCTTTTCAAGAGGAGCAGGCAAACCTGGAAGCTGTAATTTTAAGTTATTCATTTTTTTCTTTGTAAGAAACAGTCTGTAAACGGTGCACAATATTGTATCAGTCGAATAATTTATTTCCTTTATCATATCTCTATTTGTGGGCGTATTTACTTAGAGCCTGGTTCTGCTAACTGTTACAAGTCTACAATACTTAAATTCTCAAAACACAGTAAAGGCCACTCATATAAGACAGGCTATTTAAAATTGGTTGCCTTAATGCTATAGAAATGATCTGGCACGTAAGATGAAATCAAAGCTTTTACAAAGAGCCTCTTACACTGAAATGAAGAATTAAACTGCAGGACTAGAAGAATCAGAGAAGAGAAACAAAGTGGAAGGAAAAAGTCTCTGCAGAGGTGAAAAGAAGGATGAATAAACCTTCTGGTTTGCTAGACTTGATATGCTGTTAAAACACTACTTTCCAGCAGCATGTCTGCTTTGACTGATTATTAATTTTATTCTTTTTGAGAGACTTTGTTTTGTTCAGTCCCTTTTGGGACTTTAGAGCCAAATCTTTTCCTGGAGTTGGCCCAGAAGCTCAGCTCTTTAAACAGGATGTTTTGCAATTTTTAGACGTTTCTAACCAATTCAAACACTGAAAGAGAAGACAGATCTAGGTAGGAAAGAAAAATCATACTATACCCACATTTCTAAATCCCAACCTTAGTTATAAATTGAATCTAAATACAGTATTGCAGGGTCTGATGCATTTTCCTTACTTCCTTATCAACTTGCTTTACAAGTAAACATCAGTTTTCCCCTGAAACTTTCAGCTCTTCAAACCCCGTTTTTACTTCATCGGAGCTGTAGTCTCATTTTTTTTCCACACTAGCAATACACATGTTAAAGTTCATAATTTCATAGACATGTACACAATCTCACCTTAAATGAGTTTATCATCATCAGAGATGATCCTTGAAAAATGCAGTAGGCCGCCTTTTTTTTATTCCTAGAAAAAGTATATAGCATTTGGATGGAATTTGGCTTGCTACTTGATGTCAGAGTAAGTTTTGTGGTACACATTTATGCTTTTTCACAAGAAGCAGAAGGAACAAACCCTCTTTCCTACAGATTGTGTACTATATCACTAGTTCCCCCATTTCTCCTCTCACCTCATACTTGCTCCATAACATTAGCTGTTTATCCTTCTTAGCGCTTTTCTCAAACTCCCCAAACACCTTGCTACATCACATCATTGCCAACTAGAGTAGGCAGCATGTTCCATGACCACTCTGGGTTACATACTACAAGTACCTAGCTGGACCATGTGTTTCCAAGCCAGTAGACCAAACAGAGCAGCGACATTGTCAGCCTTTCCCCCAAGGAGGTCTTTAATTTGGGTCTCCTTTCTCAAACAGATTTTCGTAAGGCTTGCAGTAACTTCAATTTTCTCAGAGGACACCATTCCTCTCTCAGATTTGGGCATTTCACTCAACAAGAGCCAAAGTAGTCAGGGGATGGACAAGCACCAGGTTAAGAGAGAGGTGATTTCCCCTGCATAGGAGGGTACTTTGACATACAACTCAGCGAAACAATAGATGAGGATTCCTACGAGGTTGTACTTTCATGACAGACTTTTACGCATGCATTGTTTTCAATTACGAAATCCAGTGAATTTATTATAAGACATCGGAAAACCACAGTCACTTCTGATAACATTCGAACCAGTCAGATTTGCTTTTTGAAGATGTTGAGCACTTGCCACTCCTCACCTCTGCAAATCAAAGGATTTTTTTTACAAGAATAACTCTTAAAACATCCAAATGTTGCTTTGTTACTGTGGCAGCACTGTATATCTTTTTACAGAGCTCTGGCTCTATGAAAAAGCAAAATATAAGAAAACAAAATAAATAAAAAACCCCACACAGACCCACAGCTGCGCAAACAAGTGGCCTACTCAAAAATGTTTTCAGCATTTAACTTTATACTAGGTAAGTGCCCAGTAACTAAGAAAAAAACCCTGGTTTTGACACTTAGTAGCTATTAAGCATAGACAGCTATTATCTATTAAAGATGTTTTGGACACACGCAACCACAATTTGCAAAGAATTCAGCTCTGTTGCTGTCCAGAGCTTGCACTAGCATGGAGGTGAGATCTGTTGCTCTCATATCTGGTGGCTACGCTGTCCTGCTGGGTTGTACCACGCTGCCCCACTCAGCTGAAGCACGTTATCTGTCATGCAGATTAACTATTCTTATTACAGATGCTATATGTCAGGGGGCCCTCAGACATGAGAAACACTCAGAAGACACTGCAGCACCCCCAAATAAGGCCTTGAAAGCAGTTCCCCACCACCACCCAGCCTACATCACACAAACTCTGTAGCTCATGAGACGAATATCCTGATGCCAGGCACTCCAGTCACTTCAGGGACTCTGCCCTGCCAGCTAGCACCATGCAGCTCACCCAGGGCAGATGTTCTCCAGCACACAGAACCTAACACACACTGTCAGTTTGCTGGAGGCTGCCCCAAGATCACGGAAGCAGCCACACTGCAACAGCCTGAACATGTACCACTAGCATCGCTTTCTGCAACTGCAACAACCTGCAGCAGTTTGCGAGTCAGATGCAAAAGGCACCACTGTGACAACACCCCAAGAACTGGCACAGACCTGAAAGCAGGCAGGACACCATTTATGGGCCTGTAATCTCATCCACAAGCAGATGAGTATCAGTCTTACAAAGCTGACCCCACAAATCCATGGCGCAGTAACTACCCACTGGCAAGTCCAATCTCAGTGCCTGCAAGACCAGGCATCCAAGCTGTTCCCCCTTTCACTATCCATCATTTGAGATGCCCAAGAAAACAGCACAGCATTCAGTAGGGCACAACCACAAGTGCCAATTTCCATACAATCCCACCTGAAAGGGCCACTGCGCCTACTGCCATAAAGAGTACCATTTCATCACACCAAACAGTTTCACAGACCACACATACACCAACATAGTTTTCCTTCATACAAGATGAGTTAAAAGATTGGCTATCACTTCTTAAGAGGAAAAACTATCCTGCAAGCGAGGATGCTACAGTAACCCCATTTGTACTCTTCGATTGGAATGTCAAAACAAGATTAGTACAGGTCTTCAAAGCCTATGCAGCCTGCCTACTGAAAAGCACATCAAGATGAACAGAGATGCCAAACAAATCTGTGTTGAAAAAGGACCTGGCGCAATCAAAGTCTGAAGAAACCATAGTCAAAGCTGATGAGTTACATCCAATATATAGGGCAGTTCTTCACCACTCTGCCTCAATTTTTTCCACGTGAAAAACCAGGAGCCACACTAAACACAGACATTTCCCATATATTTGCTGTGGTGGATAAGATCACTCTACAGAGATTTTTTGAAGAGAAAATGCTGTGCAGAAACAGGCTGAGCAAACCCTGAAATTTTGAAATACCGATGAAATTTCAATAGGTTGGAGAAAGCATTTAATTTCTTTTTCCTTTTTTTTTTTTTGTTCGTTTGTTAAAAACCAAATGCCAAGCCGTCTTGCTCTCAACTGGAGCTTCCAATTATAAACATAAAAAACAATTTCAAAAGCTGCGGAGTTGAGAAAATTCTAAATAGCTTCAAAGTTGAAGGGGGGCAGGGGGAGGTAGACTCCAACAGCAGATTAACTCTAACCCCTATTCAAATACAGAAGTCATCCCTGCTCTAAAGTCCAGTAAACAAGTATGCTGTGAAGAAGACAGTCTCACATTGTAAGAACGTGAAGCAGATGATTACAGCTGAACTTAGTTTTGTGCACTGAAGAAACTGGTGGAATTTGCAAAGAACCTTTTTGGTAACTAAAGATACATCTTAAAAAGTAGAGGTTTGCCCTGTATTGCATAAGAGACACTCTGTTTTAGATTAAGAAATATTGTGCTAATATAGTATAGTAAATTCTATGAATAGATGCCTACCAGTTTCCACACAGATTTGAAAGGCTCAACAGAAAAGATGTTTACCTGAAGTACACAGTTTCAGCTCTCAAAGGCTGAATTAAATCACATAGGCCTACACTTTCCCCTTGCCTGTATCCTGTAAAGAATACTGATGTATTCCTATTCAACGGGAAGATTTGACGTAAAATCAAAGTGACTAAAATACTAAGATATAAATCCCAAAAGTAAGGGAATTCAGAGAAAAGGCTCCAGTAGTAATCTTAACTAATCTTACAAAAAAGAAGACAAAAATATCATCTTTCATCACACAACTGACTGACAATGAGCAGCACAACTATATACAATACAATAAGGGTAATGTTGAAAGATGTTCATGATTTGTAACCAAGTCAGATTATATTAGTACAAAACTAGGAATTCATTTAATACATCTGTTGTCTAATACTTAATCCTGCTTATGTGCTTGCATATTTGTCTTTGTGCACAGAACACCCTACAAATTCTCTTCCCACAGAGGACTCCCCAGGTAAAGGAGAGACCACATACAGGTTACTCAATCAGATTCTCTTCCAATACAGCAGTTACACTTAATTCAGCACTTGTAACACCTTCCCTACAATGGGCTCAGGTTCAGAAATTCAAGAGGTATGCTGGCAGGCAGGGCAAGACGATCAGCTTCAGGAACTCCATCTTCCATTGACCTGTGTTCTGCCACAATGTTTTGCAAAAAAATCCAAGAAACTGAAACCAAAGGGGGAAACCAAGCAGGCAAGAATCCTTTGCTCTAGCCAAAGGAAGTTGGATCCAACAACCCATCTGCTCTAACAGCAGTTTCAAAAAGTTGACTAGCTGCTATACCTTAGAGGCAGGTAGAAGGCATGGAGTGTAGACAAGAGCAAACCATATTCCCATCACTGGACAGACCTAGATTTTGTTTAGAGTTGTTACTGAGGTGTATGTAATTTAAATAAAAACAACATAGGAATGGAAAACAATAGGATTCTTTTCCAAGGAAGAGGGGAAAATGCTGTTCTTACAATGCTGTTCTCACATTGATCATGGCCCTCTTCCTCAGTTCCTTCTAGTGAGACATTCCAAAACAGAAGAAAAAGGATTCTGGGTCCCTCTCCCAAAGAAGGTGCTTGTGTTTACATTGTTCGCGATTGAGCAAGCGCATGTTAGAGTTACTGAGAATAAGACAAGAAGCTGTCTAAAATGCTACAATAATCACCGTTTTCCCCAAAGTTAGCAGAGGGAGACATCTCCAAGCTGACATGAGATACTTGATTTTATTTTAAGTCAATCCATTTCCAACAACTGAAATCAACTGTCCACAAAGACCACGCAGCCTTTAAATGTAGCAGCATGCAGGTGAAATAAGAAGCGAGCACCAGACATAACCTACTACCATCCAGGTGTTCGTGGCATTTACATGCTACAGAAGTTTGCAACCAAATCCACAACAGACTAATTCAGAATGCTCCTCAGTATCCTATTGATCCTCCACTGGATTCTCCCTGAAATGGCACCGGAGTGATGAAAACAAATCTTCCATCTGGCCAAGCCTTCTCTTGTAGGATCACATGCTTTTTCTTGTAACTTACCTGATGTGCTGCAGGGAAGTTCCTGAGGCATCCACACTTGTTGCTGCAAAAAACCCAAAAGATCGCCAACCTAGGAAGCCTATATTCTGAGATACGTAAAGGCCACTGAATTTACAGACTGTTGTTAAAGAAAAGCAGTGTAGCATCCAAAGGAAATTATTTTTGGAATATGGTTTTGAAAGGACGTGCTGGAAATCTGTCCTTGTAACGCAGTAGTAAAGCGTAAGTGCTTCTCCTGTAAATATGTATCTGGTCTGTTAGTATACCCTGAAAGCACCCATATTTCCTTAGAAAGAATAGCACCACAAAATTTTATATATTTTAATTTAATAAGGACTCAAGCCTGCAAAGTCCAAAATTCATAATCACTTCATGAAATTAAGGATAATGTGGCACAGCTTCGCACCACACCACTTTCTAAGGCCCCACCTGTAAGTCCTTTATTGCTGTGATTGATTTTTTTTTTTTTGGAGTTGGTAGACTGAAATAAATATTGCACCACTGCACCTGATCCTACCCAGAACTGTCACTGCCCTTTGTAGTACTTCACCTGGAGTTAGTGCAGAGACAATCTGCAGTCTGCCCACTGTACAGAAGTACTCCTGGAGCACTATTGTAACACCCAAGGTTTAAGGTGGGTGACATACCTTATTCTGGGTTTTAATAAATGATTAATTAATGTATGATTTTTAAAAAAAAAGGAAAAAAAAAATCCAAGAAGAGATAAGCTTGAACCTGAGATAGATTTGAACCTGAGATAGATTTATACCCAACATAACAGTCTCAAATCTAAAACAGCCCTTCAGAATTGAGACATTGTTAAGGACTTTTAAAAACTTTTAAATCACTGCATAAAAGTAAATTTTTCCCATTATAATAGCATTAAAAGGTCTGGAGCAAGTTTACACATTATAAGAACACTGCTCTCCCTCTCAGGAATTACTTACATAAGACATCTTTCTCCAACGTGCCTTGTCTCTTCCCTTCCCATCCAAAAACATGAATAACTTGTCCAAACACAGTTTTGTCCCTGAAGTCGAAGTACCAAACATACTACGACATCTATTTCACTATGTTGCTTTTAAGGTAGAAAGCATTCAGATATTGTTAGAGGTTTATACTGCCACTTATATTCTAGAACCTTTTCTAATGAAAGAAAAGAAAAAAAAGGAGTTTTTTAAATAAGAAACTGAGATTAGGAACACTCTTTCCGTAGTGGGCTAACAGTGGATTCTAACTTCCCCAATATCTGAGGTTTTTGTCTCTTAAAGCCCAGCATCCACTGTGAATTATTCACACTGGCCCTCTGCATAATGAGCTATCCAGTAGCTCAGTTCTACCTCATTTCCCCTCTATTTTCTCTACAGCCAGTAATTTGAGGGTCTGATCTAGCATAACAGTGATGTCAGTTAGCAATGTGAAATCAAGAAGCAGCATCAAGTAGTAACAACATGTTCCCTGATGTCATCACCAAGGAATTAATAATATACTATAACTTTTGTTTGGGGTTTGGTGGGTTTATTTTGTTTTGCTTTTCTGTGTGTTTGTTTAACATGCTGATTCACTGAACCACAACATAGGGCAGTCTGTGTCTGCAGCTGAAGCCAAGACCATATGAGAAGGAAGTCCATGCTTCTTGAAGCATGCTTTTGTCCAGTTGTCTTACAGAAACTGTAGACTTGTAGAAGACAGACAAGCAAGATGAGCGCTCACTCAAATACAAAGGAGCCTTCACTCATTCTCTCTCAAGAAAGCTGAATCAGCTTTTTCAAACAGAAAGAGCACAACTGCACCAATTTGTACTTCCACAGCAAGATGCATGAGAAAGGCTCGCTACTCTAAGTGCTGAGCGTGTTAATGTCAACATACAGCGATGAACATCAGCCCCTACAGTGCTAACAAGACCAGAGAAACTCAGGTGGAACTCAAAGAAGAATCCAAAGTTTCACTAATAAATAGAACAAAAGTAACAGTAACTGCAATAAAACAGTGAACGCAAACAATTGCTAAAAGCAGTGCACGTTTTACAGACTTTTACTACATATATCTCTGTGTAGTGTGTTGATACTGAATTGCCTCAATGACAGCAAAAGTGCTGCACTGAGTATCCAGACCCTGAGAAAATACCGTCCTTTCTTATTTTATTTGCCATTCCAGCTGTCCTTCCTCTTCCTCAACAGTGCAGAAACTAATGCTCTTTATTGGGCATTATTATTCAAATCTGCTTATAACATATAGCAGATGCACTTTGCTAACCAAGAGTTGTCATCAGAATACTCTGGGACTTCAAGGGAAAGAGGATGCAAAGCAAAATGGCTGCAGACATCTCAGCCCTGCTGCTCACGGGAAGCCGTGGCAGGACGACAGCCAGAGTGCCAAACTCCACATACACACAGCTCTGTATGAGAAAGAAAATAGATGCATATACATTTCAGACAGCAAAATCACTGTGCTGTCATACTCAAACTCAGACTGCGAAAAACACTTTGAAAATACAGTACATGAAAATATCTGTGTCTTCGAAAATACACTTAACAGCTTCTTCCGGTACATGGCTACTTTTCACTTTAATCCTGCAAATAAACTAACTTTTCTTCAATGGATTTTGCCCTAAGCTCCATTTTGAAGTAAGATTACAAGGAAGTTACAAGGGGGAAAGGGCAAAACTAATAAAAACAATCTCCCTGTACACCTGGAACCTATGTTATTCCCTGCACAGTAGTTTAATGTCCTGACTGCCTCCCAACATTTCTATTGCTGTTAGCATCTGCATGTTCACTCTTAAATAAATAAAAATGCTGCAATAATGAGAATAGTTATTTTCCATCATTATTGTCTAGTTTCATCACCATCATTCTTACTGCCAGTTTGGGGTAGAAAAGACAGAGATTATATTCTCAAGTACACTGGTCTCATTCCTAATAAAACTCAATTCGGTCTTCATTAAAATTACATGGGTGTATAGGAGGTCAAGATGTGGTGAGCTCCAATTGTTTCCTGAATGAAAACTAATTTGCGAGCTATTGTCCAAAATAAATTATACACAAGTATAATTAACATTAACTGAAGAACGCTGCATGGTTTGAGCTCATTAAAATCCTCACAAATGTCAACATTAAACATACTGTTCAGTGCTTTAAGGAAAAAAGTGTCTTCTTTTACCTTGCAAACAACTATCAATCTAAGTGGTGATGCACAGATCAAACTCTACAACTCGGAGAGAGTTATAAAGCAGGTATGTTTATTCAGCGCTGGGTGCGTGGGGCATCGCTCCTCCAAAGTACACGCACACCAACAGCACATTTTACCAGAAATTTATACAATAAAGATACACATATTCATAGGATTAAACCCACTTATGCATTAGCATAGGCAGGGTTATTACAAACAGTTCCGAGGTGGGCGTGACTATTACAATTCTTTCCAGGAATTCATTATCATAAGTCTCCTCCTCTTGCCATGTGTGCACTTCCATCCGGTGGTCGTGGGCTGGGGTCTTTTGGAGGAAGGCTCGTAGTCTTCTTCACCGTGTACTTTTCACCTTTGTCCCAAAATGCTGAGTTGGCTGGGCTCCAAACCACAAGACCAGTCCTAACCAGGTGGTCGCTTCTTGGAGACAATGATGTTCCTGCTAGCAGCTCCTGTTGTCTATACAATTTGCTTGCCACAAGGTCTGGTTGTTTACTCCCTCTGTCTGACCTATCAGTCCTTGACAAATGCCAGTCCTTGACAGATACCAGTCTTTGGTAAGTGAGTTCCAAAAGAATGTTTAAAACAAACAGGATTGTTAAGCGATTTAGAAATTGTAAAGCGGACAGTTAGTTCCCTATATCAGTGGGAATCCCTCAAAGCTAAATTAATAATACCAGAGCAACTTCTATGGTTACGTGCAGGTAGCACACAAATGTATCCCCCTTCTTAGAACACTGCGTTTTCAAATCTGTTGGCTTGATCCATATTCCACATTTCAAACAAAATCTTGGTCGTACAAGACAGCAGGAGGTGTAACATTAAGGGTTCCAAGATGTGACGTGTGGGTCACAGAACAAGAACCCATTTGAGCACAAGTCACAACACTCCTCCAGGAGCTTATAACTTCTGGTTTGACTAAAGCAGTCCCTTAGCAAGCCAAGCAAAATATTAAAGTGGAGATTTTCAACTGCAAGCCTACCAAATCTCTCAGAAATTTGTTCCTTAGCTACCTCCTCTGCAAATACTTTGCATCCTAGAATAGAGTAAATTTAGCCTGAATTTGTAGCAGTCTGATCTCCTTAGACCTTGTCTGTGAGAACGACACCTGTCCTCTCCCTGAAACCACTTACCTACTACACTACTACTACTTACAGGTTTTGACCTCAGAGGAAACTAGGAAGCCCTTTACAACTAGCTCCCAGGAAATAAGCAGGTTTGGCATTACCTTTGTTTTGCTGTTGAATTTCTGACCATTTATATGTCGATCCGAATACTACCAAGAGGGCTGTACCACTGAGTATGAATAGCGAATATGCCCAGAGCTGTGTAAAATCACACATTCTTTTGTAATGTAAATAAACACCCATAAACCCTAATTTGACCACAATGTATTGCTTAAACGTTATCGCATCTCCTTAGATCCAGGCTTTTAGAAATAGTTAATGTTTCCACTCAAATGTAAGCACCTACTGACGTGCGGATCAAACTCTACAACTCTGATAGAGTTATAAAGCAGGTATGTTTATTCAGCGCTGGGTGCGTGGGGGATCGCTCCTCCAAAGTACACGCACACCAACAGCACATTTTACCAGAATTTTATACAATAAAGATATACATATTCATAGGTTTCAACATACATATGCATCAGCATAGGTGGGATTATTACAAATAGTTCCGGCGTGGGCGTGACTATTATAATTCTTTCCGGCTACTCATTATCATAATTCTCCTCCTCCTGCCGCATGCGCACTTCCATCTGGTGGTCGTGGGCTGGGGTCTTTTGGAGGAAGGCTGGTAGTCTTCTTCACCGTGTACTTTTCACCTTTGGCCTAGAAAGCTGAGTTGACTGGGCTCCAAACCGCAAGACTGGTTTTAACCAGATGGTCGCTTCTTGAATACAATAATGTCCCTGCTAGCAGCTCCTGTTATCTATACGATTTACTTGCAGCAAGGTCAGGTTGTTCACTCCTTTGTCTGACATGCCAGTCTTTGACAAATGCCAGTCCTTGACAGATACCAGTCTTTGGTAAGTGAGTTCCAAAAGAATGTTTGAAACAAACAGGACTGTTAAGCGATTTAGAAATTACAAAGTGGACAGTTAGTTCCCTATATCACTACTTTCAAAAATACCTGGGAGCGGGCCTGACCTTCCCCGACAACCTCCTCTTCCACACTTGAGCCTGGCTCTCATCTACAACGAGCGCCGCAGAGAACCCGCAGACACAGCAACAACCAATGGCTCACGTCCTCCACATCAACGAAACTTTGGCTTTTGAAGGCAAGGACGGGACTTTCAAGGATTTCCATACCGCAGCTGGGTTTTTTTTTCCCAGAGGCTTCTAGAACGCGCCACCTGAGGGGGCACGCGCCCGCCTGCGTCACGCCGCCAGTTTCCCGCCCGCCCGAGCCGAGCCGAGCCCGACGGCCGCCCGTGTGGGCTGGGCCTCGTCGGCCGCGGAAAAAACAGTCCGGGCGGGCTCCTAAAACGCGTTTTCCGCGGATCGCAAGGGTGAGCGCGGCAAACCGCGCCTCAGAGACGCCCGGTGGTACCGGGCGGGCGGACTCGGGACAGGAGCGCGGAGGCTGCCTCCCTCCCCTGCGCGGGGGGGACTCGGGACAGGAGCGCGGAGGCTGCCTCCCTCCCCTGCGCGGGGCGGACTCGGGACAGGAGCGCGGAGGCTGCCTCCCTGCCCTGCGCGGGGCGGACTCCCTCCCCTGCGCGGGGCGGACTCGGGACAGGAGCGCGGAGGCTGCCTGCCTCCCCTGCGCGGGGCGGACTCGGGACAAGAGCGCGGAGGCTGCCTCACCTGCGTGGGGCGGACTCGGGACAGGAGCGCGGAGGCTGCCTGCCTCCCCTGCGCGGGGCGGACTCGGGACAAGAGCGCGGAGGCTGCCTCACCTGCGTGGGGCGGACTCGGGACAGGAGCGCGGAGGCTGCCTGCCTCCCCTGCGCGGGGCGGACTCGGGACAAGAGCGCGGAGGCTGCCTCACCTGCGTGGGGCGGACTCGGGACAGGAGCGCGGAGGCCTGCCTCACCTGCGTGGGGCGGACTCGGGACAGGAGCGCGGAGGCTGCCTGCCTCCCCTGCGCGGGGCGGACTCGGGACAGGAGCGCGGAGGCTGCCTCCCTGCCCTGCGCGGGGCGGACTCGGGACAGGAGCGCGGAGGCTGCCTCCCTCCCCTGCGCGGGGGGGACTCGGGACAGGAGCGCGGAGGCTGCCTGCCTCCCCTGCGCGGGGGGGACTCGGGACAGGAGCGCGGAGGCTGCCTGCCTCCCCTGCGCGGGGCGGACTCGGGACAGGAGCGCGGAGGCTGCCTCCCTCCCCTGCGCGGGGCGGACTCGGGACAGGAGCGCGGAGGCTGCCTCCCTCCCCTGCGCGGGGCGGACTCGGGACGGGAGCGCGGAGGCTGCCTCCCCTGCGCGGGGCGGACTCGGGCGGCGCTGCCTGCCTGACCTGCGCGGGGCGGACTCGGGACAGGAGCGCGGAGGCTGCCTGCCTCCCCTGCGCGGGGCGGACTCGGGACAGGAGCGCGGAGGCTGCCTGCCTCCCCTGCGCGGGCGGGAGAGCCGCACCCCTGCACAGGACAACGCGCCCCTCAGGCTTTGTGGTATTTTATAATCCCACTAAAATAGTTCCAGGAGCCCTCACAACCGAAAGAAAGGATCTGGCCTCATGGCATCCTGCGTGACTTCACGCGGAGTTCCTGCAGCTTTATCAGATTTTTCCACACACTTTGACGTAAAAAGAGAGGTTTTACAATATAGTGATCAGAGTTCACCTGTGGTTACATGTCATGATCGAACGAACTGTTGATTCAACCAGATTTCTGAATCATAAAAATACCACTTTTTGCATACCAGCATATAAAGGGAAAAGGGGAAGAGGCAAAAAGCTGTTACCTTTACAAATACCGAAGTAAAGAAACCTTTTGGAGTAGTCCCTCTCTGAAGAGCTTGTTCTAGAAAAATCTTTCTCATAATAAACATGTCATATATAAAACATTGCTTTTGCTGAAGAGCCAATACTTCAAGGCTCTTATCACCTGCAGTTACCTCCAGCAGTATAATTAATACTTAATCACGGCTGTGGTTTTCATAGACAATGACACCTAGTGTGCTTTTGCTGAGGTAAAAATAAATTATCTTTTCTCACTTTATACGTGAAGATCTGCTCTTCCAAATTATTAGCAATTTGAGCAACTACACTGAACCCAAACATGGGTATTTGCAAAACTGAGCCTTCATTTGTATTGATTCTTCTTCATCCACAAGGAATTAAAACAAGGAAGCAAGCCTGTAAAGTCTGTTCTCTGCAACACAGAAAATAAATACATAATTAAAAGAAAATCAAATATTCCACACATCACCGGTTGTCATTTTCAGCTCAGTTACTCAGTACAGAAAATGTATTGATTAACTGCCTTTTACAAACATCTCCAAATTAATAACAAAATTAGCTGATTGCTGTAACTTGTTAAAAAAGGCGCTATTTTCTTATAGTGCCATTTAAGAACTGCTGCAGAACACCCAAATAAGAGAGGCACTTCTCCTGTCATTCTGGGAACCAAAGCATTTCCTAAACTGAGTACCTTAAAAAATAAAAATTGAGAAAATATTAATTACAAAAAAGGTTCTTTAGCCTCCACAGCACCATAAGGCACGACGTGGTGTCAGCAGAAACCTAACATTACCTGGTGAGCAGAGGGAAAGCTTTGCTCACATCAAGGATTTCCCTTCCTCGGCAGGCTTGCTCACAAGGCTACCAAAGAGGGTATTTTATCTGCCTGAGTCCTGAAGGAAGACTTTCTATTTGGGGGATACCAATCTTATTCCATTGGCCACACTCACCTGGAGAGATAACTTTGCTTAAAAGTATAAACGTGGTGCTCTGTTAATTAGCTGTGGCTTGAGTATTTCTGTTCATGAGCAGTATGGTGAAACAGTACCCCGGGTTTCTTTACGAGAGGGCAGATTACAAAATTCGCAACTGATGAAGGAGGAGAGATGCCAAAGGAAATTACTGCCCATTACCGTGAAGAAAACTGACCCTCACTTAATGACCGTGCTCAACTTGGGCCAGTCAATGGATAGGAAAAAAGCAGAAAGGGAAATGAGACATTTAATAGCTCGTCAGGGGTGTTTGTTGTATCAGAACAAAGAGCAATATCTGTATACTGTTGAAATATAAGTATTCAGAAAAAACTATGCGAAAAAACCCTCTTGGAAATACTTTTCCATGTAATTCAGTCTCATAGCAGTAAATTTAAAAGTGTGTGTTATATATTAAGTTCTGTAATTTACTTTACTCTTGTCTACTGTACCGGTTTAATCCTTTTCAGTTTCCATAATTCCTTGGCATACCTAGCAATATTTCTTTCAACTTCTGATGAATCTCAGATAAGGCTCCTTATGTCTTATCACAGAGTCCACTGCGTAAGCCTATATTGAGTATTATGCCATATGCATTTCATGAGTATTTTGATAATAGGCCAAAGTACTTTTCCATGGCCAGTTAAAGCATAGCTTGTAATTTAGAGGCCGGCCATTGAAATGTTACAAGGATACATAAGGAAAACCTTAAATCACATGGCAATTAATTGTATACTGGCATCAAAGCCTTTTACAAACCAAGTCATGTTGACTCCTCACAGCAAGAGCAAATGCAATGAATTCAAGGAGGTCTGTTTGAGATACTTAGGGCTGTTTTTAAAAATAATTTTTTTTTTTTTTCTGGACAAAACAAGCCACACAAAAAAATGAACACTCGTACATCATGAAATCAGAATTATTCATCCATACCACAAGAAAATAGACAGGTTAGCCTGAACATATATGGAACTTTTCTTGCCTGCTGCCCTTCAGTACAAGTCAATGTCAGTGAGTGGGTGCCCAGACCCAGCTGGGCTTTTTTTTAATACCTTTCCACCCTTAGCTGAAGCAGAGAAAACTGTGGTGCTCCACACCAATCACTCCATTTAATTTCATCTTGGTGTCACATAGTATTTCAAAGATTTTTAGAAAGTCATCAAGTTCATGTCCTTATAGCTAGTTTTATTACTGTAGGTTTATAGTTGCTTAAATTGTAAAAAGCAGAATTTCTCGTACAGCTAATAATCAATTTTGATTCAGTACAAGTTCATGCACTTATTCTTTCAAAAGCATTTTTGATAATTCTGTTAATAAGAACATGTACATTAATTCCAATATTTATTCTTGGTCTAACCAATGGTCTAATTAATGCTGGCTTTGCCTTTGAAACATTCAAGACGTTTTTCTTGTATCATAAAAACATTTTTATTATGAAGAGTAATTACATTTATGAGAGCAACTATCAGGCTTAATTTTCTTCCTGAGTTTCTTTTGTTTTTTCTTTTTTTTTTTAATTTTTGTTGAAAGCTAACATAGTACTTGCCTTTCATCAGAACGTCAAGTCTTCAAAGTTTTACGATATTTTCAGAGAGGTGATCAACAGTACAAAAGGTAAACTATTGACTTCATTTATTAGTGTTCATATAGTTGTATTTCTGTTCTTACCAATAAATCTGTGTATTTGCAAGTCTTCCAAGTATTTTCAACATGTTAATTTTCCCCAGTATTTTATAGTTCCTTCTGTTTTTCCAACAGTCTTTATCTTCTTGTAAACAGAGCTGTAAAAGATATATATATCAAATTATTATATAGTGTCTCAACCATTTGGAAAGAATATTAATTGTATCTCTGTCCTGAGCTGTTACATTGATATTCCTAGTTCCCCTGAGCAGTGTGATAGTATAAAGTGACAGGATAAAGACTTTATCCTCTCTAAAGTTTCTGACTAGCATTAATCAACAAAAATGTTAATGTGGGATAAAAAATATATAGCATTGATCCTGAAAAAAACACTGAAATATAAAAAAAGCTCATATTTTGCTTGTCCTGGTTTGAGGTAAAACAAAAATTCTGTTTTACCTCAAACCAGGACATTGCTGCAGCAAGATATGGAGAATAAAAAGCAGGAAAAACGTTTGCAATTGGTACCAAAGTAGATATTACTTCCTCTTTTCTGCTATCTTCCATTTTCTCATCAGACACTGTGCAGTGAAGACAAAGGAAAATGTCACATTTAACAGTGAAATGTCATTATGCTGTTGAAGTTTTAGGCACTAAGTACCATGTGCATTTGCTTGAAGAATGCTGCATGCTTAGTAAGTAACGAGCTTTGATACAACGCTCTTACTATCTTCCAAATTTTCAGCACCGCATGAACACAGCCCATCCTGTCGTAGGAAGACTTCCATTGTTTTTTCTCCCTGCATTACCCTTTATACACTCTGCTTTCTGAGTAGCGCACAGAAACTCCAGGACCGCCTGCTTTTTTGCAGATTAATAGTTTAATGCATGCTTTCTTTCCATTCCCTCTTGGTCGCTGCCTCGCTGCTAGCCCTGACTCCAAGCAAAGGCATCGCACGCACCTCCTTGTCTATTCAGAGCTGGACGTGTTTGCACCACCAGCTATCAGGGCAAATCTGCACGAGGCAGTTGTTTTGCTCTGAGGACGGACAGCCTTTCCAGCTTTACCATTGTAATCTCCCCTCGTCCTCTTTTCACTTCCACAAAGGTGTCGTCACCCCCACCTCCCCTTGCAGCAGGCCAGATGTCTTCCTCACCCTCGTAGCCCCCTCAAAGGCACACACAGAGAACACGGCTATGTTCCTCCTGCTGCCGTTTCCAGCCTCTGCTCCTGCTCCTTTTTATTGCCTCTCTCTCCAGAGGTGCATTCGTAGAATCACCTCAGTTGGAAGAGACCTTTAAGATCATTGAGTCCATTCAAGCAGACCCTTTCCTCTGTAATCCCTGGATTCTTCCCCATCAGCCTTCCCCTCTGAATGTCAGCCTGCTCCTTCCTCTCCTCCATAATCCCTCACTTCCATAAGCACTGACTTCTCTCTCAGCCTACTGCAGGCTCTAGCATAAAACCAACGATTGTAAATAAATAATATAGAGGCTTATTCCCACCTGGGATCCTGTGCGCCATATGCAAGGTTTAGAGAAACCCAGGAAGAGGCAGGCAGATTCTTAAGTTGTTACATAAAACAATTCTTCGGGCTTAATTAAAAACTCTAAGCCAAATGCATATTTCATGGACAGACTGAAGTAACCCAGATGAGGTTCCTTCAAGCTCTGTACGAATAAAAATACCTTAAAGAAATGACATGCTTTTTGCAAAGTTCACTGTATCAATCCATGGATTCAAGTGTGAAATAACAGCATTGATGAAGTACAATTTTCCCCAACCATTCCTACCGCTACACACCACACAGTGCTGTATTCCACTCAAGGAGAGCTTAGAATACTACAGAACAGGCATCCATTTCTAGAAAAATTATATAGGACCTTTCTGAACAGATGGAAATTTGGGAGGTTAAGCAGATATAGATTTGTAGAGTTAACTCCTAACCCCATTCATGTTAAGAAAAATTTCCCACTTAAAATGGGAAAACACTTAGAATTATATCATAGAATCACCTAGGTTGGAAGGGACCTTTAAGATCATCAAGTCCAACCATAAACCTAACACTGCCAAACCCACCACTAAACCATGTCCCTCAGCACCACGTCTACCGGCTTTTAAATACCTCCAGGGATGGCGATTCCACCACTTCCCTCAGCAGCCTGTGCCAATGCTTGATAACCCTGTCGGTGAGGAAATTTTTCCCAATATCCATCCTAAACCTCCCCTGGTGCAACTTGAGGCTGTTTCCTCTCATCCTATCGCTTGTTACTTGGGAGAAGAGATCAGCCCCCACCTCTCTACAACCTCCTCTCAGGTAGTTGTAGAGAGTGATAAGGTCTCCCCTCAGCCTCCTCTTCTCCAGGCTAAACAACCCCAGTTCCCTCAGCTGCTCCTCAGAAGACTTGTGCTCCAGACCCCTGACCAGCTTTGTTGCCCTTCTCTGGACACACTCCAGAATCTCAATGTCTGTCTTTCTTGTTGTGAGGGGCCCAAAACTGAACACAGTATTCGAGGTGGGGCCTCACCGGTGCCGAGTACAGGGCTTCACGCATAGTATCTGTGACTTTGGATCTCCTTTATGTCTGCAGTGTATCTCGGTACGTACTAGTCTGGTTAATTTGCCTGTGCTGTGGTGGTAAGTGATGCAATTGGCACACTGGGAAGCAACAGCACAGGGCGGGGGGCGGGCTCAGAATAAAATAAACTCACTCAGAGGTGTTAGGAAACCGTTGAATGAAGGAATAGGAAACTGTTAAATGAAGGAATAGATTTGCCAAAGATTGTCTGTCTTTCCTCCCCAGTATTTGGATTATGATCATTTATTCTCACACAGGATGTATCTGTACAGATAGAACCTGCTACAAGGTGTTTGTATTTCAAGTTAGGAGTCAAATATTCCGCCTCTATGCGTTTCATCCACATGACATGCTGATTTTGAGTCATGGTGGCTTACAGATTAATTGGTCCGTATGACAGAGAGAGAAATCTAGAGCCAGAAACTCTCAGATGTCTCACTTGGATTCCCTCTGACCTTCCCAGCATAGTCAGTTCTTGCAATTCTGAGAGAAAATAAGGTTTTGCATGTCCTGTTGAATTTTACTGAAAATTAATAAGCAAGTGCATAAAAAGAAACTAAAAGAAGTTACTGTTATTTTAGACTGACTAAAACTGAACACTGTTCATCAAACCAAGGTTTTAACTGAAGTCATAACCAACTAATGAGTTAACAATAACATGGACTGGAGTTAGTGTTTCATCAAATTAACAGAGAAATGAGTAAAATAGAAATCATAAGGGGCTTGGCATTTGAAAACACCCACTGCAGAAAATAATGGAGACCATAAGCTTTGCCACCTTGTTCCTTTGAGGCAAGGGCAAGCTCCTTCAGGACAGCGACAACTTTGAGGTTGCTGCTTAAACTGTCACCCTTCTGCTGTTTACGTTTTGAGCTAGCAGGGCTTAAAAATTTCCTGATGCCAATATAGTTGGGTAACTTAGGATGACACAGGCTGATTTATAACAAAATATTTAGTGCCAATCTACAGAAGTACCTTCACTTAGCTTGCACCTTCAGAAAAATCTTTAGATAACCAGTAAGAATGATCTCCCTGAGGAGCCATGAAAAGGACAATAGAAGGTAATGTGGAAAAAAAGACTAAGTCTTAGTCTTGATAATTTTCAGAGTGTCAAAGTCAGATATGCAGCTCAGATAACCAAATGCTGTCATTGTGTATATGTACCTTCATCCTAATGAACCTCTTCAGCACTCATAATCAGGTCTGCGCAGCTGTGGAGTTTGCGTAAAGAGAAGCTAACATCCCTCTTGACATGAGAGAGTGTTGCGCTAGCTCCAGGAAATGATTCATTTTGCTTCTTGTTTAAATTGCCCTCTCTTCATTGGGAATAAAAGGAGTTTATGAAGACCTGCTTTCCTACGTTAGAACCAAACACTGAATAACCTCGCTGGCCTCCTTTCTCCCATGGGCTAGTTCCTATACAACAGATGTGCAGAGCCTCTTTCATATTTGGTAACCACCTAAGGAATACACATTATTTACCAACAGGTACATGACTGCATTTATAACTGGCTCTTCTGACACTTTCTTGTGAATGTTTGGAGGAAGCTTCACTGGACATTCTGGAAAATCTGGGGACTCGCCCCATTTTTATTGGGGTATCTTCTGTTATACCCTCCTTTTAAAATTGCAGCAAATGGGAAAAGCATGAAAGAGAGGACTTGGGAGATACAGCATCAATATCCTTCCCATAATAAGTTAACAGAGTGCTGGTAACTCCTCACATGTTAGTGTGCTTTGGACATGTACAGGGATCTTAGAAGTCCTTCTTATATGCTTATGCTTTTCACCTGTAGACATATCATTCATAGACTATTTCCTGAATATTCTTGTTTTACTGGAAAAAAATTCTCTAACTCAATGAAGGAACCTAAGCACTTGGTAATTCAGTTATTTATAGTGCTGTTAATGTAAACCTTCAATTAAAGAAAACATTAAGAGTGTCTCAAAGAAAACTATCGTTTTAAGCAAAAATTTTCAGTCAAAACAAGTCTGAAATGTACTGAAAAGTAAGCATTAAGTGATGTCTTCCAAGTTGTATTTTGAAAAGAAATACATTATTTGCCTTTTAGCTGCTCAGTCTTTACATGTGTGCTATTTAAATATTTTTCCTATGATTTTGTTTCATTTTTCAGTCAATGAGGTTCTGAAATACTATTAATGAAAATCTACTTTTCTGATAATCACAGGATTCCAGGAAGTGGGCCATTAAGAGAAAGCTCTAAATAGTGTAAGACCTGTACTAAAATCATAAAAGTGGGCAACAATGAAACTTCCAGTTTATTTGGCTGTCTTCAATCTCCCTCACTTCCCCAGCACTGACTTCTCCAGGTTTTCAATTCTGATTTTATTAGAATCTTTTTGAAACTTTGATCTTTTATATTTTAAAGGAAAGTTATGGAATTATCTAATATTAGTACTATTATTCAAATCAATGACTTTGCCAGCAAGCATCCAGAATTTCAATGTAACTTCTAATTATAATTCATGAAGTCTTTAAAAAGTAAAAGTTAAGCAGAGGGCAGGGTACTTGCTTATGAAAATATTTACAACAGGAGTGATTCAGAGCAAAGAAATCATAGGGTAGGACAACTACTTAATATTTGGTACGCATCATGACTAGACAAGAAAACTTCCCCGATAAACAAGTTTTACAGAGTTCCAGCTATAAACAACTGTAAAAACTGTTACATAGCTCTGTTTGAAAAGCAAAGATAGTGTAGAAATTCTTAGTGGCAAATTCTTAGTGTGGTAGATGCATTCTTGTACTAAATATTCATTGTAAAGGGATAAATTTTCTCTGACAATTTCCTTTCTCCCTTGAACATGGTACATGAAAAAATGTCTTTACTGAAAAACAGCCTCTACAAGGTATGTTCCTACTCATTCCATACCACTTGAAGTTTATCTGAAAATAAACTTGCAGCATCAGCTCCCTGCTTAGAAAAACCTGTCTTTAGAGAAGCCAGTGTTTTGCATGTGAGTTGATACTCCCATAGTACATAGGGCACCGTAAGCAGATATATAAACATATATATATATATTTTTATCTCGACTACAGCCAGTGATCCTGAAATGAAGTGTTCTTTTTCTGTATAACAGTAATCACTTGGTACTTCACAGTCACTGCTGGAATCTGACGCTGCTTCTATCATTGCTGTGTATTTGTTAGTTTACAGACTTGGGGAAAGGAGAAAGACGGCAGTCCTTTGCTTTAAGTAACTCAACTCTGAAGCCCAGTGCGTAGTGTTCAACCCAACTCACTTCAGGGACACAGAGGCAGGAGCAGGTAATTCTCCTGCCACTCCAGCTGCCGATCCTCAGCTCCCAAAACACAGGTCCCACACGTACGTGTTCCCACACAGCGGTTCTTCTATTTTCTGTGAAACCGCATATGCTCAATTTATGTGATTTTTGAAAATGTTTCCATTTTACATTTCTATCCCTGTTACATCCCCTCCAGTCTATTCCAGTGAGGGCTGTGATCAAAGAATCCATTTCTGTTGGGGCACCTTAATGGTTCATGTGATAAACTGTAATGTGACTTTTCCATCGCTGCCTTCATTTCTTCTAAAATTGAAAGCTATGAACAACAACAACTTCCACGTTTCAGTGAGCTGTAAACTGCGTAGTTTAAAAACCCCTGCCAAGTCCTCCACCACTGATCACGAGAATATGGTGTTATCTGCTACTGTCACCTCTTCAGAATACCCTGCTGCACAGGAAGCCCTGGTCATTGATTCCCTCCTCCATCTTTTTCTTTAATACAGAGCTCTTCCAAGGGCAAACAGACCATGAATTCCAGCTGTGGTAACAGTTGCCACTGGTGATAAGACTGTTTACATTACTAAAATGTAAACATTGGGACTTACAATGGAACTGTTTTCACAACATGTTCATTGCTGTCCAGTTTTTCAGTATGCAGTCCACTTCTGGGAATCTACCACAAACTGCCATGAGAAAGTTGTTTACTACATTGCATAATCATGTTCTCTGAAGGTCTCTAATATGTCAGTTAAAAGCAACATTACTAATTCCAGGATTCCATGAAAACAGGGAAAAATCAAATTAGAGACAGATACCTAATACACATTTCAAACACCCCCCTGAGTTTGAAAGCTCATGACCCGCTTATCTTAATTTTTGAATTTTGTAATCTAGTGACCTTTACCAAAAGGGCGAGTATTTTATGACTGTCATGATAAGACAGACACTAGAAAAGCAGTTACCTGCAACGACTGCAAAGTGCCTGGGTAAGACAGGCCCCTTCCATGCTGCGGGCCCCCATATTTTACCTGCACGCTCCTGTTTTGTCCGCTGAGACTATGACTACTACTAAATTATTGGGTTCAGCCTGCAAGACTTCTTCTGAGAAGGTGAAAGCACTGCCTGGAAGCAGGGGATGGGGTGAAGGAAAGGGAATGCCTAAGGTGCAATCAACACAATGTTTAAAGGTGAACTATACGGTACTGGGGTAAGGAATGAAACTAAAAGAATTTCCCTTGACAAAAATAACCACACACAGTGACAAAACACCACAACTACCATGTTTTTACCTCAAAACTCACAGAGTAAGAGTTGGACGGAACTGAATGTTCTCACCTAGATAAAAAGCTGGCAGTATGATAAGAACCAGGAGGTGGGAAGTACATGGTGGAAGGTCACCACACACTGTGCAACACAGTCATAAGTGTTTGAACATATTTGAAAAAGAGGATGAATAGTAAAGTGAGTGACACAGTCTGCTGATAACACCAGCATATCAGCTAGTAGGATAAGGCTGATTAATAGAAGCGTCATAACCCAGCAATATTGAGCAATTGTGGGAAGAAGTAGCAGATGGAATTCATTGTAGATAAATGTAATACCATGCACATGCAGAAATGTAATCCCACATTTATATATATATAATGGTAGGTTCTGAGCTGACTGAGATTTAGAACACGTCGCTCCATGAGAACTTGAGCACAGTGCTTTGTAAAGGTCATAAAGGAAATTGAGTGCTCCGAGTTATTAGGAAAGGAACAGAGAAGAACAGAGAAAACATTACGATTCCTCATACCAATATGTGGTGCGCAGCCGGCACCTTGAATGCCATTTGCAATTCCAAAGCAGCTATCTGAAAAAGCGTACCATGGATTCGGAAAGGTTGAGGGGCAAGCAACAAGTCTGATCAAAGGCACAGAATAGATTTTTGGCTCAATAGACAAACTTTTCAGTCTGGAAAAAAAGCTGACCAACAGGTTATATGCTAGCAATTTTAAAATTACCAATAGACGTGTTCACTGTCTTTTCAAAGAATGAGACACTACACAATAAAAGTACATTTTTAAATCACAGGTTTAAAACATAGAAAGTACTCCTTTATACTCTGCATAAGGAAGCTGCAAAACTGTATGCCACAGGATGTTGCAGTTGTCAAAAACTGACAGGGCTTCAAAAAGATACCCTACAAATGAAAGGAAGGAAAACCCACTGAGGTCCGTTGAGTAGAGAGACACAATCTTTGCTTCAGAAGTGCCCAAAGCACAAATTGTCAGGAGATAATCCAGAATTTTAAGGAATCATCAGTACATGGCTTCCCTATTCTTACACTCCTCTCCTTGCCAGCGTTGAAAAGAGGGTAACAGGCTACACAGACCTTCGACTTAAGCCAGCAGAGGGGTTGTGAATATTCTTGTAATGACTTAAACATCTTTCAAAAGCCAGTAAAAAACCATGCAGGTCCAGTGGGTTCGGTTTTCTAAATCGATCTTTTCTGATTCCATACATGTAGATCAAAGATCTCTGCTTCTGGTTTCAGGTGCTGGCCCCTGGCAGCACATGGAAGAATCAAATCATGTTGTGGGTCATCTTTCTCGTCAGTGGAGTCAATGAGTTCAGAATCTATGTGGTAATTTAGATTATTTTTAACTTTATTTTTCCTTGTCCACTTTTTCTTTTACAATCATGGTTATAATAGAGGTGTTATATTGCAGATAAGAAATGAGAATTGACTTAATAGGAAGAGAGAACTCTATAACCTTTTTTGCTTTTACTCCGTAAGTTAGACTATCCCCTTCACTTTTGAGTATTGCATAAATTTTATCTTTCCAATACAGTCTTAACTCGCTAGCATCCAAAGGACTCCAGACTGCGGCTCCATTGCCTGGTAAGATGATAGCATCAACCCCTTTCTGATGACAGCCATCCCTAACACAGGGAGCAAAGTGTATTACCATGTTTGGATGTCAGTTCACAGCGTTCTCCCTCCTGCTGTTTTTATTTTTCCCCGAGTAATTTGTATGGGCTTCCACTGCAGCTTCAGAGACAAAAGTTGTGACTCTTGGTGTCATCAGCAGTGACCTTCCACATAATAAAGAGGAGAAAGAATTTATAGGCTCCATCCACACTCCTGGGCATCAGCACTCAAGGGGGTACCTTACACACAGGACCCCGGTTATCCAGACCTGCGTAACCGTCGCAGTGGCCCCAGGGTTCTCTCCCTTGCCCTGCACTGGCCTCTAAAGGAACCGGAGAGTGCAGGGAAAATGCCGTGCACACAGGTCTTGTCCTTACCAGGGTGGAAGGGCACATGGCAGAAAACATGCGTCCATGGTGTAGACATTGTCCATGTGCCATGACAGTAGTTTCAATGTCAACAGAACAGTCTTCCACTACCAGAGGGTTCTTCTAAAGAGACGCTTGTTTGGTTACTGTATCTATAGAAGAGAAAGAGCATTATCAATGGTTTTGGTACTCTTGTCTGCATTTTCCAAGGGCATTCTTGATAAAGCACCTGCCTCCATGTTAGATTTCCATCAACAATATTTCACTTTGAAGTAGGAATATGCCAGCCTCTTGAATCACTAAACCAGACAGAAGAAAGAACATGAAACTGCCAGATATTGCTACACATTGTAAAAGGACTTCATGTCCTTCACTCCAAGCCTGATGACACTCTAAGCCGGATGTTGTATGTTTGCAAATAATTAAAAGTTGTCTAACAGAAAAGGAAATTTGGCCTACTCAGTAGCAGCTCCATTTCCTACTACAAAACGTGGTGGAATAAATCTATTTAATTTTTTTAAACTTTGTTGTGGTGAAACTTTTTTGAAACCTGCAACAGCAACTCTGGCCATACAAGACCAGGGTGCCACCTGACTTTTGCAGTGTATCATGAAAAGAGAAAGGTCAAGGAAATTTCTCCCTAGGAGCCCAATTTTTAAGCCATTAAATGTGGAAAAGAGGGAAGAGAATTAAGACCTCTCACAGTCAGTGTGAGATCTGGGGGTGGAACTCAGGTTTTCTCATGCTGAGACTGCAGCATTTCTCTAAGGATTTTCACAAAAGAAGAATGAATTTGAGTAGCCTCTTTTTAAACTGAAAAGGAAGTCTTAATTAAGGAAAAACAGTCTTTTGTGCATTCAGTCTGCTAGCTGAGCCAGGGAGGGGACGAGCTGGGGAGAAATAATAATATGAAATGAAAAAATAAGCATGGAAGGCATCTGTGAAGATGCGAGTAGTCCAGACAGACCACTACATTCTATCTGCTGCCATACTGCTCAGGAGAAGACAAATGTGGAAGTGAAGCACTGCTGCCCTTACTGATACCAAAGCCTATAGAACATGCAAACCAATCTGTTTGAATGGGAAGGTTATTATTTCTAAACAGATTTTAGGTGGAACTTGATGCATCTAAGTTGTGTACAACGCTATATATGTTAGGTTTATGGGATACCGTGATACCTGCAGAGAGGGCGCCTTGCTGACATCAGAAGACTGTTTATGCAGCCAACAACTAAATTCTTGAATATAGGGTAAATGTTTTATATTAAAAGCATTTTCTGAATAGACTAAATAGAAACTGAAGCACTGGTAGGGTATTAGCAGTAGGGATCCCCAGGTTTTAGTTAGCTGACAGAGCTCTCCGGAGTTTGTGAAAGAACTTCTTCAGTACTGAAGCCCCTACTTGACACACAGCACTTTATACAAACACTACAGTGACCAAGGAATTGCCCAAAAGACAACCAGAGGAGGCTGTATTTTGGGTGTACGCGAGCATGTAATAAAGATGTAAAGGAGAGAGAGTTGGGGTTGTTCAGCCTAGTGAAGAGAAGGCTCCGGGGAGACCTTAGAGCAGCCTTCCAGTATCTGAAAGGGGCCTACAAGAAAGCTGGAGAGGGACTTTTTACAAGGGCATGTAGTGATAGGATGAGGGGTAATGGCTTCAAACTGGAAGAGTAGAGATTGAGATTAGATCTCAGGAAGAAACTTTTCACTCTGAGGGTGGTGAGGCACTGGCCCAGGTTGCCCAGAGAGGTGGTAGATGCCCCACCCCTGGAAGTGTTCAAGGCTAGGTTGGATGAGGCTTTGAGCAACCTGATCTAGTGGGAGGTGTCCTTGCCCATGGCAGGGGGGTTGGAACTAGATGATCTTTAAGGTCCCTTCCAACCCAAACCATTCTATGATTGTAGAAGCTTTGCTGAAACTATAAGGGTAAGTAGACATAACTGCATGTACCCTTCTGCACTTATAAAGGTGACAAACCACTACTGAAAAGCTGCATTTGGGCCTTTCTACAGAAGAACCCTGAGGCTCCAGGTAAGTTTTTGTTGGGGTTTTTTGTTTTGTTTGTTGAAAGCCCTGAAACAACAAAAATCTCCAGGAAAGAAAAGAAAGACAAGTAGAAGAAAATACACATATTACCACATCTCCCCATACCCTAGGAGTCTGCAAATAGAAAAACCTGGTTTTCTGCACACATCAGAATAAAACCCCACAGTGAACAAATGTAGGCATGTTGGATCTATTTGGATAAGGATGAGAAGCAGAGTCCCTGGCTAATGCGCTGAAAGCCTGCTGACAGCCTGTGTGACTCTCCCTCTCACACTCTGCCAAAACTAAGGAGCTAACTATGATGACAGTTACTATTTGGAAATATACATCATTCCAAAAATGCTTTTTTACTTGCTTGAAAAAATCTTTGTCAGAGCATGAGATTCCAATGCTTAGATCCCTTCTCCAAATTATTCTAAATTGCGGCAATGAAAAAACTGCATACAAGAGGTTCAGGAATTTTTTTTTTTTCCCTGAAAATCTAAAATCATACCAAATTTAATGGAATGAATAATCATCTCTCTCCCCACACCCTATTACTTGTTTGCTTGCTTGCTTTCTGGGAAAACTCCAGCTTTCCTCATACAACAGTTATAAAAAAACATGACAAAATATGTCCCCCAAGGGTTGACTTCATAGAAAGTCTGATGCTTCCAGTACTGTGACAGCTGCTGTCTTATGATGCTAGTGATAACTATTGCACAATGAAGTCATCCTTCTCCAAGCTTTAGGAGAGATGAGGGGTTGGACAGGCTTGCACCTGATCTATTTCTATCAGAAACCGAGGCTTGGACAAGTGTACCACAATACAGTGCTGGTGAAATACAGCCCCTACTGAAATTCTGTAGAAGAAAAGGAGCGTTTCTGGGGGAAAGTGCGAAATGTATACATCTCTTAGCTGTTCCGTAAGTGAACTACTGCTTAGACAAATTCTGAAATGTAATTGCTTACAACCTGGACAATAAAAATCTATGTACTTGTTCTCATTAGAAAATAAATTAACACACAGAAAACTAAAGTGAATGTAAGCTATTCTAATACAGTATTGCACTTAGGATTTTCAATGCTCAAAACCTAAGGAAAGAGAGTTGGGGCTGTCATAGTTAAGCCATCAGGATGTTAGCAATGCTCCTGGAAAACGGGGATATCGCAGATCAACTGTACATGACTCAGTTTCCCTTCCTTCCTAGATACTATTAAGAAGAAAGAAAGAGTTAATATTTATGTTTATTTGCATATCTGTTTGGGTACATCAACAGCCCTCAGATGCTGAAGGTGGTCTCCGTACCTGAGAAAGACAATAGAGAACACAGCAGAAGAAACAGTGTCATCTTCCAGACATTACTTTTATCAAGGATCCCCTGCAGAGCAAGTTGTACCGGCCCTTTTTCAGAAAAGCACATGAGAAATAAGACAGATATTCTAGTAACTTGCTGGAAAAAACAGAGCCTAACAGAGGCTCTGTATTTAAAAACAAAATTAATTTAGTTGGTGAACAATCCGATTGAGAAGGACTTTGCTAAAATCATATCCTGGCTAAAGAACTCTACTTTCTGCAATCCAGATGATTTATAAATGCCAAATTGTTTTATAGATGGTATCTTCCAAGCTGTAATTCACTGCTGATTGCCTGACTTTTCCTTTAAGAGGTTAGCTCTTCATTTTAGAGTTGATCTGGTGTCCATGGTGGGGCCACTGAGCCAAGGAGAGACACTAAGTCTAGTTACCCATCAAAAGAATTCTTACCCAGAAGGCACTGCAGGTCTGGCTTTCAGGGCCACTGAATGAAGCTGTGTATAGGTAAACTGAAGATGTCCCTGCTCGCTGCAGGGGGGTTCAACTAGATGGCCTTTAAAGGTCCCTTCCAACCCAAACCATTCTATGATGCTAAGTATCTCCAGCCTTTGGTAGCAGTACGTGACACTTCAAGAATAAAACCAAATCTCCTTTTGCAATTAAAATAGAGATTAAACATGCGTTCTGTCTGAAATCTTATTCTCGAGTTTGTGTAATAATCTGTGCATCCAACTAGATCTTTCCAGGAATTTAAAAATAAAAATCACTAAATGGGTAGGTTATGGCACCTTCGTTTCTGTCCTTTGGGCTTCTCCATGAAGCCAACCCACCTCCCAGCAGCTAAGATCTCCTATCAAATAGGAAAAGCCTCTCAGCTGATAGGTGAGCAGGGTTGGCTGTCCTGACATCAGATTATTTTATGAAGGCAGATGTTGCCATTTCAATTAACTCTTTGTTTAACCTTTAAGCAAGCTGATGAAAAGAAGTCACAGAATATGTGAAAACAAAATTACTGAGAGTTGCAACTTACATCCTCTACAGGTTTTTCCTCACAGCTGAGCTCAGCTGAGGTATCAGTAAACTTCACCAACAACAGCTAGGTTGTAAATATTGACTTAGATCATCTGCTGGTGTACATCAGTGCAGCTCCAGTGATTTTACTGGTGCAAGATGTATTTGCACCAGATGACAATCGAGTCTATCATGTTTGCTCAGCCAGGTTTAGGCCTCTTAAAAGGTCAACCAATGAAGAGCTTCTCAAAGTCCTCCAGCAAAAGAAGTGAAATCAAGACTTGCAGCATTTCTAAATATAAATTACACAACATACTTCACAAAAGGAAAAAGTAAGAACTTTTCTCAATGTTGTTCCATTAAGCCAGAACTCTACCACGCTATTTCAGATTCAGCAGAACTGAATTACATGGGAGATAACTGTTGTGCAGCCATCAGCAAACACTACAGTCTGTAAGTCACCTTATCTATAGAGTGAAAACTAACAGTGTGTCCAAAGAAAAAAACACTTGTACAAAAATGAGGTTACTTCTTCTATTACCTATATAAAAATGGATGCACATAGTACCATCCTAACTGCAGTAGAGCAGTTACTGCATCCATTCTGTGATAGGTATTCCAGTAATTACTAAGAACTAAGCCACAACCTCCTCTAGTGTTTCAAAGTTGCATTTGCAGTGCATTTCTCTCCAAGGACAAAATCTACTGCCCATCCATACCTCAGTAGTCATAGAATCATAGAATGGTTTCGGTTGGAAGAGACCTTAAAGATCATCTAGTTCCAACCCCCCTGCCATGGGCAGGGACACCTCCCACTAGACCAGGTTGCTCAAAGCCCCATCCAACCTGGCCTTGAACACCTCCAGGGACAGAGCATCCTAGTCCTTCTTAAGGATCAAAGAAGAGATGATCAAAATCAGAAAGGTGAAACACAGTTTGGAACCAGTAAATGTACGTTATAGTTTAGGTTTAAGAGCCATGCGAGGTCCTCAGTGATCGCTACTCTGACGAGTGCTCCCTGCCCCAACAGCAAACACACATACAGACACATACTTCAGGGCCAGTTTTTGGCTGGCATTTGCCTTCACTACATGTTCCTCTTGTAAAAACAGTTTTGCCATCTGTATTTTTTTGACACACTCACGGAAATCAAGAATAGACATTTTCCTGTGACCTATTCTTACTAATCATCCTTGCTTCAAGGAGAGTTTACTCAGTATTTAGCCAGTTTCAGCTGCCACAGCACTTGTGGGAGGTGGCTCAGCTGTTTTGACTTCAGTGTATTTCCTCCTGTCTTTTGAGACACACAGATTTCAAGCCGTTAAAATACGGTCATGTTCACTTCCATAATATGGCAAAAGACTGCCTAATAAACACACCCTCTCAAAGCGTCCATTGGCAAATACAGGAGAGCAAAAAAGAGCATAAAGAAGACTACACTAGGACAGATCAAATTCTATACAGCCCAACAGCCTATCACTACAATGTCCAATAGCCGCTGCCTAAGGAAGAATGTAGAGATAGGACAACGACAGGATTATCAACCAGTGTTTCCCAAAGCACTGATATCAGGCCCAGTCAGGATGGGTTCACGAAAAGCAGGTCATGCTTGACAAACCTGATCGCCTTCTATGACAAGGCGACGCGCTTGGTGGATGAGGGAAAGGCTACAGACGTTGTCTACCTGGACTTTAGTACAGACTTTGACATGGTTTCCCACAGCATTCTCCTGGAGAAACTGGCTGTTCATGGCTTGGATGAGTGTCCTCTTCACTGAGTAAAAAACTGGCTGGAAGGCCAGTCCCAGAGAGCAGTGGGTGAATGGAGTTCAATCCAGTCGGCAGCTGGTCACAAGTGGTATTCTCCAGGGCTCAGTATTGGGGCCGGTTCTGTTTAATATCTTTATCAACGACCTGGATGAGGGGATCGAGTGCACCCTCAGTAAGTTTGCAGATGACTCCAGGTTGGGTGGGAGTGTTGACCTGCTTGAGGGTAGGATGGCACTACAGAAGGAACTGGACAAGCTGGATCGATGGGCTGAGGCCAATGGTAGGAAGTTCAACAAGGCCAAGTGCCGGGTCACAACAACCCCATGCAGCTCTACAGGCTTGGGGAAGAGTGGCTGGAAAGCTGCCTGGCAGAAAAGGACCTGGGGGTGTTGATCGACAGTTGGCTGAATATGAGCCAGCAGTGTGCCCAGTGGCCAAGAATTCCTTCCATTAATATAGCCAACTAGTTTTTTTACATTTGGAAACTTCTGGCATCCACAACATCTTGTGATATTCCAGTTTTACTACCAACTTTGTGAAGAACCACCTCCTCTCTGTTTTGACCCAGAGCCCTTTAGTTTCATTTGATTCCCACTAGATTCTGACCAGGAAGATATATTGACCTCCCAGTTCCGTAGAACTCTTCAGGCATTTTTTTTTTCAGGCGAGAGAGTCCCATTTGTTCCTTTTACGGAGTATATTCAGTACATTTGATCATTCACGCTGCTCTTTTATGAGCCTTTTCCAATTCTATTACACTGTTATGAAGATGGGGCCAGAGCTACGTGCAATATTCAAGATGCAGAAGCACCATCATGCAGTGTCATAATGATGTTTTCTGTTTTATTTTCATTCCTCTACTTTCTAAACCCTAGCAGAGCATGTTTTGTTGAAGAGTATGGAGAACTCAGCTGATCTTTCTTACCCCCAAACGTTGTTCTTGAGTTACAATGCTCATTCTCAGGAGTCCAGCATTGTTCCCCATCACCCCACCATGTACCTCATGTTGCATTTTCCTGTATTTCACCTGTCATTTTTATCAGTCGGGCGCTCGGCACTGGGGGTTTTTTTTATGCAGCTCTTCACAGTCAGCCCTCACCTTTACTCCGCTGGAAAAACTCAGTATCACCAAGTGAAACCTGCCACCTCCTTGCTGCTTCTTGGATCACCTGGGGACACATTTAACGTGTCCCACCACAGGGCACTGGGGTACTCTATCTACTGGTGACCTATGAGAAGACTTACCATTTATTTCTACACTGTTTTCCTTAAGGAGTCCTCCATAAAGAAAGTTCTGGAACAGGAACTGTCTTCAAACTCCTTCGCAGTGAACAAAAGAGCAGAAGTCACTGAGGGGGTGGTCTTATTATCTTGGTTCTCTTTTATATCACAATCATTTACCTACCCTCTAGTTTCCCTGGCATGTTTCCTCTTCCCTTTTTTGAGGAAAGTGTGGTGTTTGTTTTTCCTTCCCTCAGAAGTTTTTCCCCCTCCCCCTTGTTTTTATGCCTTTATGCCTTAGACATCTATAGTGAATAAATAATCCTCTTCTTAAATACAACCTGCATTTAGGACTATATGAAAGTATCACACGTCCTAGCAGTACGAATGCTGAAAACTTAAGAGTTTTTATTACCATTACAGCGGAAAAACATGTTAAAGCATCACTGGGAGCAGGATTAGACCTTTAGTGAATGAGGCTATTAAAAGCAAAAACAAACACAACAAAAAATTTGAGAGGCTACCTCAAAGTGGTTAACAAAATATCAAAAGGGTAAGAGTCTTATTTATGGGAAAACATAATATATTTTACAACAGAAAAGGAACAAAAAGAAATCAGCCTGCTGATAAAATGATCTACAAGTATATTAATAGAGACTATTGTGACTCAAAATTGAAAGAACCAGGGCAAAAATGACAAAAGAAATTATCAGCCAAGCTTTGCTCTTCAGTCACTGAAGGCAGAGATGGAAAATCTTGCAAGGATACATAAATCATGCACAAGAAACAGTATTTATCAGACCAGAAGGAATATTTACTGCCTAAAACGACTATGTAAGGACAGATAAACACTTCCCTGTAGTATACAATTAAATGTACTGTAGCATAAAGCAACTTTCAATGTGCGAACCTGGATTCGACAAGCAACAGCATCTCTGCTTTCCCTAGGGAATCAAGACCAGCCAATGCAGTAAAACCTGTACTTGAAAACTCAACACACAAAAGGGCATATTGGCAAACTATCATAGTTATCTTTGAGAGAAATGCAATTTTATACACCTCAAAAAATTGAAACAATGTATGTTGATAGTAGTGAGCTCTCTTGATACTTGGAAAGCAGAAATTCACATTTGATGCGATACTCAAAAGCTGCACTCCTTGCACAAAGCAAACGCACCATCCTTTCTCCACCCCAGACACAGGCTCTGATGGCCACACACAAAGCGCAAGCCCAGCAGAAAGGGCCAGTCGCGCGCCCACACAAGGATGTACTGCAGCACCAGTCCCTCGATTTTAGATGAACAACAAATGTCTAAGGCAAGTAGGAGGAACGCCACGTGTCCTCCTCATTGCGTTTCCAAAGGAAACGCCAAGCCCCAGTCTTGCTCCATTTCCATTTCTAGGGCATTTCAGTGTCTCTCCATCTCCTACACAGGACTGAAGCATGAATCCCAGCAGCTAACACTAAAGATCTGGATTTGGTGGGTGAGCAGGGATAGCCACAGATAAAATACTCACCTCCATTAGTTATTTCCCCTTTGTTTACTGTCACCCAGGACAGTGCATCAATCAAAAGGTAATCAATCTGGCTTCCAAGAAAATCGTAATATGGCCTACATTATTGTGGAACATAAGCGGACAACTCTGTATGCATTTGTAACCGTCGCTGAACACCTGGTCTTCCCAGGGATGCCCGACAAAAATAAATAATTCAAATTTCTGACAGACCTGCAAAGATTTACAAATACATCTTTGACCTTTATAGCATTCCAATTTATAAATATAAAAATAACTTTTTTAAAAAAAAACAAAAAACTTTTAAAACTGTCCACAAATTATCTTCTCCTCCCAATACTGATGAAAGGTTACCATAGAACAATACGCATAAAGAGGAAAAAACAGAGCAAGATTCAGCGATCACCGAAAGGAGAAAAATGAGAGGAAAAGAAGGCCCATTAAAGTAACTCTTCCTACTGTTGTATCTTCTTTGGAGCATTGTGCACTTGGCATGAACGTTTCTGGAGGTTTGCTTTAAATTTCTAGGAAGCAGTTTTAAGAATGAAAACGATGTACTTAATATTATATACTCGTATTTATCATGTTTAAACAGCAACTTGCTTCTTGCTTTTTTGTTTCTCTTTCTTACTATTATAACTCTCCCAAAGATCCCCATTAGGTGATAACACAGAGCATTCTTAAATACTGCTAAGCAATTACACCAGGGAAGTGGCTGTTTTTATAGTTATTAAGCAAGCAGGAGCACATTTAATTACAGAGATAGTTATCTCGGATTTCTCTGTAAAAGAGGTAATTCTGACCAGGATGCTATAGTGTAATGACACATTAATTCTGCTTTATCATGTAATTCAGAGTGTAGGCATTAGTAATTTCAACAAACTAATTGTGTTGGAATCTAAGGTGGGATTTATGATGTGATGTGACATGATAGTTCATTAACTTTTAGTACATATCAGTATAAAAGACACTCAAAAAACCCCAAAATGTGCCTGAACGCGGAGCAGGGAGGGAAGGAAGAAAACTCCGCACCCAGAAAGTACAGCTATAAAAAGGTCTGCACATAAAGCATGAAGGAGTCCACCCTTGGATGACTAATGAGTGAAATCCCAATAGCATCAGAGAGGTTACATCTGTTAACAACTGAGGACATATCGCAAAGATTTCACTCCACAAACTAAAGCAAACAATAGCCTAACATATATTTGGATTTTTCTTTCAGCCTCATAATTACTTTGGTGCTTTATTAAATATTTCTGGTTTCATTCTACTGGTGAACATCTCTTTGTGGATGAGGGCAGCTACTATAATTGCATAAAAATAGCAAAACTAGTAACTATTTATAAATAGAGAACACTTAGCTTTCTTCTGGGCTTACACCCTCCCCTCTTGTCTGTGGTTTATCTGATATTGTATAAAACCATATAGAAAAATCTATTGTTGCACAAGAACAACAGCAGCATATTTGAACAACCAAATGTGTCATCTCTGCAGATTTAGGAATTCTAGACTTTATCATATAACTGATTTTCAAATAGAACATAATCAGCCAAGAGTTATTTAAAAAAAAAAAAAAAAAAAAGGAAAAAACCCAAATCCAACTAAAAAAACAATAGCATAATTGTGCCGTGACTTTTTGCAAGTCTAAAAAGTAAGCATGTTGAATTCCAAGATAATTTTTGCTGTATTTTTGTAACCATAGAAAAATTTAGGAATTGGAAACAACTTGGAAAAAACCAAACCAAACCAAACAAACTTGCTGCTGAAACACTGAAGCACAATCCCTGTAAGTTTACAGGCAACCTTTATGCTCCTTCCTTAGTTTTTAAGAGATTAAACTTTGCTACGAAGGCTTTAGGCTGCCAGATTGCCAGTGGAAATAGGCTTTTCTTCAGGAAAGCTAATTACAGCTTCTTTAAAAAGATAATTCATGAAGATCTGAGTGCTATTGACTGTAGCTTTACCAAACTGGAGGCCCAAGTAACAGGATCCTGTGTGCACAGGGTCACCTCCAACTGCTTTTCAGGGGAACTCCGAGCTCGGCAATACGACAGCATTTATAGATGAGGTAGAGAAAAAGTGTCAGACCACACCCCCAAAATAACGCAGTATATGCTGCACAAAAATACACTGAATGGAAAATAGAAAGGTCTTATAACTGAGATTTGTAGTCATGCACGGATGCAGTAGAAACTCTGTCAAGAAATCGTGCTAGAATATAACAGCCAGCTAGCTGGGAGCGTTCAACCCATACAAAACTAGTAGCAGCAGGGAATCTGCTTGGGAGCAGAGAGAAGAGGCCAGAGAAATGTGATGCAGCTGGATTATCAGCAGTCACAAAGCAGCGGGTGGTTTTTTATTTTTATTTTTTTAAATAATCTGGACAGGATTATGCAGGGTAAAAAGGATATCCTGCATAGGAAAGTACAATGTTTTATAGAAACTGCAGGCTTCACCTCAGCCAGGCAGTGTTTCTTAGGATGTCCCCGTTTCCAGATTTCAACAACAAGGCAAGATCTTCAGCCCAAGCACCAGTCAAAGAAGAGATGGGGATATGCGGCAAAGCAACGGGACAAAACCTAGGAATTAGCGAGAGGGCCCTGCCCCAGCCCCCTCTGCACCCTGTCTCAGGGAAGGAAAAAGTCACTCTTTCCATCGAGGATCACTCCTTGTGAGATACCGCACAGCCCCAAGATTTCTGTCTGAATTTATTATAAACAAAACTCGGTTTGGTTCTCTCCCAGGAGAAGCATTTCACAAACAGCAGGGACTCAAGAGAAATGATCATAAACCAAAACCCCATACAGAGCTATATTTTTCCAAGAAGGGCTGAAAAAAAAGTGGGAAGTTATATATGTTTGCAAGAAGATGATATACATTTGATATGTCTGTGTATGTCACCATCTCCTTGCTAACATGATCTACTGTTAATTTAAGTTCGCAATTACATTCTGATTTTCAGAAAGACTCTTGAGTTGTGCCATGCATTGTATCAGGTTTGGAGAGACGGCTGTAAATAATGCAGGGTGTACCACCTGAAATGTAACATTTTACTCCGTGTTTTCCTGAAAGTGATTACTTTGCCCTCTGGCTCAGCCTTCCTTAGATTGTGCTACTGTAGATGGTGAGAATTTGAACGGAGGCTGCCCATCTAATGCTTTCCCTGCCAACAAAAAAAAAAACAAGGGGGAGAACAAGGGTGGAGGCCCATTTCTGCGTCTTCTGGTACTGAATGATGTAATAGCTCTCTCAAGGTCATGGACCAACTTGGTGGAGTCAGCTAGAGCTTGTGACATGCAGCAAATCACAATTCGCTGGGCCGTACTCCATTTTCTGTAACTCATTTCTAAGATCCACAGTGACATTACTTCTTTGGAATTTTTTCATTTATTTTTAAATACTGTAGTAATATATATTTTCAATTGCTTAAAGACCATCAGAAGATGACCAGTGAACATGACAGGGAGAGAGTTGCCCAACCTAGGCCTTTTGGGTTTTGTCAGGTCAGTCGGCAGAATTTGTACACTTTATTACAGAATTTCTTAACTCAGTAGATTTCTTGTGTCTTGTAAAATTTAGGAATGCTGAAAAGTACTGAATGGCCCTACTTGTTTTGCTATTGTTGTTTTAATCATACAGATTATGACTTCCATTCTGGTGGGGCTTGTATTTTCTTAAAGTTATTATGAAGGCACAAAAAAACCCAACCAAACCACAGGAAAACTTAGGCTGGAAAGAACATCTGGAGGTCACCTAGTCCAACCTCCTGCTTTAAAGCTGCATCAGTTGTTCCAGGACTCTCCAAGGACAAAGACTTCTCAGTATCTCTGGGGCCCTGGTTCCAGTGCTCCATCATCCTCACTGTAAGACTGTTTTAATGTAAATTATTCCCACCCAGTAAATATCTCGCAACAGGCAGAAAAGTTCCTTTCTTGAAACTTCAGAAGAGGACTGAAGGTACAAAGATGACTGTCTCAACGCTTCTGCAAATTTCAGCCAGTCACAGAAAATGAACGATAGCATAAATAAGAACCTTCAATCACATGTTATTATTTTCATACACCACCAAGAAGGTTATGGACTTGGTTCATTACACAAGGTAATGAGTAACTGGGTATACACCTTCTAGAGGTGAGATTTTATTTATAAACGATTGCTGGAATGAGTCAAAATTCATGTCCTAATACCACACAGTTTAATCACAGGCCAGAACAGTATATTCAAGCACAAAAGCCGGTACATACTTTTAATTATTACTAACATGATTCCAATCTCATGGTTGAATGATCTGTATGTGCAGTGCAAGACAGTCATCATTCACAGTGCATAATTTAGACCATCACAGAAGATGCTACCCTACAGAACAGTTTGCACTGTATAAAATCTTTCTGTTGACACAAAACAGAATCTCTTTTTTCCATTTTGAGTATTAACCCCGGAGGTTAATCTTTGATTTTGCTCTTCAAACTAAGCATTTTAGTGTTAGCTCTCAGAGATCCATCTGCTTAAGAAACAGGCAAAGTTCTGCATGCGGTGTTTTGGGCCTCCCTGGCAGACTGGGAGAAGAAGCCATTATCTATGGCTGTGGAGTTTTGTCGGTTTGGATTACAACTCAACTGACAGAGCGAAGTAGCAGGTCCTAGCAAACATGTAGTTGCCCTTTTGAGCAAGGTAATTTATGTCACACGAATCAGAGGTCTGACAGGTCTTACAACAGCAGTATAATGGCCAGTAAAGCTACATACATGCTATATCACACCAGCACTCCTAAACCAGTAAAGCCTAGAGACTGCACCAGTTGAACTTACCCATCTCCTTGCTGTTTCAGTATCCTCTTTGAAATCCTGCAATGCTCCACTTTCTGCTACCCTACATATCCCCACAACTTTTCATAACCTCAGAACTCTCTCCCTCCTTACTCAGGCAGCTCAGGACTTGACTGTACGTAGCCCCTTCACCTACTGGCTCAGCTCCTTCTCTTGTCTTCTGTATATTGCTTGCCGACTTAGACTGGAAACCTTTGGAGGCAGTGACAGTACTGGCACACTTGAATAGATTCTTATTAGGGATTTTAAGACTAATAATAACAACTAATAATAACTATTATTCTTAATAAATTAACATTATGATATTAATAATATTTCAACTACTATTATTCTTAGTATGTTAACACTATGATATTAATAATAACCCATTATATTACCAATTACCACCTCCAGGGGTCCTAACAAGAGCAAAATATCTTCCTGGTAGGAAATACGCTCTCTGGTATGCCAACGTTACCTGCTGCAGGCAAACTTGAGCTCCCATACCCATCTTCTAATGCAACCAGAAGCTCATTACATTAGTGCAGCCTCAAAGTAGTATCTTCTGTCTGTCAGAGAGGCAAAAACCTGTAACTTATCAGGAAACAGCACAGTATAATGACTGCTGCTGAAAGGTCCAACATGTTAGAGGCAATAAAAAAAATGCCAGTTTTGAATTTCTGTTTCAAAGGGATTCCCATCACCCTGGAGGCAGGAGGCTCCCTGGCTGAGAATCATGATCTATGGATTTCTGTTACCAGCAACTGCATCTAAAATGACACCAGAGTTTCCGGTTTGCTCACGTTACTGACCTTCTCATGGAATGTCCTCCAATTACCTAAAAGAGGATGACTTTTCTGACTGCCAATCCTGACAGCTCAAGCCAAGAGCTGGAGAAACAAACAATTTAACTTTTGATGATGGGTGCCCTGGAAAGGCAGGCAGGGCACAGATTTTGCCCTGTTCCAAAGATCACAGCCAAGACCCAACTGGCTAATGGCGTGATATTTGTTAAAAGCAAAAATTGTCTCAAAGGGGAGTGCTCCTTCACAGCAGGAACAGGAACATTTTGTAAGATGAGAAGAGCATGGATGAATGGAGAGATGCACCTCTTGGCGTTACAGTAGATGCTTACTTGTTTCAAACCAGCCTGTTCTTGTACTGTTGTTTCTCTGTTTGCAGACCCTATGTAACCCACCTCAGAAACGGGTGATCTGTCACCCTCTGCATGCAATACCATCTCTCCTTATGTCTTCAGGTGAAATACAACGTACAGTCCCAGGTTTGGTTCTGTGGAGTAGGGGACATTGTTTACATGCCCTGGTAGAAAGGGGAAAAGTTGCAGGAATGCCACCCAGGCGTGGTTGTCTCTAGGACGTACACTGTTGCTCCAGCTGAACAGATGCTGTGGCAACAACCAGTTGTCATAAGACATCAAATTATTTCAGTTGGGCTAAACTTTCCGTTGATTTTATTGTAGTCTCCGTCAATGCTAATATCTCAAGGAGCAAAAAGAACACAGTTCAGTTCTCAGCTAACAAGTCATGTGTGTTGGAATAATAGTCAGGAAAAAAAAAATAATAAAAAATCTTCTTATTTGTAATCTGAACAGAGTTGCTATGCACATCCCTGGGAGGAAAAACACCAAATCCCTGAATCAATTCAGCACTAACCTGGCTTCCAGCAGAATCTAAAATGCCCTAAGGCATTCTGTATCTAACTAGGGGAAGACAGGAAAGCCCTTTTATAGATAGCTAATGTGTGCCTAAAAGTACATGCGTATTTCAGTTACAATTCAAAATGTTACTTTTGTTGTCAGAATTATTCAGAAAAATGAAAATCTGATACTATCAGCATATATGAACTCTGGAATCATTTAACCAGCCACCGCAGTTGTAAAGTCTTTCATCTCAAAAACCACATGCAAGCTCGAGAACGTTTTCAGTATGTAAGACATCATTTTGAATGCAACTTGACACCAACTTAATAATAACATTTTACATTTCTATAATCTCTGAAGGATCCCCTAATCACTTCAGGTTTTGAAGCCAACTGCAACAGCACAGCTGAGACCAGGACATGGACACAGTCACACATCATGAACCACTGAAAAAGTGACATCTCTCTAAAGCTCCCAAAAGGAGTGTGGAAACTATATATTTTTCTTCTCATTATTTTTCATTTCTATATAATTTTTCACCTTGTTTTTCTCTCCAGAAGCAGAAGAGTCAGCGTACTACTAAAAAAACCCACAAAATAAAAGGTTTCATGGTGTATTAACTCTTAAGCTGGAAATGAGAAATCCGAAGTGTTGTTAGAAACCTTTTCTTTTTTTTTTCTTGCTTCATTTTCAACTTGGTTTTGCAAAACCTGACACCCAAATCTGACTTGACACTAGCACGTCACAAGAAAAACCACTGAACTCAGAGAAATTACAATTGTGTGAAACTGGTACAGTAAGTGAGATGAAAGCCGTCCCCCCAAGCACGGAAGGCTTGGAGTAAAGACTCAAACCTCAGCTCGCTTACCTGCAGGCATGCAAAGCTTTCCACAGCATCTCACCACAACGAATGTACCACACAAACAAAAATCCTTCTAGGTAGCTAGGATCTCTTATGGTATAGATCTCATAAAGGTAAACATAAAATTTCACAACACTTAATGGAGGAAAGAATTGATTCTAAGCTCCACAGTGCCTTTCTTCAAGATTACTAACCTTATTCCCCCTGTGCCAACCTCCAGCTGCAGCAGGAAGAGTAGGCATTAGAAAACAGGTAGCCCCTGACCAAAACAGGGCCAGGTGAAACCCATTCCCAGCAATGAGCCTGCCTGTCTACCTGGCTGGCTTACAAAGTAGAGCTTCCTTGGCTCCCTTCTCCCTGAGCCTGCAAACAACATTTTACCAGGAAGACCTCATCAATTTGCCCTTGCAATGTAATATATATGCAAGTAAAAAGTTAAATGTCTCCCTCAGTTTAGTAACTTTGCTACCTGCTCACTGTAGATTCTGTGTTCAGTTTTGGGCCCCTCACAACAAGAAAGACGTTGAGGTGCTGGAGCGTGTCCAGAGAAGGGCAACAAAGCTGGTGAGGGGTCTGGAGAACATGTCTGATAAGGAGCGGCTGAGGGAACTGGGGTTGTTTAGCCTGGAGAAAAGGAGGCTGAGGGGAGACCTTATCACTCTCTACAACTACCTGAGAGGAGGTTGTAGTGAGGTGGGGACTGATCTCTTCTCCCAAGCAACGAGCAATAGGACAAGAGGAAATGGCCTCAAGTTGCACCAGAGGAGGTTTAGATTGGATATTGGGAAAAATTTCCTCACCAACAGGGTTACCAAGCATTGGCACAGGCTGCCTAGGGAAGTGGTGGAGTCGCCATCCGTGGAGGTATTTAAAAGCCAGGTAGATGTGGTGCTGAGGGACGTGGTTTAGTGGTGGTTTTGGCAGTGTTAGGTTGATGATTGGACTCGATGATTGCAAAGGTCCCTTCCAATTTAGGTGATTCTATCCCTACCCAACCCTACACATGGTTTAGAGAAGAGACTAATGATCCTTAACTTCCAATTTAGATATGCCTCTGGACCAGGAAGGCTCTCATTTGGCTCATTTAAAGACTTGATCACCCATCCCAGTTCAGTTTTCAGCTCCAGTTAGATAATCAATCAGGAGGCCCACAATATTTACTCATTTCCCTCTCTTCTCTCACTAGGAATGAAGTAGACAAGGAATCTTGAACCCAGGACAGCTAACCAGAATTAAATACTGAGGGTGAAAAAACACACCTGGACAAGTTCATAGAAAATAAATCCACCAAGTGACATTAAATCACAAGAAACTATCTCAGTCTCAGCAAGTCCAAAGGATACTAGCTGCTGGAGGATAAAAGAGCCTTTTTGACTGACAGACTCAAAATAGTCTTACATTCTTCCCTAGGGATCAAGGCCAGCGCTTTCCATATTGTGCTGCGCACCCTAAAATCACTACAAACCCTCCTGAAAAAGCCACGGAACCCAAATCAGGAGGGAGAGGAGCAAATACGAAGGCAACAAATTGAACATTCTTAGCTGTGAGGGTCAAAGAATAAAAAAGAATTGCATGTTTCAAGCCCAAAGAAAAAGCTGAAGCAGAACACCTGCAGCACACCCAGCAAAGCCTCATGACTTGGTCTGCCGCCCACCCTCTCCTGGCTGAGGGACCAGAAACCATCCTTGTGGACAAGATGGAAAAGGTGCCAGAGCAAAGCCAGACCTAGAACGCTGCACTGCAATGGCTGCTGGGGTCTGGCCCGGCAGGACCTCATCGCCCAGCTGGAGAGCAGGCGAGGCCGAAGGCCACAGCCTGCCCCTGGGCACGGGGCTTTGCCAGAGGGAGCACTGCCTTCTGCCAGGGTACGGAGGCAGCACCAGCTGTCAGTTGTTTCCTGGAGCACCGGTGCGCAAAACTGAATTGCTGATTTAAAGGGAAAAAGAAAAAAAAAGGGGGGGGGGGCACGGAAAGAAGGCTGTTACTTCAGTTGCATGATTTTAAGGCCATGGTTTCATGATGAGTAGCACTAGCAATACTTGAAAGGCAATAAAAGGCTTATTCTGAGGTTTCTTTTTAAATGTGAAATATCCTAATAAATTATGTATCTAGGAGAATAATCCAGAATACTAGAAATGAGATTTATTCAGAGATCTAAAATACACCCAATTCTGAGCTGAAACAGGGCTTTTAAAGATAATTTTAAGGAAATTTCTAAATACAGCAGCAATATATTCTTTTCAGAATACTCATTCAGAAAAGTTATTTGATTCCCCGGGATTCTCCTTTCATGCTTTACCATTTTCTTTCTTAAACACTGCTATGTATTCACATGTTTTATTTAACATTTCAAACTTTCATATTTTTCATCATTTCTCTAAATGGCGGATACAGAGCCTGACTACAGCTATACTATTCATACCACGGTTTTACTTATTTACTGAGAATCTTATCTGTGCTTATATTTTATGCTCCCATACATTAAACTACAAACACTTAAGAAAATGTGATGCACCCTATTATTTTTCATAACATTCATATTTTCAAAGAAAAAAATGTAAATCAAGTGTTATTTACCATAACCATTACAGAAACTGACAGAAGATGAAATGAAGCTGAAAATCAGGGATTTATAAAAGTTTCCCAGGACCCCAAGATATTGTTAACATAAAAGCTTTGCCACTAGGCTTTTCCATAGAATCATAGAATGGTTTGGGTTGGAAGGGACTTAAAGATCATCTAGTTCCAACCCCCCTGCCATGGGCAGGGACACCTCCCACTAGATCAGGTTGCTCAAAGCCCCATCCAACCTGGCCTTGAACACCTCCAGGGATGGGGCAGCCACAGCTTCCCTGGGCAACCTGGGCCAGTGTCTCACCACCCTCACAGTAAAGAATTTCTTCCTGAGATCTAATCTCAATCTGCCCTCTTCCAGTCTGAAGCCACCACCCCTTGTCCTATCACTACATGCCCTTGTAAAAAGTCCCTCTCCAGATTTCTTGTAGGCCCCTTTCAGATACTGGAAGGCTGCTCTAAGGTCTCCCCGGAGCCTTCTCTTCTCCAGGCTGAACAAACCCAACTCTCTCAGCCTGTCCTCATAGCAGATGTGCTCCAGCCCTCTGATCATCTTCATGGCCCTCCTCTGGACCCGCTCCAACAGGTCCATGTCCTTCTTATGCCGGGGGCTCCAGAGCTAGACGCACTACTCCAGGTGGGGTCTCACGAGAGCGGAGTAGAGGGGTAGAATCCCCTCCCTCGACCTGCTGGCCACGCTTCATGTTGTCTTCCACCTATTACCTCTGATATTTCCATACATAAAAAAGATCTCACCATTAACATTTGTGAGCAGGGCTAGACACACCATGTAGGCTATGTAAAAAGAGACTTCAAGGGTCTGCCTCCTTTTTTGGCACTTACCTCCTATAAAATTAGCAGGAATTAGGTAGTTTATAAGGATCTGGGAGTAGCAGTGTCATTATTTTCCTTGATGCAAAGGAGTGCTGCCATCCCTCTAGAGACTTTTCATCACAGCTGTATAAAACGTCTCTTTACTCTCATCAAGCAAGCTCAGCTCTCCCTCCTTTCCAGAAAGAAGTGAAAATAGTGAATTCACTTAACTCTGCCAGGCTTGTTTCACAGCCCAAATGAGAATGGAATGGAGTTGAGACAAGACCATCACTCCCCAGTGCCCCTTGGGGCTCCTTCCAGGAGGATTTTGGAGGGAAAGCAGGAACATGCTGGGGCTGGGTAAAGTGGGGAGAGGAGGTGGGGACAGGTTCCCCCATCTCCACCTCATTCTCTGCATCCTCATGACTCAAGGAGAGGAAGGTAAAAGAAATTGTTAGACCAGATACATTTCTTCTGGAATAGATTAAAATATAGCAATGTATCACCTGCACTCTACCATGTTTTGCCCAGTTAAATGTCCCTCCTAAACGGGAGCGGGGGGTGTGTGTATAGGAGAGATCTGTACACAGACTGCTCTGTCCTTGGGAAATAATTTCCTAAATTGCTGATGTGGAGCTGTTACGTGTCAGGGAAGAAAGGTGAGCAGATAATCATCCAAATATATTTGGAAGTCCAATTTCAAAAATTGTTTTCTTTACTGGATTTGTTGCTTCCTCCTCCTATCTGAATGTCACTGCACATTGCCAAAGGCCTCCTCGTAACCTTAGCAACCCTCACATCACAGCTCGGGCTGGCAGCCACCGCAATCCCAAAATAAGTTCCTTTAAAGTCAAGTTTAGTGACTGCTAAGATGTTTCCCAATGCTAGCATATTTAAAGTCTTTGTGCTAAAGGAATGAGGCTTCTGTCTAGCTAGAGACAGTCAGGTATTTCTAAGCTTCCCAATCCTGAAAAGGCTATTTCCCCCTCTTTCCTCAAAGCTGGAAGTGGTTCAGCTTTTGTGCCCACACTGGCCTTTCTGATGGCAAAGCAGAGGCAGCGTGTGTTCATGGGGGTAATAAACCATGCACTAATCCCACAACTGATGCTAATTTGAGCAATGGCATGCTTGAAGATTTTTTTTTCTTTTGTCTAATTAATTAACAGAAGTGACAAACCAATTCAGTCACAAGAAATAAAGAACAAAAGATCTCAGATAATTAAACATTAACTCAATGAAAATCCGTTATTCCTTCTACAGTGTAAATTGGTTTATAAATTTCAGTGCCCAGCATTATTGCTTTTCATCAGTCTTTGAGAGCAAGAACTTGCAGGGCAAACCCATTAGAAGATATATCAAGACAAAAACGCCTCACGTCATAAATTCATTAGCCACACTTTTTCCAGAGAGGCATCATTATTCTAGAGCTCTGTGAATAATTAGTATGCAAATTTTGCCACGAGAGGGTTTTTTTTTGTTAAAAAAATGTTTGTAAAGTGACTGTGAAGTTCTCCGATCCTAAAATATTTGAAATTCATTAATTCCTTCAGCCTGAGTCCAACACAGTTAATTTGCAAATACCTGGTTTCAGATAGGTAAAATTCATACCATATTGGTTAGTAACTTAAGTGAAATATTTCCCGATTTCTGGATGAAAGGACTGATCCCACCTATGTGGGACAACCAAAAGGCATAACTACAGTACTTTGAAAATCCATTAGCTCTATATGTGATCATCTAGCAAGACACCAGCAAGCTGCAGTTTATGCCATTATCAGAACATGTATTTTCTGTATCGTTGCTGTTGCCTGTGGATCTCAGCTCTTTCGTTTCCACTAAAAGGAGAAAATGAAAACAAACAACTCGACAGAGGATAATTAGTGCTTAAAAAGGACTGGTTTACAATCTGACAGCCTAGCAAGAGTATCACACTGCACCGCTTGACCACTCAGAGAGCATCGGCCTTGTTTTATGAGGGCAGCAAAGGAATATAGCTGCTGCTCCCTCACCAGCCCCCCCGCACGACAGACGGACAGCAATCAAACTTCAGTAGCAGGTCATAAGCTCTTGCCACAGACCCAGGGAAGGGCCCCACTGCGCATTACAGACAGCAAAGGTCTGAGCTAAAGGTGTACACGAAGAAGAAGAAACAGGAAATCTGGACACCAAACTAAGGCAGAAAAGACAGAACCACTCCTTTTTGCTGCCACCTAAGAGCTGCGTACCCTTCCTGCCAGTTCTCACTGGCTTCTGCTTAGTCTTTTAGTGACACATTACTTGGTTCAAGCAAATCTGCTTCCTGTATAATTTTGCCCCTTTCAGAAAGTGGAATCTCTTTCAGAAACAGATTATTTATATGACAACTAGTAGCTGTCAGGGCAACATAAAAAGACAACAGAAAACTGGCACAAACTTGCAACTAGAAGCAGAGTAGAAGAGGGGCAGAAACCGCAGGAAACCATTCTGATCAAGCCAAATGCATTTTCCTATCAGTGGGAAAAAGGTCCTTAGCCAAATTATAGGTTAGAAACATTCCCTTTATTTCCCTTCCTCGTCTGCCCCCCACTTTCTACCACCCCCCCGCTATGTAATTTGATTGCCATGGTTGGTTTGGGCTGTTTGATTTTTTTCTTTCCAGGAGACTGGCTGATTGAAGTATGCTTCTGTTCCACAAGGTAAGCAAAGTCCTCAGGTGTTTGGATGGCTTATCTTGCCTATGCTCCCAAGAATAAATTTGTTCTCTGGGTTGTGGAATTAAAAAACTGGCAGACACAATGAAATTATTCTATTTGGCTCTGTCACGTGGTCCACTGTGACTCACCGAGGAATTTTGCCTTACGCATTCCCTGCTTGTGCAGCTGGGTGATTTCCTTGATCTCTTTTGCTTCCCATGCAGGGCACAAACATACAAATGTGGCTTTTGCTCTTGCACAACAGATTTTATGCAGGACTTTGAAGGGTGATTTTCAACAGAAGTTGTTCAAGATCAAGTTTCTGTGTATCCTGCTGGCCTTGTCTTTCTCCTACGTGGTTGCACACAACTCAGAGAATTATAGAATGGTTTAGGTTGGAAGGGACCTTAAGATCATCTTGTTCCAACCCCCCTGCCATGGGCAGGGACACCTCCCACTAGACCTGGTTGCTCAAAGCCCCATCCAACCTGGCCTTGAACACCTCCAGGGATGGGGCAGCCACAACTTCTCTGGACAACCTGGGCCAGCGTCTCACCACCCTCAGAGTGAAAAATGTCTTCCTGAGATCTAATCTCAATCTGCCCTCTTCCAGTCTGAAGCCATCACCCCTCATCCTATCACTACATGCCCTTGTAAAAAGTCCCTCTCCAGCTTTCTTGTAGGCCCCTTTCAGATACTGGAAGGCTGCTCTAAGGTCTCCCCAGAGCCTTCTCTTCTCCAGGCTGAACAACCCCAACTCTCTCAGCCTGTCCTTATCCTCCTATCAATTATAGGATGGAAGAAAGGACCTATGGAGGTGCCTTCAGTTCTGTCTTGAGATCTATGCTTTTAATTCAAGCTTCCTTTAAGGCAGCACACTGTCCACTCCCATACATGAACATTCAGTTTATTTCTGGCATTTGGAGGATTCCCTGAAATTCTCCCCAAAATGCCAGAAAAGATCTGGTAACACTAATAGCAAAGGATGCATTAGGGTGAAGTAGCTGATAGCTTTTTGCCTCTGTTTTCCAGACCTTCCCTGATCTGCAACACTCCTAGAATACAGGAGCATTTTTAAAAAAAGCCAACCAAAACAGGATGTACATACAACCTGCCTTCTTTCTTGGATCCCCTGGCTCCAGCAACTGACACACTACCATAAAGATTTAATCAAAGGCACAACAGTCATGTCTCTCTTCTCTTTCAGAAATAAAGCCAGTGAGTGTAAGTGGAAAAGTAGCTCTTGAAAGGCTGGGAGAAATCTGGAATGCACTCAACAGAAAAACCTTTCTAAATGATTCTTATACTGTATTTTATGCCACCTAGTTCTTTAGGTAAGCAAAACTCAACACACTTTTATTTAAAGCCTCATTTATTTTGTTGTGTCAACAAACCATTTCATCTATCAGCAGAGCTGATCTTGCAGCCAAACATCCTTCCTCAGGGCTTAGAATTACCAACAGCACCAAGTTACTATTTAAATACAGCGATTGATAAATGCAACACTAGACTCTGAAATCTTCTATAAAAGAAACAGGAGCCCTACTTGACGCACACAAGTGTTATTGAAATTGCAATGACTAAACCAATCCTGAGCTGACAATGTCACATGAGAGGATATTGATGAGAGATTAAGTCTTGGATCTAATTTGCTCTATTTAATCAGTAATTCAACATTGCTAGGAGCACAGTAAATGATTTTCTAACTCATTTATTTAAAAGGTCTTGGCCAGGATTGCTAGCTGCTTGCAACAAGCTTCAGAAGGACTGAATTAAAAATACAAGACGTCAAAAGGATCAAACAGCTACCAGAAACATTTAGGGGGAGGAAAGGGAGTAGTTAGCTAAACCAATCCACCTTGGAATGAAAAGGGTTGAATCAGGACTGAGGTTTATGTAACTGGAATGATTCTTACCTTTTGCAACTGACCATCGCAACATATGACAGAGCTTAAGTGAAAGAGTTTGTACATTTTCTTTAAAATGTGTAATATCCAAGCTATTGGGCAGGGAATGCTGGCAACACTGCTTAGCCAGGGAAGCCTGAAGGAGCAACTCTGCAGCTAGAAATTCCCCGGCCAGGGGAGGGCTGGAGCTGTGGGAAACCAGGCAGGACACTATGACTTAAGAGGGACTAGACTAATTTCAATACAGGTACTTCTTTTCCAGAAAATAAGTTCTTACATTCAGAACCACCCAGAACAGTTGTTCTATATAGCTGTAACAGAATACATTGAAGACCAAGTTTTCTATTATTGCTAACAATGGCCAAAATTGTGTAGGCAGATGAAAATAAAGGAGGACAAGCCCTTACACACTGACCTGCCAAACATGTAATTTGGATTGCTGAGCTGGAAGTTATCATTGGACATGCTAATGCCCCTTCCACTGCTGTTTTTCCATGACTGAGTTAATAGACATGCTCATTGACATATTATCATCCATTGATCGTAGCACGGAAGCGTTTTCATTATCGTGTGTACCTTCAGATGAATCTAAATAAGGAAATAAGAGGTTGTTGACTCTCCAGGTAGCTGTTATTAACATGGAAAGCCCATGTCTCTTTACCCAAAGATCAGATGTTCTGCAATTTCTGTTGACTCTTCACCATATCAGTGAACACTGTGCAAACACATCTGCACTCGCAAAGCCTTTCTTTAGAGACTGGACTTGACCATGTCCTTCTTGTGAAATCTGGATCCTTGCAGTGATCATGCTCATCTACATCTTAGATGGCAGGAAGGACAGTGGGAAATGTGGAGCAAACCCTTGTAAGACTTTCTGACACACTCATATTAAAAATAGCAACATTACGGTTGATTTTCTGTAGCATGTGGAGTATGACAGATGTACGATGCGTTTTCTGGTATGCTCAGTTCCCACATCACAGAAAGGCTTCCTTTGCTCTCAGAATATTTCTGTAGCATTCCAAAGTTGCAATTCAGAAAGTCCCCAAACAAGAAAGAAGCTAGATTTGAAGCTAGGCTATGAGATTTCTGGAAGACTTATTTCAAGAAGTGAATCACCTTAAATCCTGGCCTTCCCAGGACAGCAGAGCCTAGTCCAGGGTTTGCAGGTGAGTGATGTGGCTCTGCACATGTAAATTCCGCTTCACGATGGAAGACGAATTGCATCTGGGCTGTAACAGTAGACCGGTGCACCGAGAGGTGTTCTTCTCCCCTTACTCTTCTAGAAACTTTTACACCCAATCTAAAAGCTATAACCTTGTAAAGGCAAGTGATTACCATTAACTAGAGATGAATAAACATTTTCAACCTCTTTTTTTTTGTTGCAAATATTTTAAATATATACATTATAACATATTCCTTAATGAATAGTATGATTTTTTTCCCTGTACATTTCTGGGGTTTAGTAATCAAGACAGATTGCACATTTCAACTTGGAAATGACCTATAAAATTAAGGTTTTACCAAAAACAACTAAAGTAACAAATCTGGAGAATAGGACTTATCTATCTAAAGATAAGTAAAGCATTAACTGCTTTAGTGTTTGCAGTGACCATAGGGTAGACAATCACCGTTACAGGAACAAGAAACACTCAGAAATACAGTTAAACGAGCCAGTGTTTAAACATTTCTCTGCTCACAGTAAAAATCACTGTGAATCAAAATAGGAAATGGCAATCCTGATGGCTGAGATGGCCCTGATGGTATTTAACTTGACAGACTTTTCCCCCTAATGTGATTGGAATAGTTGCTTTGTAGCATTTTTCCTTCCAGCCATAGCAGGGGGGAAAAAAACCCCCACCACCCATCCATGTAGTATTCAAGTCAAGAGACAGATCTGATCAGGAATAAATTATGACAAATTCATGTCCAATGAACCTGCTATCCACTCCTTTTAGACTCAATCCTTCTCCTTCTCTGCCTGCACACAGAACTGCAGTGGTTCAACTCCCTCTTCTAGCCAGAACTGCCTAAGGATGAACTTGGCTTCACTTAAATGTAAGGATGAAGTAACAGGGGTGGGGTTTTTATATATATTTTTTTAATAGATCAGATTGCTAGTGTCACAGAAACTTAGTATGAATTCAGTGATTTTTAATTATCCTTCTATGGAGAAAACCTTAATTTAAATTTTTAAAATGGACAAGAATTTGAACTTCTTACATTTGATTAACAAAGAAGAAAATCTTTACTGGGATATGAAATGCAAAACGTGGTCCCACAGAAGCTGCTGGGAAAGGCCTCAGGAGAAGAGAAAGAGGTAACAAGCGTCATCTGCTTGGCATTACTGCTTGGCATTACTACCTTCTGTGACCAGGACATGCTGTACTATCCCAACAATCAATAAGAAACTACAAGACACAGACTGCTTCTGTGTTCAACACACCTGGCAGTTCCTTAACTAGTAAAAATTGAACAGGACTGGCTTTTAAGGAACGAGAGAAGCAGCAAGCCAGTTCACTTTAAAAATACTGATAATTTAAGACATGCACTATAATGGAGATTTTCCAGTAATAGATAGGCAGGCACCTAAAATGGTTTTCATAGGAGCTTAAGTCTGAAAAGCTTCAGACAGTTTAATTAGATAAGACTTTCTCCTTAGCAGATCTAACAAAACTGCTTGTTTTCTTCTCTAGGAGAATTTGTAAGAAACTCTAGTTTTTACCTTGAAGAAGGTGGCTCTGGCAATATAGACTGTTGATACCCTATTGTTGTAGAAACCACTGCTGAGAAAAACAAACACACATACCAAAGGGAAGACCATTCACCCAAACCAGCAATTTCCACAGTTTTCCAAGATGCTTATCCACTCAGAGGAGGTACAGATTTGGAAAGCTCCCCTTAAATGGTAAGAGACTGGGAGGACAGTACAATGAAGAGCAACAAAATTTACTGTATCTTAAATATACATATGTTCCTGAAAGCAAGCAGCTCTGGAAATGGCCTGAAATGAATATTGTGCTCTGTTTTATTTAGGCAATTATTTACCATATTTTGCAACAATATTGTCTGAGCGGGAGCTATGTAAAAGTGGTCTCAGTGCAATCATTTGATCAGCTCCCTCCATATATTCAGTGTTATATCCAAATAGTTTAGTCCAAAAAAAAATTAATAAAATCTTTCCACATTTTACTTTTCCTCCTGCAGATCAAGCACAAACATGGGAGAAAGACTTCAGTGAAAAATTACAATTACAGACCGAAAAAAATCAGCACAGTTCCTGCAACACGAGTGAAAGCAGAAGAGTTACACTCAGACGGGCCAGAAGCTTGTAGAAAGTTTAGCAGGATGGCTTGTTGGGGACTCTCCAATTCCCAGGTGGCATTTAGAAGGTAGTGGTTAGAAAAAAAAACCATTTCATTAAAACCTGGGGCCTCTGTAACTGGCAAGGGACACAAAAACCTACTGAGAATAAGCAGGTCAACGTCCTAACTGGCACACATTCCTATCTCATGTTTCAGCTCTGAACACCATCCAGCATTAAGCAGTTTTCTGAAGTATTTTGAGGTATCTTTTTTAAATATATATATATGTAAGAATTTATAATTTGATCTGCAGTTTAGTAAAAACAGGATTGACAAATCTTGGGCAGCAAGTGGATCAAGAGCAGCCCTGAGGAGAGGGACTTGGGGGTGTTGGTTGATAAGAAACTCAACATGAGCTGGCAATGGGCACTTGCAGCCCAGAAGGCCAACTGCATCCCGGGCTGCATCAAAAGCAGCGTGGCCAGCAGGGCGAGGGAGGGGATTCTGCCCCTCTACTCCACTCTGGTGAGACCCCACCTGGAGTACTGCGTCCAGCTCTGGAGCCCCCAGCATAAGAAGGACATGGACCTGTTGGAGCAGGTCCAGAGGAGGCCATGAAGATGATCAGAGGGTTAGAGCTCCCCTGCTATGAGGACAGGCTGAGAGAGTTGGATTTGTTCAGCCTGGAGAAGAGAAGGCTCCGGGGAGACCTTAGAGCAGCCTTCCAGTACCTAGAGGGGGCCTACAAGAAAGATGGGGAGGGACTCTTGATCAGGGACTTTAGCGATAGGACAAGGGGTAACCGTTTTCAACTGAGAGAGGAGAGATTGAGATTAGGTATTAGGAAGAAATTCTTTACTGTGAGGGTGGTGAGACACTGGCCCAGGTTGCCCAGGGAAGCTGTGGCTGCCCCATCCCTGGAGGTGTTCAAGGCCAGGTTGGATGGGGCTTGGAGCAACCTGGTGTAGTGGGAGGTGTCCCTGCCCATGGCAGGGGGATTGGAACTAGATGATCTTTAAGGTCCCTTCACAACCCAAACCATTCTATGATCCTATGAAATGCAGCTTGACATCAAGAGGAAAGGTCATCTAACAGTATGAGCAAATTAACCACCTCTCCCATGTTTCATGGCACATGGCCACATAGATCACCAACAGAAGCCACACTTCAAAGCCAGCAAGTTTCAGCATAAGACCTATTTCCTTTGTCCCATTCCAATTCACAGAATAAGATGATATGTTTTGGTTCTCAGCTCAGAGGCTGGGAACAAAAACATGAAATGATGCTACATCTATAGCTTGATGATGTTAATCATCATTACAGGTTTGACACTAGAGTCTAATTTTCTACTTGGTTGATACATTAACTTTGCCCTCTGGAATACATGAAACTTCAAGTGAGAGCAGTTGCAGAACATTTTTCTTTACATGCCAAAAAGCCTGTCCCTGGGGCTCCAACGTCACTGCCGTCTGGTTTTAGTAGGTCTTGTGGTCTCTTCTCAAATATTAAACTGAAATCTTATTTTTTTTTATTTCTCATCTTAATTATTTTTATTTCTAGTTAATTATTTTTAGGAGTTTCCCAAGATCTCAAAAGGCTAGTGTTCAAAGTACAGCTTTGTTTTGAGCCCTCTACTCTGTGCCTTATAAAGGGAGAACAAAGATGAATGGGTGAGGGGCTGCCCAAGGAGAACAGAGAACAAGACCTAGAGAAATTTAAACTGGTGAATGCCCCGCTTCTTCAGATGCTGTGCATTAACAGCCAATAGTAACAAGTGATCTGATGTTCAAAAAAAGAGGAATTTTTGTCACACCAAAGTTGGAGAAAGAAAGAATACCCTCTAACAAACCCGGTTTCTTCAGAAAGATCATTTACCTGAAGCAAAAACATTTTGTGGCAAATTACTGGCTTTGCTGGGTTTTTTCCCCACAACCCCTTAGTGGGGATGGATCCTGACTTACTAAATTTCCATGAGGAATCTGACAAGTTTTCTGCCAGGTTGCTTGATAACAGAGGAAGAAAATGCCAAGAATCAGGAAGCTGCAAAAGCCCTGGAAATTGGTTTTACTCCTTGTTTCCTGCTCACTGTTCTACAGCAGAAAAGAAGAAAGCTGTAGTCTTGATCCAGGGATAAAGCCCAAGATTTGTCCATGTTTTCCTAGGTTTCCAGATAATCTTGCAGTGGAAATGGAGCCTAAAGCCCAAGCCAAGTAAACCACCGAGGCTTGGGCTCCCTGCTCTGGACCAGCCACCAGAGCAGCCCGGGGTCTTCCAGTTTTGCAGATTACGCACCAGGGAGGATCACCAGCATTTCCCAGTCTCAGCTCAGGGCTGAAGAAGCCCCAAGGTGCCCATGTTGAACTGGGACTCTTCCAGCATCCATGCTGTAAGCCTGGTCTAGCATCCCAGTGACTTCTAGCCCTATGCCGGAACATGTCACTAGCTGCCAGGACAACTGCATTTCCCCGCCCCAGAAAAACCTACATGAAATGATTTTATTTTTTTTTAATATTACTTAGCATCTGCTTTTAAAGGATATGCATGCATTTTCTATATAGCATTCCAAGCCCGAACACCACTGGAAGCTGTTATTGGTATTCCTGTCTCACAAAACACCTCTCAGCTAGGTTTCCAAATATGCATGGATATTTTTTTTAATTTATTTTATTTTTAATACTAAAGTTGTCTCCATATGATGGAACCATTTTGGGGGAAAAATATGACACAATTTATAAGATATGAACTAAGGAGATATGTAAAAACCCCAGTTCATTATAAACAGAAAAGGGGTCAGGGAAAAGCTACTGACTAGGTATTTAGCTTTCCACAGTTCTGGCAAGTAAGTGTTTTGCTTTGCAGCTTTTTAAATTTTTAGTATCATTTCATTGGCTATCATAACAGTAGAGAAATGTCCTTGCAAGGTTACACTCTCAGTACACTTCTATTCTAACAGTTCTGTATTAAGATAATAAAATATGAATTCTAAATGTTTTTACACCAGAATGACTTATTTTCACAAGAAGACAGTATTGTTTTCCTGATTTTGTTGTCATTAGAAGTCATAATTGTTATGCCTGTGTCATTAACTACTTTTCAGCTAAGTCTCTGGTTAATTGTTTGCTCCAGAGCAATCTTTGTCATTCATGCATTGTTTATGAGGCTTTTAACTGGCTTCCCGTTTATTGAGATCTGATTTACTTGATTAAACTCTCATCCATTGCTTAAATGAAAAAATATTCCTCGTAGTTGTTACATGGCTTTGGCCATTAATTATTGCAGCGATATTACCTCTTTCAGATATATCTCCTTTCATATTATTACTTTACAAAGATTTGGTTTTTGCAAATGATCCATGACAGATTTATAATATCTTCTCTGAAATATATAGAAAAGAGAATGCTTGCAGAGGGCTACCAACACACAAAAATAAAGGAAAATAAATAACAGAATTAAATGCATTGCTGTTTGTGATACATGTGTTAGCCTCAATTTGGCTCACGGATTAAAGAAATCATGCAGATGGACAGATATAAAATCAGTGCTGGGAAAAACTGATATTTTGAGGGCAATCTCATGAACAATAAAAATCAGTTCAAGTTCAACCAAAGCAGAACATTTAGGTTTTTGTAACAGTCATACATTTTCAGTCAACCTAAATATTTGATTACCTAAAAGAAAGAACTTACTTTGCTTTGAAAAAATATAGATCAATTCTGAAATAAAGTGTTTCCTATTTTTTCTATTCCCACAGTTTTCTCTACACATAGGGGGCTATTTCCATTCCCGTATTGCTCTTTGTTTCTTAATGCCTTCTGAAGAATTATGGAAAAAATGCTCTAGGTGCAACTATATGCTAGGTTTTAACGGTGTTTAGAGATAAAAGTACCTCAAGCTGAGGTCAGACGACCATTTATTTAGTTATAAGCATCTGACCTTGCCACTGCCATGGTCTCAGAGAAGAGTTTAACTGCAAACGCTGCCTTTGCTGGTAGGGCCGTATCCTGAACGGTGTCGTGGCCCAATGGATTTGTGCTGAATGATGAATCAGTGAGTAGCTGTTTCTGTATTTCACCCCAGAGGGGACCAGACTAGCAAATGAAGCAATTTGTATACACATGCAGATTATAAAGTAGTCTAGATGAGTATTTTTAGAGTAAGCACAGTATTACGAAGACAAAGTCACTCTCTATGACTTTTCACAACAAATGGCTTACCTATGCTGTCAAGCTGTACTTCTTTACATATAATCAAACAGGCAAACCCACCTCCTGCCCACCACCTAGGTACAGATTTCACGTACATTGAAACTGAGTATATTGAGATAACTTCTCATGTCTAGTAAGCAAGATAAACTTCACTAATGTAAAGCACCTCCATATAGATATAGGTGCATCTGCGCTCAGGCTTATGCCTCTGGCTACAGAACGATACCTGTCTAACAGCACCTTTGGTAAGGTCTACAGTCTGTAGAAAAAAGAAAGGATAAAATTCAGGTGAGCAAATCTAAAGTTCCTTGCTTCAATAAAAGTCCAACAGCTGAAAACCACAGGCTAGGCACAACGCAGTTTTACACTTTCACACACCACTTTAACTGAGTCAACACCTCCTCAAGGACAGAGCGCCCATTACTTGCTAAATCGCACTGGGATCACTTTCATTCCCAGACAAGATTAAGGAAACGAGTTAGCCACATTTATTCCCATAACATATAAAGTTATAGATTTCATTAAAACTGGAAACAAACTTCAGAAAGAAAATAGATTAAGAAAAAGGCCTACCCTTAGCAACTCAGCTCTGACAGCAGCAGCAGTACTGATTTCTTGCTTAGGCTCTCCCAGTTATCTGCTAAAGGTGCTTAAAAGCTTTGACTGCCTTTGGGAGTGGCAAGTCTCTCCAGCAGAGCGCTGGCCTACAAAATGCACATGCCGGAACCAGGTCTGTCTCCTGCCCTATTCTGGGCAAGAACCAACTTCTTCCCCAGTCCTCCGTCTTTACCTTGCATTTCCATTGCATTCTTCAGACAGCACATTCCTCCTAGCTCCAGGGTGGCATTTCCCATTTCTAACATTTTTCAGGACTGTCATAAACCCTTACAAATTATATGTAATTAGCAGCATTAATTGCACTTGTGTCCCATTCCATTCTTAACTTCTATATTACAATGAACTTTGGATAGCAGCCCCAGGTGACACGTTAATAATACCCCCACCAGGTTAAGCATTTAGGGTACTAGTTCTAGATTTTTTTTCCCTGCTCAGCTTTCTTCACTTCTCTGTGCCTCTACAGTTCTTGACAGAACAGAGGTTTCTCAATCACTCATCTAGGTGGACCTGAAAGCAAAAACCCACTAATGGAATATTTAATACTGGTCCCATATTTCATGTGAATAACTATATCATGTAGCTTTCTGAAATACAGTCAGGTTAAAGTCAAGTACAGTATATCTTGAATTCTGAAATTCTATTACAGTTAAAAACACAAAATAAAAAGAAAACCTTCCTTTTTTTATTTGATTTTCAGTAGCTTTATTGCTCACATAAAGATGATGATCTTAATTCTTAATCCCCACGTTAGAGACTGGTGAGTTTTAAGTTAAAGCAAGAGAACCTCTACAGTACTATTATATGTGAGAATTAATATTATTATCTATGTAAAAAGAGCCAACCAATACCATAACACTGTCTTTCATTCTAGAAAAAAAAATATCTGATTTTTGTCCCCTTTATTATATTGGCATCCAAGTTCATAATTTCCTACCTGCTAGCTATTTGTAATTCAAGCTGTCTCCAACTACCTTGCATTTTGAGGGAGATCCTGAAAACAAATCTACAGTTAGACTCACAGAGACAATCAAAGCATCACATTTATGAAGACATTCTTTTCTGCTGAGGTAAAATTAATACATTTTGCAAAACAAAGAATTTGCAAATAAATTGTGACTCATTCTGGATTGACAAAAGGTTTGCATGTGGTTCATGTTTTCTGCAGCTGCGCATCTCGCTGAAGAGCTAGTTTCTGATCTAATTCAGGCTAGTAGGATGTAGTATATATAAACTTAACTATTCACGTTCTGCCCTAAGGCTAGGAACTGATGAAAGATTGACCATGTTTTAAATTCAAAACTATTTACTTTGTGCAGGACATGGAACTTCCCTACGAGGTAACTTCCCACTTAGATAGTGCTGCTCAGGATACCTCTGCCCAAGACAACCTCACAGGCCTGTATCATTTACCAGCACTACCCTCTAAAAGAAACAGTGACTGCAAATTATTGTTTTAGTGGATGTGTACCATAAGCATACACATAGGTAATGCTACAACACACGTCTGCACTGTCCTAGAACCTGTAAAACACATTTGCAGCAAGAATAGTGTCCATCATGGTCCCAGTATGAGGAGGAAGGGTAGCAATGATGAACTTAACAAAAATTGGGTGAAGGAGCTGAAGGAGGCAACATTTTATTTTTCCAATTCACTTCATATGTAGCAGGCACCTTGTAACAGTTTCTCCTGTTTTGTAAGGTTTTACTGGAGTGACGCTCCCCATTTTGAACATAAAAAAGATCAGTAGCAAAAGATCAGACCTTTCCTTACCAAAGGCATCGTAAGAATATAAAGCACAAAGACTGGGAAGATCTCTTGTTGCAAAGCTTGAGAAATTCCTCAACACTCAGAGAGAAAGAAATGACCACAATGAAGAGAACTTCTGCTTTTTTTAAACACCAACAGCCATGGGAATGGTTCCTGACGGAGATGCCCAGAGGCAAGGGAGTACTGGGAACTAAGAACCCTGCAGCCCTTTTACCCCAGCAATCACAGCGTTGCCATTGGCAGTACCCAGCCACAGGGTAACTGCAAAGCCTGAAGACTGAAGCTTGCTTTCTCTGGATTTTTACTGGCATGCCTGGAGCATTATTTTAGTTTGCTTAGCTGTAACAGCAATTTTTTAATGACTAGGTGGCTTTTTATTTTTTGCTTAGCTTTGTATAATCAAGCGGTGCGACCATAATTTTCATACGGATAGTAATAGCAAGTAGTTATTCTGTGCAGAACGAACCATTAACGGTGCCAGCCTAACGATGCAGCGCAGAGAAATGCGGGCATGGGATATTGCTGAGGCCGTGAAAACAGGGGCCAAGGCTGCAGCGCAGACATAAATGAATGAGATGATAGGTGTGACCGTAAAAGTGGGACACAGGATGACACAGGAGACTCCAGGGCTAGGAACAGCTCACCAATGGCCAGTTAGTGAGAGCTAAAGGAGTTCAAAGAAGCTGGGCAAAAATAGGTTTAGGGGTAATAATGAACACTCCTTCAAGAACTGCACAGGTGGCTCATAGAGGCACACGGATACCTGAGCTCTGGGCAAGAAAGAGCTGTCTTCTCTGGGCTGAGAAAACCATGGGGCACCCTGCAGAGGCACATTGCAGCTGGGTTCCTTGTTTGAAGACTGAGATACACAAGGTGACTTCTTCTTCTCACCCCTCTCCCTCAACCTGCTGCTTTCCTGCTTTTCCTGTTTTATGCATGCAGAAACTCTCAATCTGTGATTAAAGGACTGCCAACAAAACCTTGATACTGTGTCGCACTATCACGTATTCCTTTTGAATATGCATGCTCTAGCACACAGAGAATATGGCTTCTATTTTCTTTTTAAGCTCCGAACTCTACACCTCTTTGCCTGTGGCACTGATACACTCAAAGCTCAGCCCACCCGTGATTGCTAACTTGCGTTCCAATGAATGCCCACAAAGGCTTTTCATGGCGTGGACACCTACCCTCTAGGTACAGCACTGACTCTTCCGATTTATTTTGCACAGGACACCCAACAGCCATCGAATGGCAACACCGTTTTGTTAACAAATGGTGCTACAGAAAGCAGACCAAAAGGTTCTTTCTCAGACATTCTTTCCCAATTGTCTCTGTTGATAAAACCTAGCAACAGCTACTAGCACCCTTTAAGAAATGTATGTAAAGAATCTAAACATCCCATTTTCTTCCGTTCTCAACATTTTTTCAGAAGTGTACTGAAGCTGAAAAATATAATCAAGCTATCTTCTTCATCTAATAGCTTTTCTGGACCAGTGAGTCTATCCAATCCTGCTGACTTCTTTGTGTAATAATACGCTGCAGTGCAGAGAATCTGATGATTCCAGGGACTCTTTTGCTAACAAGAAATTCCAAGCAGTGAAAAAGTTAAGTTTCTCTAAGCCTTTTATATTGCTTAATATCTTTGCTCTGAGAAGCCAATGATAGGGTGAAAGAATTATTTAGTATTCCAAGAAAATGCATCAAAAATTATTTTTAACTGAAATTTCTTAGCTCACCTTTACTTTCAAATACTAATTTAATTGAGAAAGGCAACATCCTCACTGAAAACATAAACCTCTTATCAAATATAAAGCTGCTTCATTTTTTTAACAGAAAAACATAAATATCTTTGTGTCTGTATCTGTCTGTAATCTGTGAGTAAATGGGTCCCTTTCTACTGGAAAAGAACGTTGCACACGAGCTCACTTAACAACTTTTGCAGTGCAAGCATGAAATTATTCAAACAATTTGAGAAGAACCTTTAGTGTCATAATCGCCTTCGTTTTCTCCACCCAGCCAAAACCCCCTTCACTCCCTCACTCTAGTTGATGTGCTTCTCTGATGAGCAGCTCCCAGCATCGTTTCCCTGCCTCTGAGAATCATAGAATGGTTTAGGTTGGAAGGGACCTTAAAGATCTTCTTGCTCCAATCCCCCTGCCATGGGCAGGGACACCTCCCACTGCACCAGGTTGCTCCAAGCCCCATCCAACCTGGCCTTGAACACCTCCAGGGATGGGGCAGCCACAGCTTCCCTGGGCAACCTGGGCCAGTGTCTCACCACCCTCACAGTAAAGAATTTCTTCCTAATACCTAATCTCAATCTCTCCTCTCTCAGTTGAAAACGGTTACCCCTTGTCCTATCGCTAAAGTCCCTGATCAAGAGTCCCTCCCCATCTTTCTTGTAGGCCCCCTCTAGGTACTGGAAGGCTGCTCTAAGGTCTCCCCGGAGCCTTCTCTTCTCCAGGCTGAACAAATCCAACTCTCTCAGCCTGTCCTCGCAGCAGATGTGCTCCAGCCCTCTGATCATCTTCATGGCCTCCTCTGGACCCGCTCCAACAGGTCCATGTCCTTCTTATGCTGGGGGCTCCAGAGCTGGACACAGTACTCCAGGTGGGGTCTCACCAGAGTGGAGTAGAGGGGCAGAATCCCCTCCCTCGCCCTGCTGGCCACGCTGCTTTTGATGCAGCCCGGGATGCAGTTGGCCTTCTGGGCTGTGAGCGCACATTGCCAGCTCATGTTGAGCTTCTCATCTGCCAACACCCCCAGGTCCCTCTCCTAAGGGCTGCTCTCGACCCAGTCTCTATTTGTTCATGGGATTGTGCCAACCCTGTGGTGCTCAGCTCACTGTTCTATAGCAAAAAGAGCTCCACAAAACCAAAGCACACACTTAGATTCTGCTACCTAAGCCTCTTCCTCTTGCCCCTCTCACACTATCCCTGTTGTTACCCATCTCCTGCGTGTACTTTTGTAGAAATACAGGTAGTGTCTTGTCTAGAAAGGTAGATAGATGCAGCTGTACCATAAAAGCTTTTCAGAAGATGGGGTGCAAAAGTGACATACTGCATCTGCTCTCCCTGCCTAGGCTCCCCAGGCTAACAGAACTATATTTGGCATTTCCCACACAGAACCAAAACCAAACTGCAGTAAGCATCACGAGGAGTTTACAATTTCAATACAGTTAAAGCTAGAGATCCCAGACAGTGCAAAAGGAGACGGAGGTCCTTTTCATTTTAGGTATTAAAATTTGCGGATCATTTACAGGGAAATTGTGACCTCCAATGCAGATATGAACGGTAGGAAAAGTGCGGGCATAGGAAAAGGCAGCAGTGGCAAAAACAATGCTGCAAGATCCCTAGAGCACTGGGTATTTTCAGTCTCCACAACATCTTCTCAGTATGGCCATATGACACTGGGCAGATACTTTCATACCAATCCATATACCCACCCTCTGACCAATGTCCTCTGGCTTTCTTTTCTGGTTAGTCTAAGCAACAATTTTTCCACAGACTTCATTCTTAGCCCTGCTTGCTTATATTAAAGCAGGATTTGGTCCTCTATGGTGTCATAATTTTTCACCTTAACTGCTTGGGAGCACCGTACCTGAGAACTAGTAACTTTAAACTCCTCTTCAGCAAATTATCTCTAGGGTTAGAGCTTCTCCTTCACAGACACTTGTAGAATACTTTCTATCTGTTTCTAGTTTATAAATGCTGGTTTGAAATACACATGCAAAATCCAATGTTTTAACCTGTTTCCCTGCTTCTTTCTTTCTTTAATACTTCAGTTTACCTTCTAGCTTCTCTACTGTCCCTGAGAAGATGTAGTAACTACTTCTTGGCAGCTCACTAGGAAGAGAAAGAAAAGGAAAAAACTGGATGGAGTTCAGAAAACAGCAACAACAACAAAAAAAATGATAAAGGGCTAGAGAGACACACTAATGGGAAATTACTTTAAAAAAGCAAGTATGTATAACAACTACACAATGACAAAAGAGGCTGTGGCAATTGGAAAGAGCTGAAGGTTGTAAACAGGAAGGTGAATGATACATTGCCCCAAGTTGCTCAAGGGGGATCTGACTGCAAAGACAAGGCAGAAATTCTTCCCAGTCAGCCAGAAGTCAGAGAAAAGAAGTGTGCAGACAATTTCTGTCTGGGGGAAATAGGAGTGCAGTCCTCTGCCTGGCAAAGCACTGGGCATGAAGGACAGGATGGACAACCAGTGGGGAAAAGTGAGACTGGGAGAAGAGATCTGTAGCAGACAAAGGGGGATGGACTCAGTAGCATGGAGAAGCCCCTCACAGCCACCCTGCAATTTTGTAGTACAAGTGGCCTGGGTCCCTTCCTAACATCCTGCACAAGTACAGCGTAGCTTCACAACTTCAGCACTCTCTCAGTTGATCAACATGCTGCAAATTCATGAGCCTCAGTTTCTCACCCTCCCAGCTTTGGGACACAGACTGGAGCCCAGTCTACCCTTTCCCTCAGGCTAGAACATTATTTCATGAAACAAGAATAAACAAAGCTCCTCCGACTCGAGTATTCTTCCCGACCCACCTTTGTGCAACTGTCTTATGTTTAAAAATTGCAGAAAACCCTGTTATTTGATAGTAATTTTCAAATCACTTCCCCTCTTATGTCTTTTTTACCACTAGACCCACGCCTGTGGGCATTCACTCCCTTTTAACCAAAGTGCTATGGGCTTCGCCTCCGCTCTTACTTCCCTTTCATCTATTTTCAAACCAACAGAAAAGTGCCTTATGTCTAAACGCATTTCCCAGCCCCTGTGCTACAGACACTGCTTTCTCTGTTCTTAGGGAGAGCTTACAGAGATTTTTTTCTTCTCTCCATTCTTTCTTTTTTGGTACTTATTCTGGCCGTGCTCCCTTCTTGCCTGAATTGCCTAACTGTACTGTATTAGATACCTAAACCTCATCTGACTTGGCAGCAGCATGTCCCTATTGGTCTCATGCATACCAAACCACAAAAGATATTTAAATTCCTATCTCATATTGTTAATTTTGCTGTTGTCATTGTTAATCTCACCCATAATTCTCTGAAAAAGCAAGTTTTACAAAGCAGAAATCAGTCATGAGGAAAACTGAGAAGACAAATGTCAATGCTTAAATGAGTATTAGGAATTGATTTACTTCATTCAGTGCTAATAAAAGAAAGATCATAAACCACATGACAGTGGTGGTAAAACAGAATCCATACCCTGACAAGTACTTAGGAGTCTTGCCAGGTATGAATCAGTTATTACCTTGCAGAATAACCCTAGAGCTAAGATTATTTAAAATATAACCAGAGGAACATCAGATTGGTATAAGGAGGTGTATTACTTCTGCAAACGGTATTAATGAAGTACTGTGCCTGTTTTTCAGTGTATTATTCAGAAATAAAAAAAGATAGGTGAACAAAATAAGCTTTGGAAATCATCACAGTGAAACTCCTGGGAAGCTCAGTCTGTTTTGGCTTATTCAAGAAAGGTCAAAGAGATGACTTGATTATGGTTTACAACAGCTTACAACACATTACAACAGATTCCATGGGAAAATAACTTCAGATTTTACGTAGCTTTCCAGTCAAAAATAGCAGAAAGTTCCAAGTGTTGGAGGCTGAAACTAATTGCAACCAAGAGGAATTTTTTTTTAATGAGGATTAGAAGTCAGCACTAGAAAAAACACCTCATGTAGATGTTTTGATTCTTTATTACTTAGAGGCTTCAAAACAGGATCAAATGTCTATTTTGTCTATAGTTTAACACAGAAGTTACGTGTTTAGTTCAGCAGTAGCTGAATGAAAGTACCTGACCTACTTAAAATCCTAGTAGTCCTTATGCCTACTTGAGTTCTACAAACCTGTACATCATTTCTGAGCAGCCATCAGGGAGAAGCAAACTGAACTTGGTGTCTCTCATTGAATCCTGCTTCCACCAATAATTTATGTCATCTATCCTAATCAATCAGATGGGTAAAACCGGCAAATGCTATAAACAGCATTTCATCTCTTCAGGGTCTGTAGTTTATGGCAGTATAACTCTGTTACTGGAAGGAAATAAAACTGTAACGCAGAGCAGCAAGCTCCAGAAAAAACAAAGTCAAACCAGAAGTATACTCCATGCGTGTATTAGTCTTACAGGTCCCTTAACTCCTCCAGAACAAAATTAAAAGTCTAGGCCCTTGCCTGAGCTGTTCCAGCCACTGAGCTCAGGAGATAGCTGTTCTTCACTGGTGCAATACCAAGAAGACTCACTTTCCCCTATTTGGTGGCAAGGCAATGCATTTTCAGCAGCAGTAGCATGAACTTAAATAAAACAAACTGAAGCTTTACAGCCAGGTAGAAATGTAGAGATCTGCCATACAGCTTTTCCTTTTCATCTACAGGCTCCTGAAGTCTGGGCTAAAGTCTGAAGCTTTGCCTGTGTCAAAAGTATCCAAATAGCACATTATTAGTACTTCCCATTAGACAGGTGCTTAGTTCTGACACTTTCCTTGGCGAGGCCAAGGAAATCCCAATCAGGTGGACAATATCCATTCATTCTTTCTATTCTGAATCAGTGCTACATTTTCTAGTGTTTTGTATAACCTGTTTTTAAAATTCTTGATATGCTTGATGTCTTTCTAGTGCCTATTAAACCTGTATCACGCCAGGTGCCCACCAAAGCTGCTCTATCACTCCCCTCCTCAACTGGACAGAGGAGAGAAGATACAACTAAAGGCTTGTGGGTCAAGATAAAGACAGGGAGATCACTCACCAATTACCATCACGGGCAAAAGAGACTCAACTTGGAAAAAGTTAATTTATTACCAATCCAGTCAAAGTAGGGTAATAAGAAATAACTCATTCTTAAAACACCTTCCCCCCACCCCTCCCTTCTTCCCAGGCTCAACTTCACTCCCAATTTTCTCCACCTCCCCTTCCCGAGCGGCACAGTGGGACAGGGAATGGGGGTTGTGGTCAGTTCATCACATGTTGTTTCTGCCGCTCCTTCCTCCTCAGGGGGAGGGCTCTTCACATTCTTCCCCTGCTCCAGTGTGGGGTCCCTCCCACAGGAGATAGGTCTCCACAAACTTCTCCAACATGAGTCCTTCTGTGGAGTGCAGACCTTCAGGAACAGACTGCTCCAGTGTGGGTCGCCCACTGGGTCACAAGTCCTGCCAGCAAACCTGCTCCAGTGTGGGGGTCTCCATGGGGTCACAGCCTCCTTTGGGCATCCACCTGCTCTGGCGTGGGGTCCTCCACAGGCTGCAGGTGGGTATCTGCTCCATGGGCTCAGAAGGCCAGCCTGCCTCACCATGGTCTTCACCATGGGCTGCAGGGGAATCTCTGCTCTGGTGCCTGGAGCACCTCCTGCCCCTCCTTCCTCAGACCTTGGTGTCTGCAGGGTTGTTGCTCTCTCATATTCTCACTCCTCTTTCTGGCTGCAGTTGATGTTGTGCTGCAGTTTTTTCCTCTTCTTAAATATGTTATCCCAGAGGCACTACCACCATTGCTGATGGGCTTGGCCTCGGCCAGCGGTGGGGCCATTTTGGAGCACTGGCTCTATTGGACATAGGGGAAGCTTCTAGCAGCTTCTCACAGAAGCCAGCCCTGTAGCCCCCCCCACCAAAACCTCGCCACACAAACCCAATACAAGAGTCTAATTTTAATAGCTAATGTTTGAGTGAATGGTTTGATTTTCAGGTTCCTGCTGTAAGGGGATGATAGAACAATCAGAAAATGTCTCCCTGTAGACATTCACAAGTTTGAGGAGATGCTATGACGTGCTGTAATTAATTCTTAGACTAAAGAGGATATTATATCTAGTCTGCTTAAGCTACATGTATTCATATGTCAAATGGAGTACTGTATTTTCTATAGCCTGTGCTAGTCAAGCATACGGATACCATGGCTCAGTGGCTGCTCCTTTCTTTCTCCATTTCAGTTTCAGGGGTATGTGCAGCAACATTCATCGGCAATACCTCTGCTTTTAAGATTCCCCTGAAGAAATGTTCTTGAGGCACATTCCCAGTTGGGATGAATGATTGATCTGACCATCTTGGAGATGTGCTGTGTCCACTGGCTACTTGCAAACTTTCTCATTAGGCTTGTTAGAATTTTACATGAATGTAACTCAGCATATGTTCTGCCTGCAATTTTTTTATGACCAGAACTAATATTTCAAATACTTGCTCTTTGTAATGTGCCATCTGCACAGTCTTCAGGGTCACACAGCATTTTATGTATTCCCTTAGCAGACAGATGTAATTTACATAAGGAATTTATGAAATGTCTATATAAGCAGACTCAAATTCATATTCATACTCTTTGGAACACTTTTGCCACTAACATTTCATCTAACAGAAATTCAGTTTTCCCCCAGGAAACTGAATCCAAGGGTTTAAACACTGGTTTAAGCTAATTATCGGAGCTGAACACTCATATGGGGTAAATCCACCCATTTCAATAGAAGCGTGACAATTTAATTCAGCTGAACATCTGCCTGTTGCATTTTATTTGAATAAATGCTAGAGATATCTTTCCAATGTTTATAAAACTTAGTTAGCAAGAGAGGTAAACTAAGGGTTAAATGCAGCTGCTGCAAATTAAGGGCTGCAAAACCTGACAGCGTATTGCCATTTATGATCCCACATTAAAATTGCCTGAAAGCAAACCTCCCCAGCTTTGAGTTTCAAGAACCCTTGAAGCAGAAGTGGAAAATCAGCTTGCAAAGTCAGACAGATAAGGATAATTTTTGTTCTTAGGGTATAAGAGAAGATGTAATATCATTATTAGTGTTGTAGAAAGATAGAGAAAGAAATGTATATTGAGCGTATACAAGGATTATAGGATAATAGAAATGCTCAACTGTGAAAAGCGTCAAGGAAGGTCTTTGGTTCAAGAGCTTGCCTGGACACGGATCAGATGCAAAATACTTTTTTCTGCCAACAGAAGCAAAGACCTGGATGTTCTTCAGAGTTAAAGCATGTTTGTGTGTGCAAAGGTGGGTGGATGTGTATAAAGGAACTGAAGTGCCTTATTTCAGTTTCAAATATGATTCATGAACTTAATATTCTTCCACTTCACATGTATCTACTGATGATTCACACCTTTAGAAGACCATGTTAGATTTTAGCTGAACATTCAGTACCACAAAATCTGTAACATTCTTTAGGATTTCCTACTGTTGCATTACCACTGAAAATGCCATGCTGATTCTGAACACAAAAGTTCCCATTCAGTTTGGATTTACCAGAGTCAGCACAAAACTCCTTGTTTCAATTAATAAAATGCATTGAATAAGATGGCTGAACACATAGAAAACTTAAAAAAAAAAAATCTCCCTGCAAATCCTTTTGTAAGTATGTTTTTTCCTTTTTACTTCCAGTGTGAAGCAATAGGAGATAAGCCACCAACACCTCTGAAACAAGTAACAGCCTGTCCAAAAAAGTGAAAACCCCTTGTGAGCAACAAAAACCCAAGTATGAATAATTCTTAACAGGAGGTTTGAACATATTTCCGTAGAGCAAATGTTACTTACGAGATCTGTGGAGTTCAAATGCATAACCAGGAGTACCTGCAGAAGGAAAAAAACCTTATGTTAGTATTCTAGAGAAAAGCATAAAGAAATACAAAAAAACATCGCTCTAAGCTGTAAAATCATCGCTAGGGATGCGCTATGGTTTGGGCTTTGCTTCAACTGGGGAAAAAAGATGGAGGGAGGCTGCTTTGCCTAGGTTTTTAATCCAGTTATAGTATAGAGGGGAAAAGTGGGCTGCAGGGACTGCATCCTCCTAAAAGCCTTTAAATTAGGGAGCAAGTAAAGATGACATCAGCACTTGTAGCCTTAACAGGAAGACAGATTTCCTGAAAATGATAGAAATAATGAGTTTGATGTTAAGGCAGTAAAAAAGCCTAGATTTGTTGCTTCATGCACATCAGTGGGGCACCTCAACTTGTCACAGTTGAGGAGCTGGATACCAGTTGCCATTCTTATTTTGTAATTATATCAGCTGCTGGAGTATCCGGAGCAGAATGTTTAAGCAAAACCTCTGCGTCAGGTAGCAAGGGCTGGGTTCCCCTTCATAACTGAGGATGCCTTTATCACTGCATGGCTGTGTTTAGCAGACAAACACAGGCTCTCCAGATGGGCAAATCCTTTCAAATCAAGGGAGGCACCTTAGCTAGGGCAGGTAAAACAATCCCCCTGCCCTGAGGCTCGCTCGGGCACCAATCTAGCCCCCCCTGCACATATTCAGGGTTAGCCACAATGCTCTGAGACCAAAAGCGGCCCTGGACCAGAAAGAAGGAGGAGGCTGAAATGCCCTGGACACCAAAAGGCACAACATTTCATATAACATTCAAAAGCAAAAAGCAGGACTTTATTCCCATTACGATCATGGCAGAGTAAAGGGGCCATGTCAGCGCTCAAGGGAACACGTCTTACTCTTTTTATTTGTGGCAGGAAGAATCCCAAAAGCCCCTCAGCCACAGCATCCCCAAGTACAGATGCAGAGACAGGGCAGCACAGAGAGGTGCTTTGCAGTGGTCTGTCAAGGGCAACACTGCCAAGAAAAGTTTCTATAAAATCTGACACTACAAGAAGTGCTCTGCTCCAGGGCACCAGGGAAGGCTTTAGTGATGCTTGGAAATGAGAGGTGGGTCAATGCCCTGCGTTGTGCCTAGCAAGCAAGAGCAGCACACCCTGGTAGAGTCCAGATCTGTCTACAAACCATGAGCCACAAAAATGCCAGCAAAGGTTTTTTCCATCTCTCTGCGAAACACCACAGTGCCTGATGGCTGAACTACCCTCTCTGCCTATTTACTTACCCTGAAGACATGATGCTAAATCACTTATTTTTGTGGAAATACCAAATAGCTCAGCAGGAAGAAAACCCTTAAAACCCAGAGCATTCTTAGTGATTTAAAACTGCTGTAAAGGACGCTTAGAAGCTACAAGCAAACCTCTTGTCTTAATTAAAATCTCATACACATGCAGGTGGAAAACAATTGCTGGATTTACCAGGTTTTGAAACCATCAATTTTACAAGGGAGCACAGAACTACTCTGTATGCCTACTTTTCCTAGTTTTGTGACCTCTCCTAATCAGAGAGGCAAACAGATCGAAGGAGTTTACTTTTCCTAATGCTCTACCAGTTCTCCCTCCAGTCCTAATCCCAGAATTTTAGCAGCCAAACAAGTCTAACCACACACAATTTAATCTACAATACTGAAACTTGCTCCACTTCTTTCTGAGATAATTTGTTGCCGTGACAAGACCACAAGAGATGAAATTTTCCTTATGGTTAAGATCACATTGACATTGTTTCATTGTTCTTGTTTGGAGTCATGAGATACTGTTTTCATGTACTACATAATGTTGCTATACCACAAGCTCAAAAGTTTTGTGTATCATCAGATATTTCCTGTTTTTTCTCACATGAAATTATCAGAAATTTTCAGATCTTTAAATAATAAAGCATTCAGCATTAAGTATAAGATTGATGGGGAACTGAAGGAGTTCAGTACGGCATAATACGCGTAATAATTGGCTTCAGGGAGGTGGAAAGACAACCTTATTGTTAAGGGATTTTAATGTTGGCACATACTTAGCATGCAAATACAAATTCACGCACATTGTTAATTTGTGTGCCTCACCAATTGCTCCACGTTATTACATCTTTCCCATTAAACAGACCCTGGCAGGTTTCTGAAAGCACTTCCTTCCAAGGAAGTTGTTAGTAGGTGGATATTCTTGAAAAGGTTCCAACAGCATCTCAGCTAGATTGGCATTTCCAGAATATTTATGAACATGTAACAACTCGGTGTTAGACGCAGCTCAAGATGCAATTAACATCCTCAGAAGAGAAATGAAAATTATGTAAGGTACAACGGTATTGATTGAGTGAAACAATGATACATACTTCCACTTCTGAAAAAAAACCTGTTTCCTTCAGAGACTCCTCTCCATGGAAGAACTTCAGTGACCAGGAATCAGGGTGACTTTACATAAAAGCATCACCATATTTCAGAATAATAGTCCTACATATCACAGAGGCAATGTCAAATTTAGGTTCCAGAATGCCGTACTAGTACTGATGTTATTGGGGACACTGTTCTAACTCCATCGTAGATTAATGGCTTTTCTTCCAGTAGAAAGACATTAAAAATTACATAGATGGGTGCGTGCACAGGGTATAAGAAAAAAAGGCGACCTGTGGGTGTGTTTGTATTTGGGGAAACCAGTCTTTTTTCAGTGGTGCCCAGTGATAAGACAAGAGGTAACTGGCACAAACTTGACCACAGGAAGTTCCACCTGAACATGAGGAGGAACTTCTTTACTTTGTGGGTGGCAGAGCACTGGAACAGGCTGCCCAGAGAGGTGGTGGAGTCTCCGACTCTGGAGACATTCCAAACCTGCCTGGACACCATCCTGTGCTGTAGGTGACCCTGCTCTGGCAGGGGGGTTGGACTAGATGATCTCCAGAGGTCCCTTCCAACCCTGGTGATTCTGTGAAACAGTACAGTGTCAAATTGTCCCGTATGTAAGCACATCAAAAACAAATGCGGAAGACTTGAATCTCTATCATCGTTTGCTATAAAAATCATTGCATATAACTCTATAGCCTATATATGTGCCATATATATAGCTATAGGATTACTTGTGGTTGGAATGAAACATCCATAGGCAGTAAATGCACAATAGTGACTGGAAGATCAGAAAGCTGAATGAGTGAGGTCTGCTTAGCCTGAAGCGCGAGGAGAGGACATTGCAGCAGGTTTCTATTAGATAACAGGCTGTTGGAATGAGGAAAAGAATAACCAGTTCCCCATGCCAGTGATGGACTGGTCACAGGCAGAAAAGGACCAAAACTGCAGATGCAGAAGACTGATGTTAGATGCAAGGAAAAAGAAATAAAAAACCCCACAAACTTTCTAACATTAAGAACAGCAAAGCAATTTCCTTTGCCCAAATGTGAGAGCTCGAGGGGTGGGAAGGAAGAACGGATTTGGTCATTGATTTTTACCTCTTTTTTTTGGCCACCACACTTTGCCTGTTGTTTGTGCTTAGCTTGATGGTGGCTTTTCCTCCTCTTCCTCTGATTTGAAAGGCCACATTCCTGAGCCACCATATCCCAACTTCTCAAGCCTCGTGTTTTGGTTTGATTTTGTTACTACTTTTTAAAATTACTTTCAATTACTTGGCCACAAGCCTCAAGTTCATTGCCTAGACACTTGGCGGTCCTTTCCATACATATTTCTCTATGACTCCACAAATTTATTACAGATTTTAAGATTCCAAAAGTCAAACAAGAAATTCAGCAGATAGTTCTCAGTAACAGAAGATCTATTCTAATCAGAAGGGTTTGTATGGTTAAAGCCTTTGCTTACTATTGCAGCTGATTTACAACTATTTATTCATATTGTGAGATGCTTTATGAAATTAGCTTTATCTTTGTGTAAAAACAGTGCTGTCATGCAAAACCTCTCATTTTGACACAAAGCATCTCCAAAGTGTATTTCATTAGTTTCTCACAGCCCATTGTTTCCTGCATGATTAATGACAGCAATGTAATAGGGTGTTTTTTTCCAAAAGAGACCTACTTCACTTTCCTGTCTTACCATCAAAAGGCTATTGGCTTTAAAACATATCTTTCATGTAATCAAACAAAGGTGATGTTTGGTATATTTTCATATAATTCCTAAATGTCATGAATCCAAGTAAGAGCTATATAGGAACTACTAAGCAATCTTTCACAGGAAATGACAAACCATAAAATACTAGTCAAGCAAAAAAGGCAAAAGCTGTGATGGACAATGAGTGACATGAGCAGTTGTGCACTAGGCTATATTATGTCCATTTGTTGTCTTATGCATGTCATAAGCCTTATGGAAGGAGAAGCAGTTTTGCCTAACTGCCACTAATAAAAGTACTTTTCCAAAATTAATGTCCTTTTTAAAGGAAGAAAAAATAAAATTAAATATTCAGACTGCATTTGTTGCTAGTTCCAGGTATGACTCCAGGGAAGACATTCCAAGACCATACCACCTTTCAGCCAAACCCTCTGTCAGTAAGGTTCAGAGCAGTCCCTGGAAGGACAGGAAAGAAAGTTAACGTCATCTACGATAAACTGGCAACTAGTGCGGTAGAAAAATGCTTTCTTAAGTGAAGCTGACATTCTGTTTTTCAGCACCCCACTGACTCCTGAAGCGATGCTCACCACTCAGAGCATGTGTGTAATCAGTGCCTATTAGGAAGCTGTGAAAATTTTGAGAAAAGTGAGACCTTTATTCCTGGCCTTTAATTTCTTCTACCTTTGAATATTAATTTAAAAGGACAAAGTTATCACCAGATTAAAATATGAAAAATGGCAAGCTGATGAAGACTTTTATAATATATTTGATAACGCACAGGTTAACTTCCATTTTCAGTTGAATTTCAGCTTTGGTCAGTATCTGTCTCCTGTGTCAAGAGCCATGTCGACTGGTATCAGTACTTGAGCGCTTCACTCGTTTTATAGAAAGTCTCAGGGGATAAGCTATACATGCGCTATGGGAAGTGTCCCTAGCCTTCGGGTCTCACTGCCTTTACTATCAGACATACCACCACTGACAACACATGGAAATGGAATTTCCCCAGCCCAAAAATGAAGGCAACTGTTTTTCCAAGGAAAGGCCTGGACTAAAAAAATTCATAGATACCTTTTACTTTTTTCTGAACAGAAAACCCAGAAATAACAAACAGTTTTCTCTCAAGCTGTTTCTTACTGCCTTAGATAGCTCGGGCAAGGGACTGAGTATAAATCCACCACAGTCTTGCAACTACTCTGCAAACTTAAACGTATAGCTCTGTACTAGTACAGCTTACAAGTGAAAAGACTAATAGTAACACTTTATGCTATGTATAGAAATAGAAAATAATGGGGGGGGGGGAAACACAGAGAGGGTAACTGGAAAAACGGACATTGCAGAATTAAAGACACGTAAAGCAGAAGTTTTAGAACTAATGTCACCCACTCAAATTCCTAAAACTTGGTTGATACTTCCACTAAAATTCTTCTTCCTAACAAAAAATTTTTAACATGATTTTTGCTATGATTTTCTTGTTCATCTATCAGAAATCCCATGTTGGCTTTCTGAAAGTAACAGAGAAGAAGGTGAAACTGGAAGACCCTCGCTCAAAGATATGGATCACTTTTCAAAAAAAAATCAAAAGTACTGCCCTTACCCTGATATTTCACCAATATAACTTCAAATGTAACAGCTGACACCTAATTCTCCATGCATACATTACCCTTATTATCCAAATTAATATTTGCAGATTAACCATGACACAGATGCAGATGCTCAAGTTGGTTTCTTGCAGCTCAGCTGAGATCCCTCGAAGCTTATTTGCTTAAGCACACTGGCACCTGAACTAATAGCATAAGCCAGAGGCACTTATCCACTAATACCAGGAGAAATAGTATTGGATATTGGACAGTTAAAGAATCAGAACAACAAAACAAAGAACCTTTTCTGAGAAAGACGACTTAAATTCCTTAGGCAAAGCAGCAGCTGCTTCCTTAACAGGGGAAAAAAAAAAAAAAAAAAAAAAAAAAAAAAAAAAAAAAAGTAATTCCCTTCACTGAACACTATTTCCCTCAGTGCTGGAGACAGACAGATAGTGTGTGTATAAGTATGTTTGCCTGCCTGCTATCTGACAGGCTGCCAGCAACATGCTCAACTCACAGTAGCACACAGAATAAGCCCGGAATAAAGACTTCACTACTGATGTATTCTCTCTTAAGCATCATGAGAGTTTTGCAAGCTATCTAGTCATTATTCAGAGGAAATGAAAGTAAGAAAGTCTGACTGTTGCAGCACTAAACTCTTGTATGTTAGCAGGACACCATCTGAAGCTGGATTTTCCATAAATCTAAATCTTTACCTAAGCCAGGGTAAAAGTAAGAGGGCCTGAGGAAGCTGTAGTACAGCCAAAAGTAGGGGCAGAAGGATTAACAGAGATGTTGGTGTCCTTAATAGGATCTCATAGATACTGAAAAAAGTGTCTTATCTGTTAATGTTCTTGTTAATACTTGGCTTCTTGTATGGGGACAGTCCTTATCAGATTGTTTTTATATGCTGGCAGAGTGGTATCTGTGGTACCTGCACCCAGTGTGAATCCTAAAGATCCTGAGCTTTAACACACCTATTAATGACAAAGCATCGAATGCTGGAAACTCTGACTGCTTTTTCATGTCAAGATTTCTATACTGCCCTGCAAGGAAATTTCAGCTGAATCCTTAAAAGGGCTTTGTAGCAGCATAGCACTTGGCAAGCACA
>VFFE01008282.1:6180182-6205046 GCA_008921705.1 Burhinus oedicnemus | reverse complement strand
AAAAAAAAAAAAAAAAAAAAGGGCAATTAAAATGTCATTCCCCTGAAAGAAGATCAATGGGCCATACAAATGCAGGAAAATCACAGTGCCGCAACTGTGGGCAGTTTACCCCAAGTGTTAGGAAAGATTCAGTTTCCCTCTTTGATTTTTTTTATCCTTCTGCTAGGTAATTCCTTGAGTTTCAGCTCTGCCATCCTCATTAAGGAAGATAATTTCAACAGGGTTGCCTGCGCAAACAGGGACTGCTTATGTGTGTGACAGCGCTGAATCATCCTCCTGTACACTAATGACTTAGTAAGTAAGTAAGTGAAGGAGAAGTGTTACCCACAAGTATTTAGGTAATGATCAGCTAGTTTTTCATGGAGAATCTCATACAACCAGTAATACGCTCCAGTTTGAGAACTGTTCCCAATACCACGCTGGCAAATGCGTTTTGCCTGTCCATATATCCTAACATTATATTCTGTTTTTAAACAAGAGTAAAGATGATCTAGGGCCAAAGTTGATGATATATTTGCTTAACATCTTTCACACAAGGAATACATACAACACATGAAAAACCAATCCAAAGCTTCATTGCCCTGTAATTAACTAGATTCAGCATATTAAAAAAAACCCTGAGACCCTACAATAAATGCAATACAATCCATGCTTTTCTTTCAGTGCTCTCTTTTCCTTTCTCAGATGTATTTTCTTTAAGGATTCTCAGGACAAGAGCTTATCATAAGAGAAAATTTCCATTCTATGAAAAAGATCTGTCATTTCCAGATTTGTTTCAGCTCACCCTGGAATACGGTCTTGACATTTTTACAGAGCACCAGATTTAAAACAGCAGATCAATCAGCAGGAAACGTTTTGCTTGTTTGCAATAAGGATGCTTTATTTCATTGCTTTTGAAGCAAGTTACACTACTAGTGGTTAAAAGTTATAATTAATATTTCATAATTATATATAGAAGCACAAAGAAAACAAGAGCAGTGGGTCAGGTTTTGCAGTTTTGATGAAGTGAAGGCTGCTTTCTTGTTGAGGACTGAAGGTTCACAAGGATTTTCAGCTGTTTTCCTTTCACATTGTTTGGTTTTAGCCTTCCTAGGGCAGCTTTTTAAAGGACACAAGCTAATTAGAAACATAAGAGACTTCTTGAAATTGCCTTTCAACTTAAGTAAATGAGGAGCTATTATTTACAGGCTTTTCTCTTCCTTTTGCGCCACCAAGAACTTTGCTTTAACTTCACTAGTTCTCAATCTAACAACAAAGCTGCTGGAACAGAGTTTCAGCATGGGAAATAAAGAAAATGTAAGTTACCAATGTGGTGCTTATTGACAAGTCTGGAAAAAGAAATAAAGAGCAGCAGCATGGCTTATAACTCCATATTTTCCTCTATAAAATGTTTTCTTGCTGGTTTTTTTCTGAAGGACAAGAAATTTTAAATAGATAGTATAATATATAGTATAAATACTATTAACAACTGAAGAGAGCCCAAAGGATCACAGCAGATTTACACGTGAATGGTAGGATTTATAAATGTAAAATCAACCCTTCACCTGATAGTACATGTGACCACTACAGAAAATACTTGTCTTTTTATTTTGGAAATCTAGTCAGTTCTGTAGTAAGTCCTCAATCTGTACCAAGGAAGGAAACATCCTCAGTCTTGAATAAGCCACTAATACTAACAGAGAAAGGTGGGATGTCACCAGGGAGCACTGCTGACACCTCCCTGTCTGGAGGAGGAGCTGGCACAAAAATGTGCTGTAACAGAGAGCAGTTGTGGGAAGCAGTTCAGTTTTACACTTAGACTTCCCAAAGAGTGTAATCATAAGGCAGCCCTATAAACAAAGACAAAAAGCCTGAAGAAAACACATCCTGAACTTCAGCTGAATAATCCAACCCTGTGCTAACAGCAGCCTTTAGCTTTGCTGATTTTACAGAAAGGCAACATTTAACAGTGATATTCACCTGTTTATTTTCTCATGTTCTTTCATTAATTCACTGCCTGATATATTTGTAGGAGTTCTTAGCATTCATGACTTTTTTAAGCATCATGTTTACAGAGATGTTTTGCAATCTTAGGACCTGTGTTGGTGGTGTTAGAGTGGGAATGCACAGGGCGAAATCCCAGCAGTAATGTTCAGGTGAGTTGTCCTGTTGCCTTCACCAGGATCAGATCAGAACATGTGTTAAAATCTGTGCAGTGCATTAGCCTTTTAAATTTACCAGCCAGAAGATACGATCAAATCTGAGCGTGTGAGATTATCTAGCCAGGCCCTCCTACCCCCTTTTTAATCCAGCTGGCTGGCCAACAACAGAGCTTGCAAGCACGCTTACTGCCGAAATTTGCTGCATTTTTTTTCTTTTTAGCTCAAGCAGCAGAGTCTGTAATATCCTATTCCCTTTGCCTTCCATGTGCAGACACAGAGCCTCAGACAGCTATCGGCCCTTCGGGAGAGATCTCCTCTGAAGGGAAAAGCTGAAGGCAAGAGAGCAAGAGAGAAACAGATTCGTTTCCTCCGGGCAATGGCAGGCTGCAGAGTTTCTCTTTGTCCATATTTACAAACACATGCATGTAAATGACAATAATGTTCAACCCTGTTTTCACTTTTCAAGAAATGAACTAAGTAAGACCTCAGAAGCCTTGATTTGGGTACTAAAATAAAAATTTCAGCACGTCTCTTTTCTGACATTTGCACTGTGCAGACCCAGGGTGCTACCTGGCTCCCCTTTGGTCCTCTCCCAGGTTTTGAGATCTCCCTGCAGAAGTAGCACACCACGTGCGCTCACCCCTGGGGACAGGCCAGACCCACTTCAACCTTCATGCTGGCTGGCAAGGAAGATGTTTGGAAATTTATATTTATTGAGAACTGAAAATTGGAAAGAAAACTCTTCAGTCCTAGGAGATCAAGCTTAGATATTTGGTGGCATAATATAACTCTAGATTTGGAATTGCCTCAAACCAGGACAGAGACTATAAGTTGGAAAGGACACTAATTTTTCAGTTTTATGGAAAAGAAAAACAAACAAACAAACAAAACAAAAAAAAACCATAGCCAAAGGAGGAAACAGTGCATGAACCACTTCAAACAAAGCAAGCCACCTATCTACAATGTCCAAAGCTTGACTGCCACAGGGAACTCATTTAGGTAAATCTGACAAAACAGCAAGCATTTACCATGTCAAGTTCTATCCATGTGATTTCTTCACATATGGGAATCAATTAACAGTTGTCAAATTATCCTCCATTTCCAGCAGTAAATCCTTCCTCCATAGTTAATGACTCAAAGTAAAAGAGCGCACACGCTCAACCAGAGATACTTCAGAGAGAATGACTTCCTACAGGATTATTGCTCCAGCAATCATCTTCACCTATGCTACCATTCCACTGGCATTCTTCTCCCAGTGCACAATGCTATTAAAAATAATGGTTTAGAGCATCAATAATATATTAAAGACAGCCTCTGGAACATGGCTGTGTCGGCAGCATAATAAAATCCATCATTCTTTGAACATTTACAACCATACATCTTATAGTTAATGATGTGGCGCAATTCCATCATCAAGAAACGAGGGAAACAGTCAGAAGTTGAAAGCAAGAAGCCATAAAAGCTTGAAACTGAGCCCAGGAAAATTGCAAAGAATTCTAAAGCGTAAGGCTGCTTAACTCAAAACCCAAGCAGGCGGCAGGCTTCTTAACTAGATATCCAAATTCATCCAGAGAGACATTGTAACACTGATGTAGGAAGTTTGGACTCAATCCTCATTGTAAAATCTGCTTGGCAGTTTAAAAGTATGCAAGGATGCACATCATAGAGATGACAGGACTCGCCTCCCCTAACTTTCACCATCCAAAAATGAACCAGTTAGATCGAGCCACATATTTTGGCTTTCTCAGTTGTCAATGGAGAGGTACAGGAGGCTCCAGAAAGTCACCTATCTTTGACTACTGTGTAGGTGAATTACCCACTGGAAACACCTCTCTCAGATTTGCTAATGTCACCAGAGAATCATTAATATATTATGAACAATAAACAACTGCTTTCCATCTATGCACACTAATTTTAAACATTACCTAGTGTTTTAAAATGCATAGTTCCTTAACTTGCACACAAAATGGAAATTTTTTCAGATATGTTCATTACATTATGATTACACACAGTAAACAGTTATTCCCATTAAACCTACACAATACCTTTTAACTTTCTCCTCTGGTAATATTTTCTGTCGTTTTTATTAAGTCAATTGACAGAATATCACTGTCTCTTCATCAGGCTTTCCTTAAGCTACTCTGTATTTCAGCTTCACCTCCCAAATGCAGCTCTGATGAGGATGCCTGAAAACATTGTATAAAATGTCTTCTCCTGGTAGCCAGTGTGTTCATGAGCAATACAACAGAATCAATCAACTTGTACACACTTACTGCAAGGCAGGCATTAGAGTATGAAAACAGGTAGTGGGAAATACTTCTTTCAAGAGAAGGGAAAATCCTTTTCTTCCTAACAGAGCCAAGAATAAAAAGAATTGAAGAACTAGCCCAAAAGGAGGCCTAATTCAACACCAATCCTCACAAGGTTCAGTGAGGCATGTAATTTGTGGCTTAATTTTCTATTCCGATTCCGAAGTTTCCATTCAAAAGTACCAAAACCCAAAACTCGTAAGATCTACTTATTTTCAACAGATAACAAAACCCATTTTTAATGAGCTTCTATAATCTGACTCTAGTCAGACGTCTCTGATTTTGGCATCACAGCAGCAAGGAATTGTATCTTAGAAAGCCACCGAGTTCCCTCTATTTAGAAAATCCAAATTAAGAAAACCCTACCTTTAGGTCACCTAAAAAGTTCTTTTTCTCTTTTCTTCATAAAAGGAGATGCACACAAATATATACCAGCTAGAGCCAGTAGCAATCTATAGTAATAGGGCTGGATTAAAGCATTCAAAAGACCTTTTTAAAATGGCTAAAGATTGTTAATTGTTCGTGTTTGCATATTTGAAACATTTTGTCTCTGACACTGCTGGAGATTTGACTGACACTAGATTCACACATATTCAAGAATGAGAAAATCTCAAATATTCCTACCATGAAAACATTAGTGAATTAAATAAATATGTCTGAACAGCACTTCACTTACATTAAAAAGAAATCTAAGCCTGGTCAATTTATAATCTTCAGGTAAAAAACAGATTTCACTGTTCCAAAGAGATCAACTCTGCATTCTTCCAGGCTGTAACAATGTTGCAAATTCCTTGGCACCTTATACATGACTCTGTTTTTAATTGTTACGGGTTTTTATATATGTCAGTATTCCAAAAACAATATAAAGACTGCAGTAAATATATTATTTAGTTTTGCACTACAGTAAGGATATGATGGCACTGTTTAATGAGTGACTTCACATTAACTCTGACTCATTTCACTTGAACTTCCAATGCTGTCTTTAAGCACAAAAAATCATCTTAGACAGATTGTATGATGATGATTAGCACTGCAGCATCTCAGAGAGCATTTCCTTTGGAAGATGACAGAAGCAAGAGAGAAACAGTGGTTTAAAACATTAAAAAAAGAATAAGTATGGTACAAGAGTTTTCAACTTACTAGCTTTTTTAGGTTCAAAGAATGAGACACGAGATTGTTCTTTATTTCTTCAATCTATAAGAACAGATCCGTGAGCCATGTGGTCTTATCCAAGCATTTAATGTTCAGCTGTATGTGACTTACAAGTGATAAAAAGAGCCATTAGCTTCAAATAGAGTTTGTTCTTTCTAAGAGTTTCACCTGAAAACTACTAGAATGTAAGAAATAACTGTGTGTTGGTGACTTGGTAGCTCCAAAATATCATTTCTACGGTAGAATATCAAACAATACATTAAACTTTAAGTGTGTATTCCCATCCATCCTAATTTCAAGACAGATCTTGAAATTTTGTCAGCATAATGGCACAGAGAAGACGTAGCTTAGCCACATTCTCTAGTTGCTAGCAGTAGCCTGGGTCAGACAGAAGACATGACAGTTCCCTTTTTCTTTTCATCATCTGTAGCCGCGGGAGTTGCAATACAAAGCAGAAAAATACAACTCCGTCTCTGTACTCTTGAAAGAGCCGGAACTGCTGAGCCAAGCCTGTGCACCACCACTGCAAGAGAGCTCTCCAGTGACACCAAATACAAATGCAGTCAGTACAGCCAGGGGCACAGGCTGCTCTCACCTCCAGCTTCATCAGCAGGCGTACAGGGGGAAGGAGAAGAGGAGAGCCGAGGAGTCGCTGCAGAGGAAAAGGAAGACAGAAGTTGAATGGTAAGGTCAAAAAGGGAGGGAGGGCACAACAGGAAGAAAACATGTTGCATGGGCATATCTTCACCCTCCAAGTTCCCTGATTAGTTTTAATAGGTAAGCACATGAGGAAACATGTCAAGGAAAAAATACTGGAAGAACAGTCAATAAAACCAATAGCAAAAATAGTTTGCAAACATGACTGGTCCAACTGACAAAAAAAAAAAAAAAAAAAAAAAAATCATTACAGGCTCTACTCCTTCTTATATAAAGCAATTAACTTGGGACGCAGGTAGATCACTGTTTACAAATTCAGCCATTGATTTTGGCTGTGGGTGTTGTTTACGCAAATGTTGATAAAACATGTTAGAACTTACAGCATGCTGTGCAGCCACAAGGTCCTTTCACTCCAACAATATTCTAATTTGCAGAGTTTGCTGGGATCTCTTAAGGAGCCGGCATAATTATAGACACATTTCCTGAAATAAATATTATTACATCTGTACTGCTGGAAAAGTTTCATGGAGATCAATCAGAATAGAGCCGGTCATCAGAAGGTTGGATGTTTGGACAGGCTAGATGCTCACTGAATCCTTTTTCGAAATACCTCACTCTATTTTTAGGTCTGCAAAGTGCATTCAAATTCTCACAGGAACAGGATTTTTTTAAAAAAGATTCCTATTACTCTGGAGGGACCAGAAATTAGGGAATAATTTCCCTCATTTGGAGTTTGTTTTTCTGGTCTCAGGATGGTATAAGGTTATGAATAATAACAGGACAAAGCGAGAAATAAATGTGATATTTCACATTTTCAAAGTCAGATTTTATTTGACTTTTCCATATGGGTTTACACCAGCAATTGTCACATGTCAAATCTCATTTGACTTACTAACATGAAGTATTACCTCATGATATCAAGTCATGAATGAGTCCTTCCGTTACTTCCACGTTTCTACTTATGACTCTATTCAATTTCAAATATTCTGTGGTGTCCTACATCAAAACAGAGCCAAAATTGTATCTGACATGCAACCTAGCAGTTTATGAAAAAAAGAGGCAGAATCTAATATCCAAGATCCCAAGGCAATGGTCAGAACCAGTGCTACCTTTGTAGCATTAATGCTTAAAAGTATTTAATCTTCTACTATTTTGCTACGCTGCAAAGAAACCAATTCAACTTGCCTTCCGCTTTAAAATAATGACTTAACCACCAATTAATGACTTACAAATGTCTATTGATCTGCTGAGAAACTCATTCTCCATAATAATCTACTCATAATAGCCTTCTATTTTGCCTTTCCCTGAGAACCACATCTATACGCATCTCACGTTTTTTCCCTGAGCTAATATTTTGTTTAGGCACAACTTCCTCCATAACATTTTTAATTTCTGTCCACGTTATACCTTCTTTTTCTGCTGACAAGGGTGCTGAAAGGAAGAAGCAGGAAGGCGTGGGAAAAGCCATGGCCCTGTTAAAACAAGGAAGCTTTAGATAGCTGAAGAACGAGACCAGTAAAATAAACAGCTATGAAATAAATTTGATAGGAGTGTTTACATTTTCTGAACATCACACATACAAGTCCCCAGCCAGCACAAATTAACATTAGTCCTATGATTTTTGAGATCATCTGAGCATCCAATCTGTTCCCGCAGTCCTTCTCACCCTGCCCAGCTCTCCAGTTGACTGCAAGGCCACCTTGGGTGAAGCCCTGTGTTCACCTCCACACGGGGTGGAAAGCCATGAGAGAAAAAAAAAAAACCCAAAACCAACCAAACAACCCCCCCCCCCCCCAAAAAAAAAAAACTAGCAAGGACAAAGTTAGGAGAAGGAAAGAGGAGTAACAGTTGTGTGCACCTCAGGTCACACCTCTGTAGCTTCTGTGGCAGGCAGGCCTGTATGCAGACTCCAGTTTTCCTCTTCTCAAGGCAATTGTGTGCCTGTACACACACACAGACATGAATTTCAGTAGAGAGAGAAATCCTACCTGCATTAAGGGTCTCAAGTTCTCACCACACATTTTTCAGTAAGCAATAAGAAAAATTCTGCCACGAGTCACTGGCAGTGACTTTCAACCTGCCCTGGTTTGATCACACACCCTCAGGAGATAAGCTGCAGGACCAACAGCACTGTCTATTGGCGCTGCCACATGTATTGATAGCGCAACCACTTTTTTCAGCAGGTGAAATTTTAAGTGAATGTGAGAGGAGAGGGAGAAAAGCCCCAAGTTTTTTGTAGAAGTTGAGAAGATGTCTATCTCCAAGAATTTGGAAACTTTTTGAGAGGAAGAAAAATTTTACTTTCAGGACTTTTTTTTTTTTTTAATGAAGTCTAAGAGAGAGAGGTGCTAGTAGTATCTGGTAATAAGAAAAATGTTGGTTCAGTTCTGCTAGACACAAAAAAGTCATCCCATCTTACCTTGGGCAAAGGAATTTTAAGCAGAAGATGATAGGAATTACTTTCAGCTCATCTCTTTGTGACCACACTCGGGGTGCCCATTTGTTTCAGGAATTTAGTAGTTTTAGGATGTCATGATTCCTCTAAAAGCATAGCTCTTTTTACCACATTTATTGCAAGCCTGACACATTCCTCAGCCCCTGATTTGTTAGGTCACTTCTGTTAATGCAGTCGCCTCATTTACAAAGCTAATGCTATGATTTCTGAGGACATTAAATATACCAATCAAACAGAAAAGCTGCATGGAAAATGTCAGTGAGTTTTAAAATCAGTTTCCTTCCCTTTGCTTGAATAGTATTTTCTGAAAAGCCTTTTGCACAAGAATACATGTCGCAGCGCATCATCACTCTTAAACAATAATTATACCACAAAAACTGGAAGTGGTGAACCCAGGAACCAAACTGGATGCTCTCTGGGAAAACAGAGCACAGCAGATTTTTCCCACACACACAAAGAAAATATTTCTGACAAAATGACATGAAAAGAAAAGCTCTGCTGGGGCTTTCGTGCCAGGGATGACTACAGTGCAGAAAGGCAGCAATTAGTAATTGGGGGTTTTCTGATGAGAAAACCATGAAGGAAATCTGATGTAAGATTTGAAAGCTGAATGTTTATTTCTGTCAAAGTTTCTCTTCCTGAACGATCACCAGTCCAGAGATTTGAGCAGAAGACGCCATCTGTTAAACAACAAGCAGGTGCAATGTCCAAGTGATTAGTCCTAACATGACATGCACCAGAAGAGGAATTTTTAGCTCTGGTATCATCTAACAAAAACAGAACTGAAATGGCAAATAAAGTGCTTGAAGTGGTAAAATGAGGCTGGAAGGAGGTAAGTCCAGAACTAAGTGGGGGTGAGGTGTAGAGCATCTCTCCGCTCTTGCAGCGCTGCCTTCAAGCCCAGAGGAGGCCTGGGCAGTCACTCTCGCTGCCTCCACTCGCTAAAAACGAGACCTCAGAGTCAAGGGACAGCAGCCTGGACCTGCTTGTTTATTTTAAACAGTAAACAATTATTATTTATTTATTTTAGAAACAGACAGACAGTCTATATAGATAGCTACTTATGGCTACAAATAGTCATTAAAAACACACCTATTTCCTATTGCCTAGATGGACTGAGCTGCTCCCGGCACTCCACTGGGGCATAACATCTCATGCTCTTTCCAAAACGACTATTTTATTTCTCTTGGTAGCGGGCTCTTTTACTCTACATTTGAGTTATTCTGGGCTTTCTACTTAAAACACATCCTTCAAGCTCAAAGAGCCAATGAACCCCAAATCACTCTTCCAGTGTAAAGCTCCTGCTGACTGGGAGCTTGCTATGAACCACTCTTTTCCATCTGGGCCATTTTTCTACATTTTCTCATGGTGAAATAAGCCAATATGCAATTTAATGACTAGGCCAATGTGAAATCTCTGTAAATTATCACAACACAGGTCTAAATTCCACTCATGTTTCTCATTACCTACCTAACCTGACAATTTCAGACACTTGAGGATCAGACGTAACACTGGGTAACAGAAGTAACTTCCACCTCATCCGCAGAGTCAGTGCATCTCACTGCCTCCAGATTTCATGATTGCTTAAAATCCAATGTGAAGGTATTTTCAGTAGGAAACAAAACGAGTTGGTGCTTCAGAAGGCAAGAATTTGCCTGGAGAGAATTTGTAGTCATTTGTCTCTTCCTCCTTTCTGCATTACCATATGATCCTCACTAATTTGCCTTCCTGTCCAGTCTTCCACATATAGCTTGCAGAACCTTAAGCACTTTAAAATCCTGAAAACTATTTCATGATATTGTACATTTTTAAATATTTCAACTGAAATTACATGCAATAGTAAAAGTCCTCCTCCCTCAAATACAGCCTGCACTTACCCAGCTGAACATGCTGCAATCACATAATTGCTTTTTGAAAATGTTTGAATTTCCATCACATTAACAGAGTTATATCCACCTGCATAGTTCAAAAGTAATTGTTTCATTATTTTGTCTGTCCCATATTACCTACTTTGCTCCTTCCCTCCAAATACTCACTTCTCCACTATTTGCAAAGTTTCTGTGTCCTTGTGAACTGGTATTTACATGAAGGTAACAAAGGATCAGTTCAACGAAAAGTATCACAGAGACTGTTTTAGACAGCATTAGGAATGAGGTCATCATTTTTTCCCTAAAGAATAAAAAATCACCACTTTCTTAAAATGTGATTTCACATTTTTTGTGAAAGATTTTTTGTGTACAAGGAGCCAAGAACTTGATCGCGCTGCAGAGCCTTTTGTTACTCTTTTATAAGAGATTGTTTGGATTTCCAAGCACCTTTTTAGTTTGTTAATAGCTGTTGGGTATAGGGTTTTATTGATTTATAAAGTCACAGCCATTTTTCCTGTCTGTGATGTTTACAACAGCTAGCTGGAAAACAACGCTGGCCTTGCAAAAACAGCAGGAGCTTAGAGGAGCTGAGGCTAAGATATTATTTTCTGGGAAGGGATGAGGGAAAAGGAGGAAAACTGTTCCATAGGAAAAACAATGGTGCAGGCTTAGGGAACACATGAGGATGTTTCAGTCAATATTTATCTCTCGGATCAATAAAATTTGATGTACACCTCAGTGAAATCAGTATCTGCTTAATTTAAGTATCGCTGTTCCTTGGCTCAGTCTACTTCTCCCTGTTTCCAGGATCTAATTTCAGTGCTTAAGATTTCAGACTTGATCATCACCCAACCTGCTCATTGCACTTCCAGAATTTTTACCGTGGGCTCAAATTAAAAAAAAAAAAAAAAAGTCATTCCCTTCACTGAACACTATTTCCCTCAGTGCCGGAGACAGACAGATAGTGTGTGTATAAGTATGTTTGCCTGCCTGCTATCTGACAGGCTGCCAGCAACATGCTCAACTCACAGTAGCACACAGAATAAGCCAGGAATAAAGGCTTCACTACTGATGTATTCTCTCTTAAGCATCATGAGAGTTTTGCAAGCTATCTAGTCATTATTCAGAGGAAATGAAAGTAAGAAAGTCTGACTGTTGCAGCACTAAACTCTTGTATGTTAGCAGGACACCATCTGAAGCTGGATTTTCCATAAATCTAAATCTTTACCTAAGCCAGGGTAAAAGTAAGAGGGCCTGAGGAAGTTGTAGTACAGCCAAAAGTAGGGGCAGAAGGATTAACAGAGATGTTGGTGTCCTTAATAGGATCTCATAGATACTGAAAAAAGTGTCTTATCTGTTAATGTTCTTGTTAATACTTGGCTTCTTGTATGGGGACAGTCCTTATCAGATTGTTTTTATATGCTGGCAGAGTGGTATCTGTGGTACCTGCACCCAGTGTGAATCCTAAAGATCCTGAGCTTTAACACACCTATTAACGACAAAGCATCGAATGCTGGAAACTCTGACTGCTTTTTCATGTCAAGATTTCTATACTGCCCTGCAAGGAAATTTCAGCTGAATCCTTAAAAGGGCTTTGTAGCAGCATAGCACTTGGCAAGCACATGTAGATTACCCTTTCTACTGGAATCTGAGCATCAATTGCCAACATTTGCTAGTGTATTCCTCTTTTTTCCTTCCCTCCACAGCTGGCCCTGGGTGTTTTGCTAGCCCCTCTCACACTAGGAAGCTCATTTTAGCCTCTAACCTTCATCTCTCCTTCTTCTTTTGCACAAAATTGCAGAAAACTATTTTCAGGTTTGCTAAACCAAAGGATGTTTTGGCTGCCAAACTGCATCAAGAGGAAAGAATGAATGCACTTTCATTTGGTCTTATCACAGAACTGATAATAACATTATTATACATGCAAAGAACTCCATGCTTGTTTAGCTGCAACAGCAGAATGACACATGCAAATATACACATGAAAGGCCTGAATATCTCAAGCTGCCGATAGTTCAATCAAGAATATTATACGCTCAAAATACAAACCCAATTATTCACTTACGTCAAGTATACCGATACCTTCTCAGTAGTTCTGTGTTTTTCTTTAACAAGCCCTGCCAGGTTCACTCTTTGGTTTTTGGGAAAATAATCTGAGAAGGAAAGACTCCCTTTCTAAATACTTTGCAGCCTTGATAATGAGAAGCCTGGTACAGACTAGGATTATTTACCATTTATTGTGCTGTAAGTCTTCTACACGATTAAATTCAAACTCTGAAACATTTTATCATCATATCCACTGCCAAAATAAAAAAAATTGAACAAACTTAACTGGCATTTATCTTCAAATCATGCCCCAACGGAATTGTTTCCTATAGGGTGCCTCAGAAAATGCACTGTCCTGTAACCAAAGGTTTTATTTGTTTTGCTTTCACGTTCACGATTTTATCCATATTCTATTCCCGCCCCTCTTTTTTTTTTTCTTCTTTGTTTTTCCTTTACAGTTGGCAATACCTCCTACTCACAGGAACTTATCTATGCATTACCAACACTAAGCTTTTAGAGTATTCTGGTAACATATTCTATTTTAGGATTCAATCCTATAGCAGATCAAGTCATTGTTCACATGGCAAAATAAATATACAACCTCAAATACTGTTGAGAACTCAATTCCGTCTGGATTTCTCATGTAGGTACTTCACCTCTCCATTTACATTCTCGTTATCTCTTCTACTGAAAACATTTGCACCAGTGGGGATGGACTTGGATAAAATATACTCAGATAATGAGGAGATCCCTGGAGCAGTGGGGCTATCCTAAAATAATCATCACAGAAAAGTACATTTGCAATTTCGAAGGGCATGGAAGAAAAACTTATAGCCCAAGTTTTAATCTTCCACTGACCAAACATGATCCATTCAGATGTGCCCCAAACTCCAGGCCACTTGTGTTCACCAAGGACACCACAGGCCCCTAATGGAGGGCAACTTTCTGTGCTGGGGCTGTGGACCCATGCATTCCCTGCTCTTCCCAGCAGGACACGCCAGGTCCAAGAGCATCCTCCCTTTTGGGGACACATCAGGGAAGTAAGGGGGAGGGGATGTCTGACCAACACTGTCAGAAAAGCCCTGCCCCACAGAATGGAGAAGCACCAACACTACCCCCACTAGCACATGCCAAAAAAATACAGGAAGGGGAGGCAATTCATTTCATCAGACCGCAACTGCCTAAAAACCATCCATCAGAGGAGTGACGCAGATGCCTACCCAGCCTAAGTGCAGGTGTCGAGGGCTAGGGTTTATGCTCTAGGGTTGCCGAGACACCCACGTAAAGCTGGAATTTGTGACGCAGGTGCCCCAGGATGCCCACGTTCCCTGGAACATCCAGAATAACACCAGACATGGTGCTTACCCCTCATCACTCCCCCAAGGTATGATTCATCTGACTACATTCAGGCTCCTGTGGGAGGACTACTTGCATTTGCCAAGCTACATGCTTGAGTTTCTAAACAACTCGGCACCCCAGGGCAGATACCCCAGTCCCTCCCTGTGGACAGAGGACGGCACTGCAGCCTTCATCAGGGCTTACAGATGAAGATGAGCAGCGTGCCTGGCACAGTATCTCTTTGCAAGCAAAAGCCCTGCTTTAGGGAAGGTGTTAGACATGGTGGTGGTGTGTCCAGGCCCCAAGGCCTGAGCCCAGTTAATGATGAACCAAAGCCACAGACAAGACTCCATTAAATCAGAGAAGCCTTCCCCCTGGCCAAGGGTAATAGTCCAGGCTCCTCCTGTACTTGGCTGGGATGCTCTGGCACCTCCAAACAGTGACAAACCCCATCTCCAACAAGGCTACATGAATTATTTCCCGGGTGTGCCTGTCCCTTTTTTCAATCTCTAAGGGGAGCCAAGAGAATAACCTTGGCACTAGAGGCTTGACTTCTAGTTAGCTACTGTGAGGTGAGCCAAATCTGGGACAGACTGTCAAAATGGCAAGCAATTCATTATTCGTGCACTGAGAAGGTGATGCCAGGGTTGCAAAGCATGAAGTCTATACAGCACAGAGCTGGACTGCCTCCAGGACGTTATTTTATGTTATTTTTCTCTGGCTCCCAGTGTTATTCTTCTGCCTTTCATCCATGCCCTTCCTAGTATAACCATTTAATTGGGTGATTGGCAGGGTATGGCTCCACAGGACACGATGAAATGATGTATCAGCTCTGCTGCCAAAAAGGATGCCCCCTCCTTCCCAGTCTCCCTCCTTCTGCCTGATCACTGCTGCTGCTACCTTCTACTGGCTCTAGCTTGTAGCAAAGCCCTGCCTGAATGCACTAACATGATGGAAAACAGCAATCGGGCAAAAGAAAAGGAAAAAAAAAAGGCAGATAATTTTCTGGCATTTCATTGAACTGGCTCACGGCAGGGTGCAGTGGGAGGCCTGGGCCAGTGCAAGGCAGGAAAATAGCCAGGGGGAGAAGACGGGAGAGCTGCAGGGCAGAGGGCAAGACACACCTCACCTCTCTCAATGGGAAGAAGGCTTCAGGTGAGTTCTGCTGCCTTCGCAGTCACCAGCCCAACTTACCCAACCAAGCAGCTCCTAATTAGTAGCTTGACTGATGACTGTTTAGTTGATAGGTCTGGCAGGGGAAGAAAATCAAGAGCAGCAGTGACCAGACTCTACCAGCCCAGAGAGTCCTGGCACTTGGGGAGGCCAAGGCTCACAGCCCTGCTCACCGTCATGCTATATTCACTGGGCAAGAGAGGTGTCTTGGGTCAGAGGGCTAAACCAGTGCTGGAGAAACTCATACCCTTGAGTGAGACTGAAACATGAGAGTCACCAGCTCCTCACAGCTCTGAGAAGGACCATGGCTATTCTGGCTCTCTCGCTTTGCCCACAGTTAAGGGAGACTGTGGGTGCCTGGGCACCTGAAACCCCAGACAAGCCCTACTGTAGGTTTAATTCAAATAGGTACATTCCTATTAAAAGCTTGGGTTCTGATGACAGAGCAACTTCTTAATGAAAACATACACCTGAAAAGTTCCCGGCCAGCCCTCACCATTGATCAGCTCATAGCTCTTTCTGCAGGTGATTTGTCATTAAACCCTGAGGCAAGAGGGATTTGAGGCTTTGCCCAAGGTGACCCAGGAAATTTAAAGACCTCAGAAACTGAGTTCAGCTCCTCTGGGTACTAGACCAGCAGCTTAATGAAAAACATATCTTTTCTCTTCACAGGGGTGTTGCGAACAGCTCTATGTTCATGTTTCTCTCAGTATGGGACTGGGCTTTCTTCAGCAAACCTGAATAGATCTGGGACTGATCTGAAGCAATCCAAAACTATCTGTTTCCATAGATTTCTCATGTAATTATTTTCCTTTCCTTAACTTTCTATTCTTTCCTACCCCTGCAGCGTTTGTGAACACTTTTGTTTTCCTCACTCAATCAATGATCCCTTTTACTTTCTGTGCTGTACTTTTTATTTCTCCCTGCTATACAGGAGGACGTTTGTATCTATACACTACATTATTTGTTAATGACAAGCTATCCCTCACCAATTACTTTGCTGGGATTTTACTACTCTGTCATTATTTTACCTCCACCAATCTGCTGCAACTTTTGGCTGAAAAGAGAAGAAACAAAACTTGCCGTATTGCTGTGCCCTGGGACTCTAAAATACAGAGCTATTCCCAGCCAATGCACTGCCAGTTCTTCCCACAGCATATTACCTCCACTCACCATTACATCTGGAAAAGACTAGACAAGATCACTGGGAGAGCATCAACGGTTGGATTTTCAGCCCCAGAGATCAATATGCCATTTTAGGTTGCCTTATTTTGAGTAACACTTGCCAAGGGCACTGAAGAGCAAGTCAACTTAATTATGAAAGACGGGTCATTGATATAACTTGTAACAAATAAATCACTGCAGCAAGTACAGCATTTAGACTAGTAGTATTTATCACTGCATAAAAATATACCATTATTTAGTATGATGACAACATGACTTTTGGAAGGCCGTTGAGAACATCCCTTCCTGGGGTTTCCATCACTCACTGTCTAAATCATTCCCTCCTGCCGTTCCGCCCTCTCTTTCCTACAAGGGTACCCAGTTTTGCACGTCACCTCTTGAACATCAGCATCCATTTCTCAGAACAGAGTCCTTCAGCAGCACTTGCTATGGATACACTAACTTAGGTGCTTATCCTCATCTCTTCTGAAAGCTTCAAACACATGAAGGAACCTTACGAGCACCCACAGCACAGTTTTGTTATGGTATTCTTGAAGTCCTCTCTGCTGTCCTGTGTCTTACTGTGAGGACACCAGCCCACCTGCTGGGTGGCCTCAGGCTCAACCACCTTTCAAAGCCTACTCCTTGCTCCAAGAAACCATCTAACCCCTCAGCTGTATTCTCCTTTCTCTCCTTACATCCTGTTTCCTCTCTAGCACCTCCCTCCAACTTCAGATGCCTTCATCAAACCCCCTCTTAAAGAGGTTTATTGACAATAACAAGAAGCAGAAAGACACGAACTTCAATAGTAGATCTCCTAGAAATATGTTGAATATTGTGAACCTCCCTCAGTGAAAGGAAAAAATGAAAACACCAAAAATTCTTTGTTTTACTATCAGTAACGAACTCCAGTCTAATTGCTCAGTTCCTGCACAGGGCAGACAGCCTTCAGTATGCGTCAGTACTGACATTGCCTAAGGAACCCCCTTCCCTGCTCACTGAACTGCTGGGGGCTGTTGGCTCCATCTAGTAAAAACAGCTTGAGTCAACTTTGAGAGAAGCACCCTGCCCCATCCACAGCTAAACTGCTTCTTCAATTTTTCTCAGCAATTAGGCTGTAAACACTTCAGTCAACTGAGGAATTCCCTTTGACTTTATAAACTAAATGGCAATTTCCTTCTTCAAAAGAAGAAAACGTTGGGAGTAGAAAAAATTCTTTTTGTCACAAGTAGAGGGAAGGGACAGAGGAAGAAGCCCCAGTTGCCTCCTGCAAAGAAGCCAGGTCTAAGATTGCTGGGCTGTCTTTCATGTATTAAATACAACGTCTGTTCTCATGTTTTGTCCATATGGTGCCAGGCTGCAATAGGTGCGGCTCCATCCACCACAAAGCTTAAAAAGACACATTGATGAAAACAGCTACAAACAGATGAGAGAGGGCAGGGAGGAGAAAGGAGCGTTGTCATCTCCTCATCTAAATGCAGATGATGTGGCAAAAGCTTTGAGAGAAAGCCCAGAATAACTGAGTAAAATGGCTTTTTTTGCACCCAAGTGTATATTCTACCTGTCGATTCCTTTAAATCCCTTAACATTTGTAAATCAAATCAGTTAAGGTAAACCTAACATATTTACATTTGTTATTTAGTGTTGTAAAATTAATCAAGGTTTAGACTAATTTCAGAACAATACATAAACATCAAAAGAATTGCCAAGTGGTCTTAATGCCACATCTAGTTGATTTACATCCATTATTTGGGGGGGGAGGTCAACTGCTTACAGTGCAACATTGAAACCATGTTCCATTTTATTGGGGGGTTTCTGGAGGAGAGTGAGAGCGAAGGAGGAAAGAACAGATTTCAAGGAAGCTGGTTTTGGTGTGTATGAAGCAAAGGCATGGTTTCTTATTCTCCTCTAGCTCAATAAGGTTTTTCGCGTAACAGAATAAATTTGGAATTTATATACTATAGCTTCTTTCAGATTCAGGGTAATCAAAAGCACTTTACAAAGCCTTTTCTTTACCATGCAACAACTGGGCAGGCACATGCAGCAGCCGTTCTGCATGCAATAATAGTTAACACAGCCTGGGACATATAAATCCATTTTATCAAAACAGGCAATGTTGGCTTAGAGAGGACATGGGCATTACTTAAGATGTTTAATGAAATATCAAGGGCTCCTGTGAGTAAAGGAGGCTAAAAGGATTGCTTTCCGACTGCATACCTATCTCAGGAGAACACCCTACGCCACACTACAAGTAGTATGTGAAAGTAAGACTCCCCCGCTCCCCCTCAATTGCACTTGGTTTCGGAGCCACTTGCTTCATGGGTGACCCAGCTCCGTGCCACTGCAGTTCCCCAATCCTACTTGCATGACACGCAGTTTACCATGGGGTTACCTTGCAAGGCGCAGGATTTGTGGAAAACGAAATGACTGCTTTCACATACCTGTCTTGGATAACCTGTGCATCCCTCCAAGTGCCTGATCCTGACAATAACCCCGGGAAATGACTAGCACAAAATCAGAGGTGTGGCAGAGGAGCTTAGGACAGAGGAATCTACTCAGCACAGAAGACGCTGGGATAACTTTCCACCTTTATATTCCCCTCAGTGTTGAATATCACAATTTTTTAATTTAATGAACTTCCCTCCACCTCAAATAAGCGATGCAGCATGCATGAAAATACCGTAAGCTGTAACCTTGTTTGGTGCCAGAGACAATTCCATCTGTGAAGCAAACCCAAAACAAGCCCAGTGGCTGCAGCTAAGCACGACTACTGGTGCGAGACCTGTGATGGATGGAGCAGATAGGAGCCTGGCCAAGCTTTCCATGCTTCCTTGGCAGCATTTTCAGGTTTTCTGTCCTGCTGCCTGTGATCCGCTATTACAGACTTAGCAGAAGCTGTAATGTGAGCCTGCAGCCAAACCCAGGGACACCTATGAGTACAATTCTCTAATGATATCTTACACTGCTGCTCTTTCTCCGGTAATGAGCTAGACAAGAGATTTCTTGCTTCGAGCCCTGCCGGGCACCACAGACTCCAGACTTCAGAGGAAGTTACATGGGTGCTTCTGCTGGGATGCGCTTAGAGGTAAAGACGGTACAGACAGATTGAGAGCTTGTCACAGTGGTCGTCCTTCTATTTTAGTTTCGCCTCTCCCTCCAGCTTCTCTTTAATTGGATCTTGATGATCCTTATCTGCTTCCAGCCTTACTTGCCTTTTTATTTTTTTTTCTCCAAGCTTTTTCCCAGAACAGTTTTCAAAACCATTCAGAAGAGCAACAACTACCTACACTAGCACACTGTGGGCAAGGTATTCCAGTGGTGTAAATCACCACACACCACTTTCTACCAGCTGAATACCTCGCCTGTCTTTTTAATGGATAAAAACAAAATAAAAACATGGCAGGCTTTCATTAGGATAATTAAAATAGAAATACAGCACACATGAAAAAAGCAAATCAGCTCAAGATATTACACTCTGTATAACTCTGCATAAAAATGCAACAACTTACGAAGTTTAAGGATTTTCCTTGCATTTTTTCCCGCTTCTGCAAAAATGCAATATTCAGTTATGAAACATTTGACATACATTGAATCTGCCCGAATTTAAAAGCAATTTACCCTAAGGGGGCATAGCTTGTGCTTTTAAAACAGCCTGCAATTTTTGGTGTGCCCTTGAGAGGCAGGTGAGCAGAAGCCAGGTGCAGCACAGGGCGAGTAAAACACGAGCAGACTGCAACACTTCTCTGCTCAACAGAGCCTCCCGGGCTGTGTTTCAGTATAGCAGTTTCTGAGATGGATCCCCCAGAAGGTGGCTGTGAGACTAACTGGCATCAGGCAGAGGATGAGAACAACGTTTTGAAAAAAGCAAGCCACTTTTTGCCTACATTTAAGGTAGGGTACATGAAAGCTGCAGCCTGATAACCATGGCATTTACTCTGCCTTCTTTTACACAGGTACTACTTAAATTTCTCAAATAAAGCTGCTGCTGAATCAGAGAGGAAATAAATCTCTTCAGTGAAGACTTTGTTACTGTTTTCTGCATTGAGGCAAATAAATCATTTCTGCAGTATTTGAGATCCTACTTAAGTTTCTCAGATAAACTTAAGTTACTTCAGATAAACCTGTCCTAGCTTGTGCAGGAATAATTTAAAACACCCAGCTCTGCTGAAACCTATGGGGTTACTTGAAAGTTATAGTTGTCCTACAGACACTAAGCCACTGATGCAAAAGCACAGATTTGCAGGCCTCCTCAGAGAGAAGTGTGCTTTTGTCAAAGAATTTAATATTGAAATAAATAATTACATGCTTATTTGGAATCAAATTACTGAAGGCTCAACCTCCTTTTGAAGAGTGGAGGCTTTCCATTGAAAGAGATAACCATGTGTTTTCCTAGGCTTTTGATGTTGAAAGCCATTCCAGAAAAATTCCAGGCAAAACTGAAATTACAGCACTGTGAAATTGCCCTCAAAGAATCGTTTATACAGCTGCATATTTATTCTGACTGCTTTGCTCCCTGAAATTCACACTTGTTCTCTGTCATATGAGATTTTCAGAACGTTCACCGCAGATTTCACCAGTCTGGAAATCTCACTTGCCTGCCAGTAGTTTAGAAGACCAAGAGGCAGCACTGAATGAATTCCCATAGCGGTGTTTTGCTTAACTGAATTCTGCAGTTGCCCCTAAATTAACTAAAGTAAGGAGGCAAAAGCAGATGTGAACAAGCAAACAAAGAGGTCTAGAAGATCTGCAGGATTTGGAAAACTCCTTTTTAAGTTCATTTTTTAATTAAGTGCCAAACTGGAATTACAGCTCTTTGAATCTTTGTGTCACTCAGCAAGTAGGCTTCAAAACATAATTAAGCTTTGTAAGAGAGGCCCAGCACCGCTGAAGAAACCAGGGGCTGGATTGCTCAGCACCGCCAAGAGCTGAGTCCAGCCCTGGGAGTCCCCTTAAACCTGCCACAGCTCTACACAGGGCAATTCAGCTCCTACAGCAACGCTAGAGCTCAGGGTGCCAGAAACAGGGCTCTTTCTATACAGATGTAATCTATAGCAGCTTTGCTATATCTCCCTATATATCCTTTGGTGGCCATGAGCTTGGATTCAAGCCAGTCCCGTTGCCACAACAGCTCACTAACTCCAAGAGCAGGCAGGACTTGGATAGGAGCCAAGCTACCCAGCCTGGGGAGAAAGCTGGCTTGTTCCCCTCCAGCACCAGGACATGGGCTGACACAGAGGTAACGCAGTCAAGAGAGTTGGGTTTATGCTACAAGGTAGCACCAGGCTGCCTTGGCAGGATGGTCTCACAACCCTCCTGAGAATGAGCTCCTAAGCGTGCTGCACGTGAAATGCAGTGGAAGGTGTAGCACTTCATACTTAGATTCAGGCTGCTGGCAAAGGAGGCAAGCTACTCCGTCCCAGCATGTGTTCCCAGTTGCTGCAAGCCCCATCCACAGGCCAAAAGCCTCACCCACCTTGGCTGTTCAAATGATGATATCTGGTTTATGCGCTAATAGCAAAGCAGACAGAGAGCAAGAAAGGTGCTACAATAGCAAAGGAGGCTACATCTCTCCCTGGAGGAACTGATTTAAATTCATGTTCTCTCTAAACTGAAGCAGGGACCTGAAGTAATGTTACCAGTCTCCTAGCTTCAGATATTTGGGGCTGGATGTCTCCTAACAATGTCCCTTACAGAACTCAAAAAATGCCGAAGAACTCAGAAAGACACCTATTTGTTGTGGTTTGGGCCAGACTGGCCCAATCTGGTGGAACAACAGATGCTCTCTCTCTCTCTCTCGCTCCGCTTCCGAAGCGAGGCAGGAGAGAGAGAGAGAGAGAAAAAAAGAGAGACTTAAGAGTTTAGAAGGAACTAAACTACTTTCATGAAATATTAATAATAAAACCAAAGGAAATAATGAAATATGTACAAAACCGTATCAAGCTCCCGAGAAGACAATCACATCACCTGCAGGCACTGGGGAAGTCCCAGACTGGCCTCAGTGACAGATGGGAACTGGATTCCGGATCTGGATTCAGAATCGGGATCAAAGGCAGATGAACAGAGAGAGTCCTCCTCGGATGTCGGCCATTGAAGAAAGAGGGCTGACCCTTTGATCCCTCAGATTTTACACTGAGCACGAGGCAGATGGGATGGAACACCCTGTTGGTCAGGTTTGGGTCACCTGTCCTGTCCGCTCCTGCCCACAGGGGTGACCCCTCTACGCTTTTCCGCTTCCCACCCTCCAACGGGGCAAGTAACAAAGTTGGCTGGCCTTGGCTGTGACAGCACTAAGGATAAGGAAGAGCCTCTCTGCATCCCATCCCTTGGCATCAGCTATAAACATGGGTCTCATCACTCTGAGAGGGAACGGTTTCCGCCCAGCGTGCTGCTAATTTCAGCAGTTAGAAGAGGCCTAGCTAAAAAGCAGTTACTGAACAAAATTAGTCCTGTTTTACCTCAAACCAGGACACTATTCTACAGCCCAACGTCTCGAGTTTACCCCTAGTGAAAAAGGGGTCCGTTTATACAAAGTGGAAAAGTCAAGTTAGGACACATTTAAATAAACGCATCCCCAAATGCAAAAAGCTTCTCATTTGGATAGATCTCTCTTTGCCATGCCCTAGCTGAATGTTTGATCACACAACCCAGCCATGGTTTTTGTAGTTAAGTCTGGGTGATCGCGTCTTGCTGCCTACATGGCTGTTCCCCTCCAGAGGCAGAAAACCCTAACTTCAAGCATTTTTCATTTAGTCTTCAGCTACAGCTCTATGCTACACACCAATTGCAGGAAAGCCTTAAAGCGTATATAGCTCTGCTGCTGCTGAACAGCAAAAACTTCCTGTCCACTGCTTACCCACTTTTAAGTGACAGCTGACTAAGATTTTTAAATTTTTTTTTAAGACATAAGTAGTATCCTATATAATGAACTTAAGGACAATAAAAAGGATAGAATCCAATAGCAAGAAGTGGAAAAATACTGCAACAAACCATTTTCTTTGATAAGATTTTTTTTTCCCCTTATCTGCAATTGTTCTATATATGCAAAAGCAATCTTCAGCACATGGATCCATCATGCTCTGGCTCGGGACCTGCATGCAAACAGTGTAATATGCATGAATGCTTTTTAAAACCACGCACCATAAAAACAACTTTTCTGTGCTTGTTTACTTTCCTTTGTTCCCTGTATGGGTTGATAGCTCTTACAGAGTGTTAACATCCATAATGTTGATAATGAGCTTGTCTAAATATACGATAATAGCTTTAGAAGTACTAGCAGTGCCATCAGTAGCGATTTATTGTTTGCAAGAAAATTTAAGGCAACTGTGGCATGTCCCTGCTTGGAACAAATACGACAATCAGCAGTTTTCATGTATATCATTGTAGAAAATATATGTAGAAATAAAGTGTCATGTTGTTTTTCTTTACTGGCTCAAATAAAACTGTATTTCATTTATGCCAAAATTCAGCTGTGGAAACAACAAATTCTTTCCAAATGTAGGATTTGCTTTCTTATATGGTAATTTTAATTTGTTTCCACCTTGGCTACTACAAATCTTGAATGTAGTTTCTTATACCAACACAAGCCCCAGTCAAAACCGAGACACTACTGTGCTCCATGAGAACAAAAAGGAGCGGTCCCCGACTCCCAGGAGTTCACAAAACAACTCAATTTACGCACTTTTATTTAGGAATATTAGAACTGCTATCTGGTCACTACCTGCCGGGTCCTGGAGCCAACTACAGGTGGCTCAGTACTCGTTTTAGCTCAACCAGCAGATTCACAGCAGGCAGAAGTGGGTTTCAAACACAGTAACAAATTCACAAGAAACTCAATCTCCAACCATGGAGCAGAAGCTGGCATCTTGGTCCTGATCCACACTTTGGGTAGGGTTAATAACTGTTTTTCTAACTTGAAAAGTCCTTTCATTTAAAGCCTAGTGAGCAGAGATGATGAAAAATAAAATTTATGTCCTGCAGGAAATTAAGATTATAAAAGTTCGGTTTGTCTTGGAAAAAGAAAAATTCTGATTTTCATTAAATGAAATAGTAATGTGATTTGAACGTAGTGATTTTGACAATAACCACAGCTGAAGCAGAAGGCAAAATTAATTCTTTCAGTCTCAAAATGCCATGATAACAGGTCATGGAAAACATCAGTGTGAAAAGTGTTTCTATGCTGTTTCCATTCAGCTGAATCGCTATTTTAGACAAAAGGGAGACTTTTGATCAACTTACTTCTTACATCACAAAAGCTTGCAACTATAGTCGCATGAAATGCTGATATACAAAATGTTGGAGCCCCATTTACAGCCTAGAACAATTAAGGATTTCCATAAAATTTATGTGCAAGGTAGCATTCTAGTTCAATGACATGACTTACACTCAGATTAAGAGAGAAGTAAGAGAAATTGCAGATAAAAGGATGCTTGAAGGTTTTTTTGTCTAGAGTTCCCTCCTTTCCATTAATCAGGGCAACTGATTACAAAACAGTCCTTTCAAACTGAATTCCTGAATCAAAGCACCAAACACAAGATTAATTTTGGGAGCATAAGGCTGTGCAA
>VFFE01008282.1:6112177-6164474 GCA_008921705.1 Burhinus oedicnemus | reverse complement strand
CCCTTCTTGGACCGTCATAGGCCATCATTACCTGCTTATCATAAGACAGACTCTACCAGAGCGCAGCAATGCTAAAACAGCCCAGAGCTGAGCCAGTGCTCATCAACCTGTTGTTGGAACCTATTCCAACCCGAGATGAAAGATTCAATATGGATCAGACATCAGAGAATTTATATAAAACCAACCAGTACCTGTTACTGCCATTCTCATACATCCACGTTTTCTGTAGGGTGACATCGTGGTTTGGGCCAGATTGGCCCAACCTAGTGGAGCGACAGATGCTCTCTCTCTCTTGCTCCACTCGGGAGGCAAGAAAGAGAGAGAAAAAGAGACTTAAGAGTTTAGAAGGAACTAAACTACTTTAATGAAATATTGATAATAAAATAATAAAAAAGAAAAATAATGAAATATATACAAAACCGTATCAAGCTCCCAGGATGACAATCACGTCACCAGCAGGCACTGGGGAAGTCCCAGACTGGACTCAGTGACAGACAGGAACTGGATTCCGGATCGGGATCAAAGGCAGATGCAGAGACAGAGTCCTCCCAGGATGCCAGCCATTGAAGAAAGAGGCCTGACCCTTTGATGCCTCAGCTTTTATACTGAGCATGAGGCAGATGGAATGGAATACCCTTGTTGGTCAGGTTTGGGTCACCTGTCCTGTCCGCTCCTGCCCACAGGGGTGACCCCTCTACGCTTTTCCGCTTCCCACTCTCCAACGGGGCAAGTAACAAAGTTGGCTGGCCTTGGCTGTGACAGCACTGAGGATAAGGAAGAGCCTCTCTGCATCCCATCCCTTGGCATCAACTAGAAACATGGGTCTTACCACTCTGAGAGGGAACAGTTTCCTGCACAACATGCTGTTAATTTCAGCAGTCAGAAGAGGCCTAGCTAACAAGTAAAGTTACTGAACAAAATTGGTCCTGTTTTACCTCAAACCAGGACAGGTGAGAAATAGATTTTACAGCGCTCAGATGAAGCCATCATCAGGGATAGGGCTTCACCCTTCCAACGTGATCTGCCAGTAATCTGACACATCCCAGATACAACTATAGCACTGATGAGCTAACAGTATCTGAGTGTACCCAAAGACTGCCCTGGCTTTTAAGACAGCCTGTAAACCAGTCAAAGCTATTACTCCTCTTGCTCCGACTGTGTTACAAGATGTCTGACAATCCTAGGCCAATGCCCAAGATCCTAAGATTCCTCTCAGACACACATCTATAAACACACTGCCCATTGTTAGAAATGTCCCTGGTAGAGCTCAGACACTGCAATGCTTAGTGCTGATGTACTAGTCTTGACCTGTCCATGCCTGTCACTCAGACTTGTTCTCTGAAAGAAAAATGAAGCAATGACCTTACCAATACAACTTTCCTATGGAAGAATAAATTTAGATTTCTTAGTGGTGGTTTTTTGTTGTTGGTGTGTTGTTTTTTTTAAAGTTAAGCTTTAAGCAGTCTAGCACTTTCCCCTCCCCAACCCCTGTTTAGCAATTAGAGTGCAGACAAAAAAAACCAAAATACTTCTGCATCTGACTCACATTCTCTTCATCTCCTGGCAAGGAGGCTTTGGCTCTACACTGTATATTTTTCTGTGTCGGTTATGATGGCCATAAACTATTTAAATTCCAGTAGCAGTCAAACGATACAGAGAACTGACACAGAGGAAGGCACAGTCTCTTCCCTTGGTGACAGCTGTCTATTAAGACTTATCCTGCAATGCTAGTCTGATAGGGCATCCACATAATGTCCACGCAGAGTCCCTCAAGACTCTGTCTGTGCCAATGACAAAATTATTACGATCCATACTGTCCTGGTTTGAGCGACACAGGACTGATTTCTTTTCTAATGCTTGGGAAAACTGCACTTTTAGAAGACCCTAGTGTCTGAATTTGTGAAAATATTTACTTTATAGCCACCTATGGTGTGTGGGTTTCAAGATCTCAGTGTTTTCGAGCTCGCCAGGTGCAGAGATGAGGAGGAGCGAGACCCAGGCACTTGACCCAAGCTGGCCAACAGGGTTATTTCATACCATGAGCATCACATTCAATAGAAATTAGAAGGTTTGCTGAGGAGTTTTTCTCTCTTCTATGATGGCTGCCATCCTGAGAACTTCTTGCCCCAGTGCCAGACCCCTAAGCCCTTCCCCTCCTCCTGAAGCCATAGCGCTTGCTGTGTCCGACATTTGCTGTCCTCTGCTGGGAGTGCACAGCTTCCTACAGACAGAATGGGCTGAGAATAAACCTGGTATATTTTATATTGGTATCGGGATCAATATTGGTTCTTTAGTGTTATTAATGTTAATTATCTAGTCTTACTATTAAATCTGTTTATATTTCAACCCCTGGGTTTCCTTGTTTTCTTCCTGATTCCCCCCTTCCCGGGTGGAGAGGAGTCATCGGGTGAGAGAACAATTGTCTAAATGACAATAAATTGTTGTGGGTTTCCCAAACCATAATACATACTATGCATATAAGGTGAGGCATATGCCAACTGACACGCGTTTTGATAACTCCTTTTTTCTTAAGGGTCTAGAAGCTTTTTGTTGTTTTAAGCAGGCTACAATGCTGAAGCAAACCATGAAGATGTTTTTGAATTAAGAAGGAGGAATACAGAGGACAACAAAATCTGAGATTTGGAAAAACATGAGCTGAAAAGAGAAGTTGAAGGAACTGAGGTTGCCTAGACTAGAGAAAAGAACACCGAGGCAAGATACATATCGTAAATGTAGCTATTGAACAGCAAAGAATAAACTCTGCTGTAAGTAGGACAAGAAGTAATAGTTTTGAAGTAGGACAAGGGAATTTTTTTTCAGATGTTCGGAAAATAAAACAAGCTCACTTACAATATGGACAGTGAAGCACTGGAAAAGACTGATTAGAGAGGCTGCAATATCTCCAAGAAGAGACAAGACAAGCACCTGTTGTGGATGAGCTATGGACGGGCGATGCAGCCCGTCTGCCTGCCCAGCTTCCTCACTTCCCCCCAGCTCAGCTTTTATGATATCCATAATTCTGTTAGGAAAGAAGAGACAGATGAGAGAAAGCAAATAAAAAGGTGATTAGAGCACATGCAATCCAATCTGACACCAAAACTATGGGGGTTTTAATGTACAGATGCAAACATACTGCAGAACTGTTATAATACTGTTAACTTTTCCATCTAATAATTTGGCTGGAAACGAGACGTTGGTGTTATATGCATGAGTACAGTTCCTCTACTCCTCCTCCGGGAGCACGTTATCAGTTATATTCTTTGCCTTCTGGTTAAGCTGTGTAGTGACTTAATGTTGGTAACTGAAAAATGAAACTACCAATAAAAGAAAAATCCAAATATAAACATGATTTTAGTGTCTAACCCACTCTTTTCATTATCTCATCCCTCTGTCTTCTTGACAGTATTCTGCCCCCCTGGTATACTTTAGACAGACAAGGATCTGCTTTGTTCTGGGCTTATTGTTCACTGAAAAACTAATGAGTTCATAGCAGGCTCACTATAAAGATAAAACAAACTGGGCAAAAAAGCAGAATGCTCACAAGCTCACTACTTCAAGTACAAGACACTTTTCTGAGTTATTTAGATGTCTACAAATGCAAACATCTGCCCTTGTCCACCAGGTACCGAGCAGACTATATACCCAAGTCACATCCTTCTCTGTATCTTTGAAGCTTAAATACCTTTTTGAAATTATATCCTACATGTTTAATTTTATTCCTATCCAAATGTATCTATTTAAGCATACGTTATGATTTAATTCCATTGACTTAAGTCCCCCTGACCTCTGCAGTGATGATTTAATGAATCTCAGGACTCCTCTATTCTGGTGATCATTCAAGGTTAACACCTTGGAGTACATTCACCCCCCAATCCCAAGTGCTGCAGTAATGTATTCTAGCACTGTGTGCTAATTTAACTGAAGTGACTTTCACAAATGCAATCCCAAACTCACCGAAACACGGATTATTCCCTGTGCTTGCCCTGGACACTGACTAAGGGAAAACACATTGAATTTTATGTATAAAGCATATTTTCCTCAACCCTACATTTAACTTCCAGTCACGCTAATTTTAATTATTTCCTCCTGTGGCAAGAATAAAACATTGATCTCTACTACTCAGTTGCAGAAAAGGATGATGGGTATAGAAACATCCCAAATCCGCACCCTTTGAGCCGATGTTTAGTGACGCTGCCAGCAAGAACTTCTCCAAAGAGCCGTGGCTCCATCACAGGGGCCCAAGTGCTAAGCCCTTACACCCCCTGCGTTTCTAGAGCCACAGGAATTGCTCTGACGACTGTCCGACTTGTAAGTACTTGTATAAATCCAGTCTCTGGAGACCATGAGATCCTTTCTTAGTGCAAAAACTAAGAACAATTTAGCACTTACTATGTAAGGATTTTTCAATAAAATACAATGGAATTCATTAACAACATATATCTTCCTTCAGAAAAACATGCTGGCAGCCAATGTCTTTCATTGTCCTTATCTTAACTTAGTTTTAAGAAGCTATTTTTACACTCGTTCTTCATTTCTCATGAGACAAGACCACAGACAGAATACTTTGATCATGCAGCACCGTACACCAGGGAGACAAGTAGCAAAATCAGACTGACTCCCTGCAGTTTTGTCTCAGCATCTCATAATCAAAGCCACATTTCCAATTTAAAAAATATCTGGGGCTCACTACATGCACATGACCATGGTTAAGCACGGACACATTTATAATTACATGGAACTCCGAGTCCAAAGCCTATGATTCCAATGTGTCCTTTGCAGAAAAACAGGGATTCAGTCAAGCATTAGAGGAAAAACCTCGTGAGAGAGGGAGGCCCAGAAGGAGGAAATCTCTATTTCTTGTCAGCTACCAGCACCGGCACTCAAACAATTGTGAGTGATTTCAAACAGAACATTTCTGTGGAAAGTTGACATTTTACTTCAAGATTTTTTAAAGGCCAGATGCCCTCACCACTTTCTGATGAAGAAAATCCAAGAACAACTTTAACTCTTGGCAGAGTCTGCACTTGAGGCAAAACAAATCCAGATTTCTTGCTGCTTTTTAATGGAAAATACTTTCCCTCGTGCATTCTCTGAAGTCGTTTACAGAGTCTCATATGGTTTTCTCCACTGTGTTAAAACCAGAGTAGTCCTGAAAGACTCTAAATTCTTACCAATGCAGAGTTCTGGGTCAATGAAGTCTGGGACCCATCTGGAAGTAAGTAACCTAAACCCAGAATAATGTCCCCCCTTAAAAAACTTCAAAATAACAAGTTTTCCTATTATGTTAGGGTTAATTTCAGACAGCTGTGGCAAAACTACAGAAAGGAAAGAGAAGAAAAAGCGTGTTTAAATAAAATAAAAAAAAAAAGGAAAAGAGGAAGGTGGAGAGAGGGGGGCTCGAGATTGCAATGTACAGAAGAAAACTGATAGGAAAAAGGAGAGAGACACCACCCCAACTCTGCCCGGCATTGGCACGCTGGAGGAGCCTCTCGGCCCCATTTCTCAGCTGAAATCCAGTCCTTTTTGCTGACCTTAAAATTGAACTGAATGAAATACGAGCCACTCCATTCCAACAGGACTAGCTAAAGGCACTGATGCAGGTTTAGGTTTGGCTTTATGGAGATTTAAAGGACTCAAATAGAAGATTAAAAATAAAAGAGATTGATTTTAAAATATATCTACTATTGTGAAAGAGCTTTGGTGCCTCAATGATCTTTTACTGCCTTCTATCAGAGAACACACGCGGGGCATTTTCAATTACTTTAATTACGTGTCAGGGTTATTGATGCACTGAACCCTGCCAGACATTGCACAACATTATCTTTAATCGCTAGCATTTTCTTATCTCTGTTCCACATAAAACTATTTTCAGTTATTTTACTGGATAAAAAGAAAATTAAATACTGCTTTTAGATGCAATTTAAGAAGATAAAAAGCTCAATTTTCTCACTCATCATAATAAAATAATTATCACACTGGCATTATTTACCTTTGTAAAACTTTAAAAAATCTTTCTGGCATAACACCAGGACTGAAGTTCCTGCAGTTTCTTTAATACCTTACAAGAGTCCTTCAATCCCAGAAATTTAAGTCCTGAAGAAAACACCAGTAACACTACCTCTCCTATCAATCTAGACTACCCTCAGCTGCAATGGAGACAAAAACTTGAACTGGTTATATGAAGTTCCTTAGCCTCTTTCTCTCTGCGAACCATCAAAAGAAAAAAAAAGGTCCTGAAATGAGCCCATCAGTGTAAATCAACATAGGTCCGCTGAAGTTGCATTTCGGTCATTGAAATTCATATATATGATTACCAGAGGGTGAAATGCTGCTCTCGGAAAGATCCGCAGGTGCTGCTGTAATGGCATCCAAAGTATATGTGCCTAACAGCACTCACATACTGTGAAGTTAGATGGCAACAAAACGACTTCATCTGCAAGTAACTGCAGAGAGCAAACAGGAGTCCTGGATGGAAATGGTCCTGCCTATCTCCCTTCAAACTCCTACAAAGGAAGAATTTGATAGAGCAGAACAAGCAAACTGTGGGAATTGCACATTTTGATATAGGGATCAATACACTCCTGCTACCTAGCAAAAGGAATCAAAATTGCATCTACTGAAATAGCAGAGGGAGGGCAGGTGATGTTTGCACTGCGTTTCTGTCTGGAAAACTCAAGTCAGGAGTCGGCAATGCCCATTCTACAGCAGACGGCCCGTAGGACTTTGTCCTCTCCTCCCTCAAGGTATATTGTTTAGGATAGACAAGGAAAGTAAGTCAGAAAGCAGGATGAATTTTGATAGCAGTTAATAATACAGTATTTTGATGTCTCATTTTTGATAAGTGGGAGAATTACAGGAATTGCATATTTTACTACAGGATCAGATTTAAGCCTACTATTATGAAGGACAGTCAGTGTATGACCACCCTATATTCACTATATCCAACAAGCCCTTGTCCAGTAAGATGTTTTACAGTTCTTATTGTACAATGCCACAGGTAAAGACTATATAGACCTCTAGGTGAAGTCCTAAATAGGATCTCTGTCAAGAACTCAAATTACTTCTACATCCTTCCGAGTTCAGGCTCCTTCCAGGATCTGATCAGGAGGCAATGACCCTTTAAGGGAAGCAGAATCTACCCTGAGCATAGACAACTTGTCCAATTTCTGCTCTTCTCATCAGTTGGGAAGTTTGCTCTCACTAGAACATAAATAATATACTTACTTTTTACTGAGGAAACACCAAGCAGCCAAATAATACAGCATTCTGACACACTGTTGCACAAAAATCCCCAAACAGTGAGATCTACCCCTCCAATAGCTAGGATCCAAAGTCCTAAAGCACTCTGCAATATTTGTGCTACAATGGCCACAAAGACATATTTCTGCTCCAAAATAGGTTTTATCTCCCATTATGCTTAATACTACCATTAGAGCTATTCCAGATTATAAGGCACAAAATAACCAAAATGTCTACGGTTTCCTGCGTGGATCAGCTGAACTACAGGTGCCTTGTTTTCATCAGCCCGTTAGCATCAGCAGCCCACAGCCCACCAAAAAACTCCTGCAGTTTCCCCCCGGCTAGTTACCAGAAACAGTTTTTATGATTGCTTATGTTCAGCGGGCTGCATTCCTAGGCATACATATGTGGGTTTTTGCCTTTTTCCAGGCTATCTTGTTCCCAGTGTGATGAACATCCTTGCCCAGCCAGAGGGGAAAAGCTGGGAAAACGTCACAGTCCTGATGACCGGAGAGCTATCCTATCCCAAAGAGAAATGCTGCAGCCAACTAGTCTTGGGGTCTGCAAGCAAGGATTCCTGTCCAAGATGAAAGTCAGTCTCCCTTCACTTATATTTTCCCACCTGTAGCTATGCTAAAAACAAACAGAAACAAAACAAAACCACAAACAAAAAAACCCAAAACCAAACCCCAAAAAACCCCAAACAAACGACACCTCAGAGTTCTGCAGCACAGCTTTGCACAGTTTATGAGTTCAACTGAAGTTATGGGAATGGTATTTTAATATGCTGCATCATTTCTCAGTTGCTGAATAAGACAACAGAAGAAAGCAAATAAACAGAACACGAATAAAACATTGCTGTTGATCCCCTTGGTGCTCTGGATTTGAATGACCTCTAAAGTTTGCATCCCAGCACTTCTGCTTCAAACACACAAATAAATCAATCAATCAGAGAACAAGAATGAATTGCCAAACCTAAGAAGTGCTGCGGACATTATCAGTGGGAATTTCTCTCAATGACATTTATTTTTGTAAGCAAACAAGTTTTTATTTCTTTTAATGACTTTTTAAGAGCAATCAGTGAGGACATTACCACCACCTTTAAGTCATTCCAGTTACCTAACTTGCTAGTGATTTTACAAGATTTTATAGATATCTCACGTATCCATAAACAGAATAAGCTTTTGAACACAAGATCTTTGACAAAGCTCTGCTCCCTGCTGGCAACATTAACTTGCACAATTCTGAATAACAGCAATATAGAGGCATTTGACATCCACAATTTAAGAAAAAGGTTATTATAAACACAGTTTGGTCATCAGTTTGATACAGATATGCCAGTGTGCAAGATAGCCAGCAGAAACTGATATGCCACTACTGAACTCAGAGACAGGTACACATGCTTTCCCCTCCCTCCTCCGTTTCACTTATCGGGAAAGCCATGTCCTGCACTTCCCCAGACATACCTACGTTGCCTGAAAATGGAAAAATGAGGTAAGAGTATATTTTTATACAAGTATAGTTCAGGACAAGAAACAATGGAGCTGCTGAAATTTGCAGAGCTGTATAGGACTGAAATTCCAACTTTCTAGGTGTTTTTCCTAGAATGGCTGAGGAATCCTAATTGTGCAAATTCGTTTATGTACCAGGGAAGTATAAGAGAGGAAATGAAGAAAACAAAGCTGTCAAGAAGCAGCATCTTGTAGGGGAGGACACAGGATTCAACCTGTTAACTCCACCAAACATATTACTCAACCAGCTCATTGCCGCTTTCCAGAGAAGAGCACAGTGCAGGGAAGGAAAAGACCTCTGTATCTTCCACAATCCTCATCAATGTTTTCCCCTCAACAGCAAATTATTATAATTTCCAGTTCTCCTAGCAGCAGCATCCTCACTTCATTTATAGAACAGTAATTCCCACCCACACATAATTAATTGCCAAAATATAAAAGGACTGTGTGATGCAGCTGCAAACAAGGTGGAGCAGGAGCAGAAAGAAGGAGACAGTGCCATGAACAGAAACTCAAGTCTAGGTGTGATTTAGCACACGTCCGCAAAAAGAAGCCAGTGCTAGACATCTAGTTAATACTCTGCAGACTGCGTTTTGATTTTGGAATGTCATACACAGACTGCATTTGCCACGACATCTTGCAGATAGGTTAAATCCTGTGAATTTTAGAGAAAAGATCAGAGAAAGTGTGCTGTACAGAAGGGAATTCAAGTCTAACTTGGCAGGACCACAGTTCCATATCTCCTAGTTTGCATGAAAACTGAACACGAAAAAGAAAAAAAACACAGTCGTGTATTTGTCTATGTGTTTTTTCTTTACTCACAAAACCACCTAAGACAGTATGTTTACAGTAACATATTGGTGTAATAACAAAATAATGATTTTTAAAAGACTTGTGTTCTCAGAAGCTTTTGGTCATTGTTTCCACAGTTATCAACATCACTATGGTAATCTGAATTCTCCTGGGAGCTATCAACACTTAACTGCAGCTGGAGTTTGCTTTTCAGACTGTGTGAGCTGGCAAGGTAAGGACCTCTTGATCACATCCATTTTCTAATTCATGAAAAGTGATAAGCAGCTGTGGGGGGGAGAGAAAACAAAAAACAACCACCAAACCCAAAAAACCCCTTGAACTAGAGAATGTGTGCATTCACTTGGGAACTGAGGAATGGCATTAGGAACGAAAGCAACAAAACAACCTGGGTAATGGAGAACTAGCAAGGGAAATAATTATGTCAATAAATAAGTAGTGAACAACTGATTGACACCACAGTAAAGATTCACCAGAGAGATGCAACATAAGAATCCTGCCTCCAAAGCAAACAAACATCAGCACTGTGTGATATGAAGTCTGCGTAAAATCATTCACGAGAGTATTAACCATGTAAAAAATGCAAGCTAGTTTGCAAAATGAAGTTTTGCACATATTTAGCTTATATCAAGTGTAATACTTAACTAGACTTCAAAATAGTAATACATTTCAGGCTTTCTATTCCACAGGTGAAAACAATTATTGACCATGAATCTCCCTCCTCTCTGCATTTGCAGTTAGAATATGTTCAAGCCATACAGGAATAACACTCAGACTTACGATCTTCAACCTGAAATTAGAAATCAGTATGCAAGACCAGCAATGAGCCAGGGCAAAGGCTCACTTGCCTCAGCACCCCATTTCTGACACTGGCCGAGAGCGGACACCCAGGAAAGACAGTAAGACTCTCCCAGCTATATGAAATCTTCCAGTCTGGATGATTAACTGAAAACAGACTTTTAAACAACAGGAAACAAAACCCCTAAAGACACCAGAAGAGGACAATTCATATTATCTGCCCATATTCTTTCATGTTTGCAGACTCAAAAAGAATGGGGGGAAAAAACACCTTGTTTGATATTGTTTTCAGGGCATATCAAGGAGATATGCTTATTCCTGCAGCAAACAAAAATCAGGTTTCTGCACTTCTCATTATTTTCTGGAAGACATGAATTCTCTCCCTTCTCCTTCCACCAGGCGGTAGAGGGTGGAAGCCAAGGCAGGTCTGGCTCAAGACACCAACAAGGTAGGTACTCGCCTGGGAGAAGAATCTGCTTGAAGCAGCAAAGACATTTTGGTCCTGCTACCACTTTTGCCTACACGAGAGCCCTGAAAATCAGAACTGCGAGAACTGTTTGGGTCAGGCCCTGACACTTCCAGCAGCTGCAAACACAGGCCAGCCCTCCCCTTACCCACCCCAGCACGGCTGCCTTTCTTGCAGCAGGATGCAACAACAATCCAGCACTGCCAGTACTGCAGCTGTAGGCTCTCAGCAGGGCTGCTGCCAGTTTCATTGTTTGCAGCAGTAAGCTACCATCATCTTCAGCTCTCCTTCATCTTCCCAGTGGTTGTACAAAGCACTTCACATGCTGCGCTCTTGCAACGCACCTGGTTTTCCTCCCCTCTTTCCTACTGAAGCTGCAATTCCCCCCCCGGCCCCGTATCTCAATCACTTCTGGTCAGCTCCCTGTGGAATTGTATTTGCTGCCTTCTGTGCCTGGACGCGTTTTCTCTGCTGATGCCTGACTCACAACCAGGATAATCATCAGCAGCTGCTGACGACAGAGGACTTACTGATGAGCTCTGGCCTGAGTATTTTTAGACACTGCATAAAGATTTTGAATCTGAACTGGAATATCAGAGGATCAGGCCAGATTCTATGAGTCACACAAAACCTGTAGAGCTAATAAAGATCTCAGACTCATTTTCAGAGGCCAGCTTGATGAAAATGAGTAGAAAGCAACAAACAACTTTTTCTCTTTATGCAAGAAACTTAATGATACCACAGTTGGCTCTTGGAAAACGTTGCTGAGACTCTGAAAAAATCCCCCCAAATTTGGGGGTTTTTAAGTTGTCTTTGTGAAAAAGCTGAGAACTATACAAAAATTTAGCAGCTAAGCCACAGGATCACTAAAAGCGAAAGAAACCAAAGCACATCAACAATGTCTGACCTCGTTTGGTTGTGAATTCATATCAAATAGGTTTGTGTTATTATGAAGCATCAGATCACGTGAAGAAACTTGCCATAAGCTGAAACTATCTCGGAGAACTTTAAAGTTGATTTGCAAATGAAAAGCTCTTCAGCCCGGGTTGTATTTGGTTTGGGGAGGCTGTTTTAGGAAAGAACAGAAATACAATATCCTGGTCAGTAATGCAGTGAAGGCCAGGTCATTGGGATTGAAAGTGATTGTTTAGAGCTTTAAGTTTCAATAAATAAGACCACAAATGTGTCTTTGTTGCATCGGCTTAATCTTTACCCTCATTATGGTTATTTTCACCCACTTGTGCAAATATAAATACTTAGTGAAGATGTAAAGCACATATCTAAGTGCAGAGAAACTTCACTCACCCTTGTCAGAGAGGCCCACGTGCCCTGGCTAGGAGACTGTTAGAGCTGGGCACTGGCCGGTGAATGCTGGTTCTGCTTTTGCATCACTTCTATGCTCCCTGTACTATACTGCTGTTTGCTCCCTTTGCATTAACACCTGATGAGATGGCACTGCCATTGCTGTGGTTTATAGTAGTAGTAATCCAGGAATCTTCAATGGAAAAAATGAAAGTCCCATAATTTACCTTTTTCTAACAACAGCAGCAGCAACACATCCAGGTTAAGAACTCATTTAAAAAGTCTATTCCTCCAATTTTGGTGTATATATTTTTTCATAAAGGATTAAAGGGATTTTTTCCTCTTTTCACATCATCCTCAGACACTACTTTTTGTCTTACTATTTGAACAAGCACTAGTAATAATTACAAGAACCTTGGAACTACAAATGGTCACTTTATAGATAGACATTTCACAGAACGGTAGGACAATATTTCTAGGTAATGTTTTCTTCTTCAAATATTTTATTACACTTACAAGACACTTTTTAAAACATTTGTCCTCAGATATCCATATCTGAACTTCAACTACGGTGTACCTAATTCTAGGCATTCAAGTCAGAAAAATAAGTTTTTAAACCTACTCTTCCTTATGATCATGCATAGTTTCTGGTTTATGGGTTGGCACAAGGTTCTTCTACCAGATACCATCTGTAGATATTCAGTCTGCTTAATTACTTCGGTTTGTGTGGTCATCAGCTTCACTTTTACATCATTTGGTAATCTAGGTGCACTTGATGCAGCTGTGCTTAAGTCCTTTATCACGTACTGGATATTCTCCGGTGGTCTTATGTCCTTTTTATTTCTTCTGGTTTGATTAGGTGTTTATTGCAACTGAATATTTTACCCTGAGGAGTTTCAATTATTGATGAACATAGAATGTTTGCTGGATTTCACAGTATATGGTTTCCATTCACCATCTAAATGACTTTGTACATGAACAGAATGATTATTTGTGCTTAATTTTCCGAGTGCTTTTGCAGATCTGTTTAGAGTTCCCAGTTCACCTAATTTCTTTCCTCAACCATCAACTTTAATTGAGTTTTATGTCTTTTATGAAAGAAATTGAACTAAGTCAGGTGGCTTGAATTTTAACCTCCTCTTAAGTCCTTGCTTTACTAAACCGAGCTCTCTCATTAAAAAAAAAAAAATACAAAAATCTTAGGTTAAAAAAAAATGGGTCTACTTTCTAGTGACTTCTAACATATCTGTATTCTGTCATCTGATAAGCCAACAGCTTGTAGGTTCCTCAACTACATTGTGTATATGATGAGCTCATCAAAACTGTGGAGCTATTTCAAAGCTAGATTTCAAACTACTTACTTTCTCTGGCATGCAACTGTTCACATCAGTACTGAAAATGATTTTAGCAGGACCATTCACAAGAGTGGCTGCTCATAAATTTAAGAAAAGAGTTCATAATAACTTGTGATCCACTGATCTTTCTCTTGAAATGCTGCCAAAATTTCACTAACATGAATGATGACACGCAATTACAGCCTCGGTTTCAAAATAGTTCCAAGAACCATTATCTATTTTAGGCTACTTTACACGGGCTGAATGAATTAAAACAAGGAACATAACTTTTTTCCTCTGCCTAAGCAACACAATTTGCATACGGTTATGAAGCAGAAAATAAAGAAAGGTGATATCACCAAAATTAGAAGTAGACAAATTCCATTTATGTGAACTTATTCTTAGTGTTCCTACTGATGTCAATACAAGTTAAATAGTTCAAACCATACCTTCTCCAGTGACAGGCAGCCCTTGTTTTCCAACCTCCTGGGTTGCACCCCAGAAAGTCTTCTCCTCCTTATTTTCAGTAATTCTGGAACAACTAACACCTGTACAATGGGTTCGTTATCTTTAGAGCACAACCAGCTGAGGAGGAAACTGGTGACCATGCATAGCTGTCCAGCTAATCCACAGCCAGCCAGGAATATGCATGTACAGCATGTAAAAGCCAATATGCTTTTGCACACAAATACAAGCGACTGCTATTCACTCAGCAAACCTGGCAGGTGACAAACCCAAGCCCACTAAGTCACATTGATGTTGTCTGTGCTTAGTCTAAGACACTCAGCAATTCCCAAATGTCTGAAGGAACAAAGAGTTTTCTGTTATTCAGACAAACGGACATCCAGAAAAACATTTGTCAGTCCACTAGGCTAATGAGCTGGATGGAATCCCCCAAGTCTTTGTCCAACTTCCCTTGGGATTTTTTGGGATGACACCATTGGGAGCATTGCTGGGATCCTACTATATATCACCTGGAATTCATTTTGGACATTTTGTTCTCTTTCAGCACATGACCTGACTTTAAAGCAGTCAAAAAGGACTGAAAGGGAATTTACATTACTTCCTTTCCCTTCAACAGCATTGTCATAAAGGTTCAACTCATTTTGAAACTTAAGTACCTAACACCAAATGTAATTGTCAGCTTTTACCTGAGTAAAAACAAAACCTAATTAAAAACCCACAGACATAAACCGTAATCCCTGTTTAGCAATGCCCAAAACAGGAATGTCTGCTGATTCCATGTTTTCTTCCATTAATCACCACAGCCACCATAAACTGTATGGATAGTCTCGTATCCGAATCCCCTCTTACTCTGAAGAAGCCTGACGTTTGAATTTCATTTCCTGTACTTTTCTGTAGGAAATAGGAAAAATAATTACAGGTATCACTGCTATGCACATGAACAGTCATGATCAGATAGACTGAAAAGCGTAGTTCATCCGGGTAAGCACAGGGCCTCTCAGAGGCAGATGTAAATGAGAATGACAGAAAGACCTAGTGCATGTGAAATAGTAACAGGGATGCATAAGAAAAAGTCACCTCAGCTTACATTAGATTTGAGATAAACTGGTTAGGTATTTTAAGTATTTTCCCTATTTAATAGGTAATGCTTCTTTTCATTCTCATGGTTCTACAAAACAGTACTGGCTTCTGAAAAAGACAAAGTTAAATATGTATAACCCCAATCAAGCATAGGAGACTGCCACCTGATCTGCCCTTAAATATGAGCAATACGGAAGACATGAGAGCTGTGTTGGAGTAAACATCAAAATTACCTCCTGAACACACCAGAGTCAGTATCGTTGAGATGGAGGGGCACAGAGATTCTAATCTGAATGGAAGCATCACACTGAAGCAGAGGAGAGTCTTTCCTGTGAAGTAGTGCTGAATACATCTGTCCTGCATAGGGACCAAATGTGTGATTGTGAAGGCTAGCTAAGCATCTACCAAGTCATTAGCTGGACATTTCTGTCTTTTATAGAATAACTCAGAGTATCTGTTTCTCCTTTTACACTCTTATCTTTGTCTTCATAAACATTTGTATGTTTTGCATTTTGTAAATAAACTTTATTTCCTTTTACCATAACTGGGCTGCAATGTAAGTGGTTGTTCAGAGCCCTGACCTATGCCAAAGCACTGGAAATTGCAAATGTGACGGCTGTTTTACCCAGCACTAAGGACCAGGCCCTTCCTTAGGGACAGGCTACACCAAGAACCAGGAAGCCTGAGAGAAGCTGGTGTCTTTCGGTGTCCAGCAAGAGCTGGGGAATATCTCCTGTATGTGCCATGTCAGCAGGTGAAACACCCATGATACCCAACAATTTTCATAACAAAGGCCTTCAATAATCTAATGCATTCCATAAATAGAAACTGACAACAAAAGAAAACACTTCAGGGAGAAGGAGGAGTTCAGACTGAGTTCATATTAACAGAGAAGTAGCCTTGTAATATGCAGCAAGTGGTGGTTCAAGCTGTTGTGACCTTAAATAGTCTCATGCCTTCATTATCTGTCTACGTGATTCCCTACAGACTGGGAGACCTCATCACTTGGGCAGAACTGAAGATATCTGAGCAAGTGGCCATCTTTTGTTCTAGTAAGCCACAAAGGTAAAAATATTCACTACTGAAAAGCCACAGATGGAATCCCATTAATGAAGTCTGTCCCCTATTTTATATCATGAAATATCTAAAAAGACTAAGACAAATATACTCATAGCAAAAAATGTATTTAGTGTTGTTATCTTTCTTGTGTATTGATGACATAAAAACAACTTCAACCTTTATTTAATTACTTGCAACGATTGGCACGTTCTTTATAACAAATAACTATGCTTTGGAAAAAATCCTAAATTTATCACTTTGATCGTCAAGCTGCTAACACTTAGGGTGTACTCAACTAGTAAGAGCTTGCAAAACTGACAGACGTGTTGTTTATATAAATCTCATTAAATTGCTTCTGTTCTCCAGACGGATGGTTTAAGTCACTACAGTACAAATCTCAAAGAGTGTAACTGGGTGCAGAATCTGCTATCTTACAGATTAAGTAGGAATCCCTTAAAGGCAAACTAATACTGTTGAAATACATATTTAAGGCATGAGCAGAATACTTGTAGGAGATGTCGCCGCGTTGTCCACACTGGCTTACGGCAATGGTCAGGAACTCTTCTGTCATGATGCACAGGATAAGTGGTCTGCATGTTACCAAGCAAATATTTAAAGCGACAGATTAATAATTCATACATATAATCTCTACTAAAAATTCGTTGCACTAATTCAGCTTTACTTTATCTAAATAGTGGCATCGTTTGACAAAGTAGGGGAGTGGAAGGAGAAGGAGGGAAATTTAATCATACCAGTTCTGGTGTTTTTTCTTTAATTTAAGCAGGAAAAAAAATAAACTAATGATGAGGTTGTGTTTCTGAAAGAAGTGAGGCATGAAACATCCCACTGTTACACAAACTGCTCATTCTCCTGTTATTTGCCCAGCTAGCTGGATACAGAGAACACTCTGCGGAGAGAAAACAGTTGATAAAACTGTCAGCTAATGCCTACACTCAGTCCTGTGAGAGGTGGGAACGGCACTTTGACAAACACCATCTCCCACTTCCCACAGCCCTGAAATAGTTTGGAGCCAAGGCCCCAGCAAAAGAAGGTTAGTAAGAAGGACTAAATTTTAGCTGATATTCTATTTTCTGTTAGCATTTGTCAAGCATGCATGACTGCATTATTCAGTATCAGTAGACAATTAACCAGTTGTAGTCTACCGTAATACAAGCTTCAGTTTAGCATGTAATTAGACTGACATTGCAACAGTAATCATTTGCTCTGGCACTCCTGACACAGATAAAAAAAATCCTTTCATTTCTGTGGAGATTGTACTGATGAGGCTCTAAACACCCTCTTCTGCTGGCTATTCTTGTACAATAGGCAAACAAACAGCAATTGAGAACTGATAAATCATGTAATTCTTTTTCACATGTGTCCGGTTTACAAAAGAAAAAAAAATATCTGCTGAATGACTGTAACTCCTCAGGTGTCTACATGACATCTGGCTTCCTTAGGTTTCTGTCAAGCCTGTCATCTTCAGTAAAACAGTGCTGTGAGCAAGTCACTCAAATACTATATTAAATTAACTCTTCATGCTGGAAAAAAATTCCCAGCTCATATGTAGCACAAAGTTGTTTAACCATCTCAGTTCTATGACCAGAAAAGGCTCTTCTATGACTAAAAAAAGGTCCTTCATTTGAAGGTTACAGAAATGATGTTGTTATGCATGAAAAATGTGCTGCACCTAAAGAAGAGCAGTAGACTTTCCTATCCTGAGACATCACCAGTTCGATCACCAGAAAGATCAAAAGCAGCTATTTGCTCAAAGTAATTGGCTGCTTCTATAAAATGTCCACACGTCAGTGATTTTGCCATTCCTACACCTCCTCTCTTGAAAACGCAGCAGTTGACCTGATGATCCATCGGGACAGCTGAAGAATGGATTATTGTTTGTATATAAAATATCTAATCATGGCCTAAAATATTCAGTGCACACAAAAGTGATTTTAAAATATTTCATTTGGTCAGCAGCAAACATCATCTTGGAATATAAATGGTGCCTACAGCTTTTTGTAATCTTCCAAGTACAGTATTGCTTTTGCTCAGAAATGAAGCGTTGTAGTGGTAGACTAAAGGATTTGTCATTCTCCAGTGTTTCATTTTTATGAAACTCAGAAAGGTTTCCAGCAGTCGAGCTTCTTATCAAGCAGCTGCAGAAATCTACAGCTTCATTTTAAAACTCATGGTTGTCCTGTGCCTCAAAGTTTCTTGCAACAATCCAAGATTACTGTTCATTATAATAAGGGCCAGCATTCAACTGGCCAAGAATAGTGAGTTAAGTACATGGGGGTTTTAAATAATCACCCACAAAGCAAAGGACAAGGTTCTTTGTATAGCTGGAGATAAACAGTTTTGGTGAAGAAGAGGGGGGGAGAACGCTAAACTGCGTGCTTATGCGATGTGTACAGCTTTCTAGGTAAAAAGACACATGACTAAAGAAGGCACATTAACTATTGCAACAGGCAAAAACAGAATGGGGGAAGAGATGAAGAATTAAACACGGTGGATAAACACTTGTCACAATGCCACTGACCACTGAGAGTACACAGACTTTCTGATGTAATTCTCTTCTCATGCCATTTAGGAGGGGAAAAGGAAAGGGGAAAAAAGTAAGCATAATGGAAAAAAAAACTTGTGAAAAGTTTACTTGCAAAGGGAATAGATGCTGTTATCCAGTGACAGGTGTCCAGGCCACGTACCTACTGCAGGACTGCTGCAGCACTAGGTTAATGATAAATGAGACATTCAGAATTTTATGCAATTTTGTAAGCCATTACCCCTACAGGAAAATATATTTAATAATTCAAATATTAATTTCCCCACAATGTTTAAAAGGAAATCTCAAGCTGCAAGGGCCACATCTGAAAGCCGTTACTACTTTGTCCTGAACAGAATTTTTGAGGCACTCGGCTGCCAGCCTTCAATATATGAAACAATTCTGATTTGGTAGATTTTTCCCAGTTTAGCAGAGATTATTGTCAAAAAAAAACAGCGTTCTCAGTCTACCATCGAAATTGCAGGTCAGGGTCATTCTTCTCTATATTTACTAGTCTCAGGTGCCTGCGTTTTGAATTACAGACTGTCCAACTCCTTATCATGCTGGCAGCCTCGCAAGAACGCATAGAGCTCAGCTTCCATGAAATTCAGGTATGGGCCATTTGATGTATATTATACAGAAAGAGATAGCTGCCCTGAAGTAAGTGTCTGTGTAAAAACTTGTTACTTCTTCTAATCTTGCAATTATCTTTCAGTATCTACTCTCTTCCCCTCTCTCACAACATCGCAAGATTAAATACAAGTTTAAAACCACATCTGACAACTTTTCTGAGGTTTTTGTCATCTCTTGTGCGTTGTTCAATGATTTTTGTCCCAGTTCAATAATTATTTTTCCACTTGCCAGTAGGGTGCTCGACATTATTTATTCCTAAAGACTCCAGTCTTCCTTACTGCATGGAATTAGTCATTGCGGTATTGAATGCCTTTCTTTTTTCAGCAAAAACAAAACACTCCTCTGCTTAATAATTTCCATTAGGTCTTTGATTTATATAAAACTAATTAAGAGTAGAAGCTGATACTGAAAAAAACCCAACATTCTCCATTCCAAGTCAAGGGGCATGCAAAAACTTTGACATGGAAATGCTCTTATGCCCAATAAAAGAAATTTCATAGAGTTCTCTCTGATGCCAAGTACACTGCTGAAGGCTAATGCCACAAAAGTGCAAGTGGAGGGGCAAGGTGGAAAAAAACCCTGCAGCAGCCCTACGGCTGCAGGCATACAAACCATGCTAGATATTGCCACTACGGAGGAAAGGCAACAGACCTTTTAGCTCTTTTTTGTCTGCCACGAGATGCTCACAGATCTCACAGAATATCACATACTTTCCTATAGTTTTTAGACCTTCTGGTTTTCACTCATGCCATTTTAGATTTCCAAGTTTAACAATTTCTGAACCATTGACACTCAATTCAAGTTGAGAGCGTTCAAAATGAACAGGACTGACAGAAAGCACAAGCTCTGCTATCAGCTGTTCGCTGTTGTCTTTTTTAAGGACCTCATGAGAATTAAGTCTTCCCTGATCCCCTGTAATTACCCCAGGCTGGTTTGGATGCCAGCAAACGCAAGAGAAACATCAGGGGAGCTACAAATTCAGGGTGTGGCAGCTCAGCACTGGAAATTAGTCCCCTTACTCCAATGAGGGCAACAGTAACCACCTCAGAAACACCCGCACTCACTCACTGCAGGTTTTCACGCGTGCTCCTGTCTCCATACAGTACTAATCAGGTGAAGTACAGGCCTAGTGACATGAATAACCACCTCTTTTAAAGTATTTTTCAGACTGGGAAACCAGTCAGGAAAGCAGCAGTCCCAGTTTCACTGATCTGGACAGCCTGCCCAATACAGACTTGAAATATCTGGATTGCCACCAAGAATTTCGTGTTAACATTCGGTAATCGTGATATATTGTCACTTCTACCATTTTTTTTTTCCCCTTCAGTTTCTACTTTCAAATACTGCACGTTTCTTCTTGTTGTAAATTTAAGATACTGAAAAAGCATTTTTTAGAAGACATAAAAATGCAGAAACTCATTGTGTAAGAGATAGTCAAAGCTTTAATATATGACAGTGAGTTGCCTAGGAAACAACAGTATGCATAAGAGACTCATAGGGGCTTATATCCTCATTCCTCTTGAAATACACTTACTGGTGTCAAAATTACGTATTAGTCAAGGTCAGGGAACACCTCTTCTAATTTCAGCTATAACTGCAGTAAGTGCAAGCACGTAACAGAAGAATTAGCTGCTCTCTTGAGACTTGTGACCTGCAGAAAATCTTGAGCATTATGCACACTAGAGACCAAACATTTGACAACAAAAACAGAAGTAAAACAAGGAAATTTAAGCTTTATGCAGAAAACTTCCCTGAAAAGGAGTTTAAGCTGAGGAAACAGTTAAATTCTTAAACCAGGAAAACGTAATGCCATGGCTGGGGGTTCCTTTCTTACAGAAATTAAAAGTTCCTTGAAAACCTGGAACCAGACAGCAGCTCTGGGTAGTTTGCAACTTGTATCACCACAAAACTGAGCTTATTAGGACTAAATGTCTTCCAGCAAAGGGCAAATGCAAAACCTTTCATTTCTCTCTAGCCCGTATGATATCGGTGCTTTTTCCTCTTAAAACTGGGACTTGATCAAAAGAAACTGTGCCTGCGGGAAACTGAGGAGTTGCACAGAGTGGATTTCAGGCAGGCATCCATCCTCATCACGGCAGGCTCAGCAGGGGCTGGGCTCCAGAACTGCAGTGTCAACACAAAAGGGCAATTAGATCATAAATTTAATTAAGAATCTCTGTATGCTTCTTACGTGTGCTACCTGATAGCACCTTACATGTTCCAAAGAGCAAAATGCGGTTGTTTGCCTCTCATAACAAGCAAGAGTAACCTGTGAGGAAACTAGTAAGTTAACTCATAGGTAAGTGTTCGGCAAACACAGATCATCTCTTTAGCTGGCTTCCTGCCAACCTGCCCATTTCTTTTTCTCTTCTAACAGGAGACACCTGAATGGTCTATAAATTCAATACGTGAAAGAAAAATACAGTATAATAAACATATTTTCTGCAAAAATCTCATGATGAAGGACTACTTACATGCATGTGTCATAATAAGACAAACTCTTAATTTATACTGTGGTGTTATCACAAGCAGATAACAGTGCAGCACACCAATAAAACCATTGCAATGGGAAGTTTATAATAAGCAATTATACTTCATTTACGATGGTAACAACCACTCCCAATGGGAACTGGCCAACAGCCCTGCGTGAAGCACATACTGCCACAACTGAACAGAAAGGAAAATTCAGAATAGCAATTTTTTTAATTTCTGCATTGCACATCCAGGGAAAGTTGCACAATTATTTTTGTGCTCATGATACAGTCAACTTTTCTTTTTTTTTTCCACTCTGTTGGTAGAGAAAACAAAAATTAACCTACAGATTTCTAGGAAGTACTGAGAGAGTTGCTATGGTCTAAAAATCATTTCAGTAGTAAGAAGTGGTAATTCAAGAAAATTTCACTAATCATGATACTGATGCCAAACATGTAAGACCCATATGTGGGCACAAGGTCCTACAGCATTTCACTTCAAAGAAACACAGAAATCCTGATGATGTAAATCTAACTTCCTTTCTAGTTTTGCTGCAGAGATCATTTCATTTTATTTCTTTTAAATTAGAAAATAAGAAAAACAATCTCTGGAGCTTACTGTCATGGATGAGAGAACAGGTCTTCCTAACCTGCCAAGCAGTAAACAACAAGGCAAAAATATCCCAATTAACAAGATTTGACTTTAATAGATAACTTCCTCTGAGCAGCGATTTCCCCATGAAATCTCCCGTAATAAAAAAAGAATAGCAAGAAACAGTATTTTTGTTCTGACTCAGTACAAAAATAATTCTTCAAGAGACTCCTCTGTAGTTTATAATTCTTTTCAGGATTCTTCTTTCACCTTTCCACACAAACCACAGCATATTTGTTCTCAGTGAAAAGTAAATCTCTTCATGTTTTAGCTGATCAATTGTGGCTCATTGCCAAGAGCAAAAAAGAGATTGGACACTAACACTGCGACTTCACTTTGAACAGCTCTAGCTTCCTATTAGTAGAAAGCTGACAGTTGTAATTAAGCAGGGAAACAGACAGCAACACCACTATAGATCTGAGTGGCCTGGCTGTGATTAGTCATAACGACATAAACATTTTAATGTGATGTACTTAGGAGGAAGAGTGGCAGATCACTGGGCTGCTCTGAATTTTGTACGTGTGTTAGCAACTTAAAAAGTATTTGTAAACAGTGCTGAATTTTACTCTTTGATTCACGAACTGGGAATGAAGTAGATCTCCAGAGGAAATTATTTTCTTCAATATAGGAGGAAAACATCTCTGCAAATATTTAGGAATGAAGTTTATTGAAAGCTGCTCAGTTTGCTTCTACAGCTTCTCCCTAGAGCCCTCCTTCCATCCTAGGTGTTTCATTGCTCATAGCACTTGGGTGAATAAAAGCAATATTAAAACAAGTGTAACCGTCAGGATTCAACTTCAGAGCTCTTGGGGTGATACAAATCATACCTGGAATTTGCCTCATTCTTATGATGTCTGGTGAGATCACAGAATCATAGAATCACCTAGGTTGCAAGGGACCTTTAAGGTCATTGAGTCCAACCATCAACCTAACACTGCCAAACCCACCACTAAACCATGTCCCTCAGCACCACGTCTACCCAGCTTTTAAATACCTCCAGGGATGGCAATTCCACGACTTCCCTGGGCAGCCTGTGCCAATGCTTGATAACCCTTTTGGTGAAGAAATATTTTCCTAATATCCAATCTAAACCTCCCCTGGCACGACCTGAGGCCATTTCTTCTTGTCCTCTCACTTGTTACTGGGGAGAAGAGATTGACCCCCACCTCTCTACAACCTCCTCTCAGATGGTTGCAGAGAGCCATAAGGTCGCCCCTCAGCCTCCTTTTCTCCAGGCTAAACAACCCCAGTTCATAAAACAATTTCAACATGTCTTAATACATCATATCAATCTGCAAAATGCCACACACCTCTTTGTATTTTACCCTTAAATCATCTTATTTAAAGCCCATGTTCAATTTCTTTCCAAATTTATTTTCTCCCAGCTTTCATTTGTCTTGAACATAACTGATTATGCATCTAGCAGTTCCATTCACACACTAGAAATGAAAAGCTTCTTTACATGGTAATGTAAGCTTGCTAGTCTTCAAGTCTTGCTTGATTTGAAAAAATCTTGCAAAAGATGTCTCTCTTGTTCAGAAATGTTAACACAAACTTGGAATGTGCTTGTGTGTGTTTTCACACATCACTGAAGGATTTAGTTATCCACAGAGGGTGTATCCATAACCTCATTAACTTGATTCAGCTAAGGAAGAGCCTAGCATTCCCTCCCTCTTCATCTCTAGCAATAGTGAGAAAGCTCCAAGCACAAAATCTGAAAAAAATTTTTGCATTGAGAACTCTGACATTGTTGTGGTGTATTTCAGCAACAGTTAACATTTTCTTTCTAAAATGCAAATTACTAGCCTGCGTCTATGCTGACTAACTACATACTTGAAAGTTTTCTCACACGGATAGAAAATAACTGTACTCTTTATTTCCTTTAACATAGAAACTCCCAGAACTAGAGTATACAGAAAAGGTTGCAAGACTGACCTGTATATTTTTGTCTCTCCAAGTCCCTTGCTATTCTTGCATTTCATTTATTCTTTGAGGTACAAACACAACAGTTCCAAACGTTGAGGCCAAAAAGCCATTGCCAGCTCCAAAACTTTCTTCCAGAACATGGAGGTGACCACCTGGGACCAGCACCACTCCTACATGCTCCCCTGCACGACGGCTCTGCAGACCATCTGCCACGGCCTCAGGAGCAGATAAATGCCTGGCTTGGAAAGTGGCCAAACCTCATTTTCTGCTGAGCCACCCCCGAAACTCCTTTGAGTATAGCATGTGTAGCAACTGTGTTTATGATTTTATACCAGCCAGGCAGTCTGAGCAGCAAGGTGTCAGATAAAGACAACAGAAAACATTTCTCTCCCTATTTTCCATCCCACAAGTCCTCCCAAGGGCTGTGGGATAACAGCTGCTCCATGCCAAAAAGGGATTATCCTGAACAGGCTCTCAGGGCACATGAAGTATTCCCAGCACTGTCACCTACCCAGTCAATTTCATAAGGATGCTTTGAGGACTGCCAGATATCCCTCAAGGCACATTAACCTCCCAGTCACAAGAGGAACCAATATACAGCATCTTAAAATCATACTGCCACCAATCAAGTGCCTAATTGCCAAAATTCAATTTATTTGTGTACTAAGCAGAAGGTATTTAAAAATAAAATAAAATAAAAAGCCAGCTAACTATGTCAAACTCAGTAATATTGATTCTAGCTTGTTTTCACCTCCTTGCATTTCATAATCTACCTTGTCAACTCTTGTTTTCATTCATTTAAAAGACCTAGTATGATATTTTAATGACTACAAAGCTGCTTGCTGCCTCTTGCAAGACAGGAAGCCCGCTCTGTAGGCTACTGTACCTTAACCTCGCAGGCATTAGGGAGCAGGTGAGCATCAAGTACCACAGACCAGGTCTTGTTTTGAAGGTTTTTAATGGTGAGAATTACCATCAAAGTGGGATGCAAGTTTTGTGCAGCTAAAGAATGCTGGGAGAAAACAAGATTATGTGTGTAGCTATCCAGGAGAGCCCCAAAAGGTAATGACTTTTTACAGTCTATGGAAAAGAAAGATCTTAGTTCTTCTCATGAATATGACACAGGACTTTAACAGTCAGGCATTTGTCACTTTGATATGTTCATGGTCTCCAGAGCTGTCTAGCTGACAAAACCACATCCATTAAAATACATTCTAAATAAAAAGAGACACAACAGTACATTAGTCTTGAGGCTGCTACGTGTCAGACAGATTTACAAGAGAAATGCAATCCAGTCCCAGGCATACCTGTGACTCACCGTTAGCAAATCAGAACAATTGAGATCATGGTACTATATAATAAGAATTCAGCAATACATTGTATTATTTTTCATTCTCCTGCATGTATTGCATTATCAGAATTTCTTCTGAAGAATGTAATTTGGTTTCCCATTATAGATAATTGGAATGTGTTTTATCTCAATGCAACGTCCAGTCAAATGAAACACAGGACGACATGAGAAAAGAGAAATCAAAGCACTTAATAGGTTTTTCTTTCACTGCTCATGGACATAGTCTGCATTTGCTTTTCTCTACTTCACTGTCTTTATATATGCAATTTGAAAATAGCTCAGGCAATGCTTACTCATAGATTCATTGGGTACGGTATGCCCTAGAATGACAGGAGTAACAATGAAGGCAATTCATTAAGGAAAAAAAATAATATGAATTAAAATGTCACCACACCATACTATAATTCTCCAAAGAAACATCTCCCCGAAAAGAAATAAGCACGCTTAAATGTTAAAATTATTCAAGCCATTACAGTGAGATTTCATCTGGCTTTTTTTATCACAAAGCACACCTCTTCCTTTCCTGCATGCCACCTCCTTGCAAGATCTCATTTTATTCTGTCTAAATACAATGCTTCAAGGATAAAAAGACATGCAATTCCTCAGCTCCACAGACACAGGCCAAGGAACTAACCTCTTTAGATTAACTTTCATTCAACATATGGTTCAGCATAAGATAACTTTACCTAATTTGTTAAATCAAACCCATTCTGGAACATTTGCAGTATCAGAGACTGTTCCAGTCCTGTCTTTTATTGAAAAGTCATAGAATCATAGAATGGTTTGGGTTGGAAGGGACCTTAAAGATCATCTCATTCCAACGCCCCTGCCATGGGCAAGGACACCTCCCACTAGATCTGGTTGCTCAAAGCCCCGTCCAACCTGGCCTTGAACACCTCCAGGGATGGGGCAGCCACAGCTTCCCTGGGCAACCTGGGCCAGTGTCTCACTACCCTCACAATAAAGAATTTCTTTCTAATGCCTAATCTAAATCTCTCCTCTTTCCATTTAAAACCGCTACCCCTTGTCCTATCGCTAAAGTCCCTGATAAAGAGTCCCTCCCCATCTTTCTTGTAGGCCCCCTCTAGGTACTGGAAGGGGCTATAAGATCTCCCTGGAGCCTTCTCTTCTCCAGGCTGAACAACCCCAACTCTCTCAGCCTGTCCTCATAGCAGAGGGGCTCCAGCCCTTGGATCATCTTCTTGGCCCTCATCTGGACCCGCTCCAACAGGTCCGTGTCCTTCTTATGTTAGGGACCCCAGAGCTGGACACAGTACCCCAGGTGGGGTCTCACCAGAGCAGAGTAGAAGGACAGAATCACCTCCCTCGACCATGCTTCTTTAGATGCTGCCCAGGATGCAGTTGGCCTTCTGGGCTGCAAGTGCACATTGCCAGCTCATGTTCAGCTTCGCATCAACCAATGCCCCCAAATCCTTCTCCTCAGGGCTGCTCTCAATCCATTCTCTGCCCAGCCTGTATCTGTGCTTGGGATTGCCCCAACCCACATGCAGGACCTTGCACTTGGCCCTGTTGAAATTCATGAGGTTGGCACGGGCCCACCTCTCAAGCCTGTTCAGGTCCCTCTGGATGCAGTGCTGAGGGTGCACTCAATCCCAACATCCACGTCGCCAATGTTAAACAGCACCGGTCCCAATACCGACCCCTGAGGAACATGACTTGTCACTGCTTGCCACTTGGACATCGAGCCATTGACCGCAACTCTTTGAGTGCAATCATCCAGCCACTGAGGAATATTACTCACTGAGGAATATTAGAAACACATTCAAGTCTGCAGTATATGCTAAACTGGGGGTCCAATCTTTCTTTAGCATGAGAAGAGCTAATGCACCTATCTTTAAAAAGTAAAGGAAAACATGAGAAACCAAGCACAAGCTACCAAGGACTCCTTTTGTTTTTATCTTTAAATATAAGACATTTCTTATGAACAATATTGTTTTGGGTTAACTATGGTCAACACAGAGCCTCAACACCAAGTATAGCATATCATTCACTGAAACAAGAGATTTCTCTAGGAGAACTAGATAAAGCAGATCCAGGGACGCAGGGCACACCTGAAGTTTCAGATAATATAAGTGAAAGGCAATAAGGCAAGATGCTTACCCTCCCAATACTAGCTACTATACATGTGGCTGAGTACTATATTTTTTCAGTGCCATCTTGCTCTTCTTTGCAGCTATAGTCCTGGTGCTTACCTCCAGCACATAAGGATGATGAGGACTAGACAAACGGCAGTGTGCCCCAGTATCTTCTTCTCCTTGATCATTACATGAGCTCTGCAAGGCTCTCAATTCTCCTGTATTTCTTATTTTCTGAGCACTCTCTCATTGCCTTAAGGGCAATTTTGCTCTCTACACACTCATTAAATAACATTAAACACAAGAGTAGCACAGACACTAAGAAATGATAGCCAGGCTCCTGTCACGAGTTCTGTACAAATCTTGATGGTATTGGTCCAATGATCCTTTGAAACAATGAGTATTTGTTCAATACGCAGTAGAAACCAGCACAAATGTGCATTCTGAAGTAGTGCAACAGATGCTTCATTGTCAAGAGAGTCAAAAGTGTGAGGACAGTAACTTTTTTTAATGACTCATAGAGCCCTTGAGTTAGCTTTCTTAATGGCTTGGACTGCTACAACCCTTCTGCTTCAGAGCACAAATGGTACTGTCCAAACCCCATCTGCTTCAACACACCTAAGACTCCTTATCCTATAAAGAAGCAAGTTAAACCAAAGCATTGTTTTTCCTGGAGATGAGGTTATCATCAACATCTGAAAATTGACTGACTTACAATAGGCTACCACTTCTCATCCTTAACACGTTTTGTAATTGCTGACGACTTCCTTCAGAAGACAAAAGGCACTCTTGTTGTGATTGAGGAGGAAATTTGGTAATGCTGAAAACTTCTTCCTGTGACTGACTTGAGATTAGGTATGTAAAAGGAGAACCACAGACATCCAAATTCTAAAAGAATGTTACACATCAATTAGAAAGTCAGTATTAAGAGGTGACGTCCATCATCACTCTAATTAGGCTACAAATAATGGAAAATACTTTTCCCCTTCTATAAAAAGCTATAGCTGCACAAGATCTCAAGTGAGCTTCTTCACAACTGTTCTTTCCAAAAACATCGGTAAAGCAAGATTTCCTTGTCAATAGCACTCATAATAACATTCCTGCAACATAATAAAACATGGGCAATTGCCAAAATGACTACTAACACATCCACAGGGTAGCAAGGAAACACAAAATGCTGTCAATGCAAAGTCAAAAGATAAAAACATGGTGCTAAAGAATCACTCTTACAAAATGTACAACTGAGGAAATACTGACATTTATAATTCACAGTTATTCAGTGTTTTCCATAACAAAGCACTCCATAAACCACTGTGTTGTATGAATACTGCATCCAAAACTAAAACCAACTCAAAGTCAGGTCTCAAATATTTTGGCCAGATCCAGGAGTAGAGAGTAGAGACAGTGACAACAGCTCCTCCAAATAAGGAGAACAGTTTATTAAAAGAAGGAATTTGTACAAGCTATTGTGATTAAAATCCCTGTTGTGGCTACAGGGTGTTTATAAAGCTACTAGAAACTAGATAAAGATGAAAAGCCAAGTTAAAGCCAGTAAACTGGGTGTTTTCAGACTCTCACTAAATCCCCATTAGTTGTTACAGAATCTCTCTAGTTTGAAATCCTCTGGATTAACTAATGATGAAACCTGTAACAGAAGCTTATACTTTCTGAACCAGACTACAAATACCTTTTTCCTCACTCCCCCATTCAGTGCTTTGATATATTGCTATGGTCACAGGCAACACAAGGTTTGTAGGTAAATAGTAATAGACCAAGGGATATAACTTGAAGGACAACATAGGCTTTTAGTAAACCAGGGATGGGAACACTTCTTTTGTATATTCTTCATGCATTCTTTAACTTTGTAAAATATCTGCATTTCTAGAGTTCGTAGAATCCCATGTCCTTCCTTCTGAGTCTTAAGAAAAAGATCTGTATGCCCTTTAAGTTATCAGTATAGCCCAGCCGCCATTTCCAAATGTTCTGCACCGTAAATTTCTTGTCTTTAAACCTATCACATCTAATAAGAGTTTCCTCTGGGCCCAGGGTCACTGCCATAAGGCCCAAGTGGTACAGGACATCGGATGCTAAATTCTGTAGATTTGGCTTCAGGAGTACTGGAAGAAAATTGACAATCCCCCTTCTACTCACAGTGGCACTCTACATCCTGCTCAGAAGAAATGCATGTCTTTCCATTTTCCAATGAGGAAAAACAGAGATTTGTGGCCCACACAGAAAAATTTGGCTGAGAAATACCTAACTCCGCGTTACTGTTTACAAAGAGAAACTCCATAAGTCAGTAGCACTGTAAGTCAGAAAGGTCTGGGGAGATTAACCAGAGAGACCCCTCTTTCACAATACCTTTCCTACCTCTGTCTGTTGTCTTGTGCGTTTTAAATGACAACGCAATTTTTTCTCTTATGAGATTATGGTAAACACGCAAAACGATTTACACTAGATACTCAAAGGTTAGAATAAAAGGAGCCAGAAAAATAGTCAGTACAAAAAGATAGAGTTTAAAAAGACAGCTTTCATTGACACTTTCTGCACATTTTTAAACTCTACCCAACTGAGAACAACTCAGTAGGACGTGGGGAGTTTTTTTTTATTGTGTATGCCAAATGTCTTGAACAAGATCTTGAGTCTTGGCCTCTACACCATATGCCTCTACAACTAATAATTACTGTAAGAATCTGTGATTAACAAGCATTAGGTATACTCACATTTTAAAATATCCAAGACGCAATACAGGTAAGGGGTGAAGTTTGCCCATAAAGAAAAGAAATACTGAACAAGTTTGAAAAGAAAACTCTTACATACTTTTCAGTTCATTTATTGCACTGGAAAAGTGGGGAAAAGATGGGTTAAGCTTAGACATATGTACTGCTTATCCTAATATCAGCATGCTTGGCAGATTTCATAGAATCATAGAATCGTTTAGGTTGGAAAAGACCTTTAAGATCATCCAGTCCAACCACTGACCCTACTCTACCAGGTCTGCCACTAAACCATGTCTCTCAGCACCACATCTACATGACTTTTAAACACATCCAGGGATGGTGACTCAACTACCTCCCTGGGCAGCCTGCTCCAATGTTTGATAACTCTTTCAGTGAAAATTTTTTTCCTAATGTCCAGCCTAAACCTCCCCTGGCGCAACTTGAACCCGTTTCCTCTTGTCCTATCGCTAGTTCCTTGAGAGAAGAGATCAGCTCCCATCTCACTACAACCTCCTTTCAGGTAGTTGTAGAGAGCAATAAGGTCTCCCCTCAACCTTCTCTTCTCCACACTAAACAATCCTAATTCCCTCAGCCCCTCCTCATAACACGTTCTCCAGACCCCTCACCAGCTTTGTTGCCCTTCTCTGGACACGCTCCAGCACCTCAGTGTCCAAAACTGAACACAGTACTCAAGCTGCGGCCTCACCAGCGCTGAGTACAGGGGCACCATCACTTCCCTACTCCTGCTGGCCACACTATTCTTGATACAGGCCAAGATGCTGTTGGCCGCCTTGGCTATCTGGGCACACTGCTGGCTCATGTTCAGCCGGCTGTCCACCAGGACCCCCAGATCCTTTTCTGCCAGGCAGCTTTCCAGCCACTCCTCCCCAAGCCTGTAGTGTTGCCTGGGGTTGTTGTGACCCAAGTGCAGGACCCAGCACTTGGTTTTGATAAACCTCATGCAGGTGGCTTCAGCCCATCCATCCAGTCTCTCCAGATCTCTCTGCAGAGCCTTCCTACCCTCAAGCAGATCAACACTCCTGCTTAGTTTGGTGTCATCTGCAAACTTACTGAGGGTGCACTCAACCCCCTCGTCCAGATCATCAATAAAGGTATTAAACAAGGCTGGCCCAAGACTGAGCCCTGAGGAAAACCGCTTGAGACCTGCCACCAACTGGATTTAACGCCATTCACCACAACCCTCCGGGCTCGGCCACCCAGCCAGTTTTTAATCCAGCAAAGAGTATGCCTGTCTAAGCCACGGGCTGCCAGTATCTCTAGCAGAATGCTGTGGGAGACTGTGTCAAAGGCCTTACTAAAGTCCAAGTAGACAACATCCACAGCCTTTCCTTCATCCACCAGGAGGGTCACCTGGTCATAAAAGGAGATCAGGTTGGTCAAACAGGACCTGCCTTTCATGAACCCATGCTGGCTGGGCCTGATCCCCTGGTTGTTCTTCACATGCCACGTGAGCGCACTCAGGATGACCCGTTCTATGATCTTTCCTGGCACTGAGGTCAGGCTGACAGGCCTATAATTGCTTGGATCCTCCTTCCGGCCCTTCTGGTAGATGGGTGTCACATTGGCAAGTCTCCAGTCATCTGGGACCTCCCCTGTTGACCAAGACCGCTGATAAATGATGGAGAGTGGCAAGCTGCTGAAAATACTTTGGTAAAAAGAAGTAGGTGACCTAAGTGTGCATTTTGTTGTTTTAACAATAGCAGATATTTAATTTTATACCATTTACCACAGTCATTGTGAAATAAGCCTTTGAAACAAGGTGAAATTGAAATAGCATTTCTGAGGAATGATAAATTGCAGATGAAACCTACGGTTTTAAATGGAGAGGGGAGCATTCAATATATTCTTGATGATAGCTGGAAATGTCAGAGAATAAAAGAAAAAAAATATGTTCAAAGCATATATACATACGCCTTTGCATATGGTATCCTTTTATTCTTATGATGAATCATACTGATTTTTTTTTTTATACTGAAGCAAGCTTCTATGTGCAGTCTAGTTGGACAGTGCACTCTCCAGTAATGTAGTGATGTAGGCTACACAAACAGAAGTCAAAGATAAATCAGATAAAAATTAGTGTCCTCAAATAACACTGCATGACTTTAGAGGGGGTGGGGTGAGGGGGGGGGGTGTAAACATATATGGATTTGTTTTCTTTTTTACTTTTTTTAGAAAAAAAAGGGCAAATATTGGGTGAACAAATATAAATAACATACTCTGACTTGTAAATGAGTATCAATGCCCCAGATTCTAAAAATATTTAACGGTGTCTACAGCACATCCGTATATATATGTATTTATATAAATAGATAAAATTCTCACAATTTTTTCTATGTCAAATTCTGACAGAAAATTCATGTTTCGTTTCAAGGTGTGGTGCTTTTAGAAGGTTTTAGAAGGTTTTCTTTTGGTTATATGCAAACATACTCCTAAGTGTCAGGACAAGAGGCAGCATTAACCCAGCACAGAACTAACAAACACATTCTTTGCTGTGGCTGCTTTGATAGTCTTGGCGAGCTACATGTCATGTTCACTCTTATTTCATCAACCCTTTTATAACTTCTAGAGAGAAATGGCATTGAATTACAACTCTGTGAAGAAGATATCACTGGTGGCAATGACAGATTAATAGTTTTGGTTGCCCGCTATAAGCATACTAAACTTAATCAATTTAATATTCCACAGCTGCTATTTATTTAAAAACAAACAGGGAGATTGTTTTAAAATAACAGACAGTAAGCTATTGTTTTCTGTTCTAAAAATCGTTATGAAAAGTGAAGGACAGAAAGTGAAGGTTATGTTTTCTACTGCAGCTAACAAGAAAGAATAAGTTCTTTAATGACAAATGGAAAGGATTTAAAAACAAGTATTACAAGCAGTATAAAATATCATCCTCTAACATACACCAAAACTATTTCTGTATGCTCCTAGAAAATCTTTTGGCTGTTATAAATAAACAAGATTCCTGATGACTTTGAAAGAATGGTTAATACGAGGCACAGCAGACAAACTTATTTTCTTCTCTCCCAAAAAGAAGGAAATTTTCAAGGTACAGAGGCCACTGTTCTACCACTGAATACTTAAAAACAACGTACCTAGCTATTAGAAAAACATCATCATAAACCTGGTTTGGTTTTCAGTCCACATACAGTACTCTATTCATTACACAACACAAAGGAACAATGTGAGGACCATCTCCAACTACACAAAATCATTTGATTCACATATAGGAGAATGTCAGGTTTTGCACAAGGCCATACCAAGGTCATATTGCAAGAATGCTTTTGTTTTGTCTTGGAGTATGACAAAGTATGTATTCTTAGCTGAAGCAACTTGGCTTGAACTTTTTTCCCCCTCAGTCAGCTCAATTCCATGTAGAGCTATTCATGCTCAAAAATAACTGTTTCATATTCTGGGAAGCTATTTTCAGGATGTATTGTTTCTCTATTTGACCACACTGATGATATGTTGAAATTTTAGCAGAGAAAATGGGAAACTGAGACTGGAGGGAAGGTGGAAGAGGGATGTTAGTATTTCAAACTAAACCCACCACGATTCTTCACACCCATACTCCTGGCATGCAGTAAAGTTGAGTCCACACTTTCTCTTAGCCACATGAAATATTGTTGCCTCAGCTATTGCTTACTATATCCTCCAAGACCTTCTCCTACAACTGTTCATGTGAATGTCCCTGAGCCTGGATTTTGTCAAAGTGATACAGGATAAAGAAATCCACCCATGAGAACCGTATATGCAAACCCAGGTCAGTCTTGGGATGCAACAACCATATGCGGAGCTGGGGGAGGGCTAACCTCTTTGATGAGTAGAGATGGATGAGCAGCTGTGACCAGCAGTGTCCTCCTCACTCTGCTGCAGTTACGCTATCCCTGGCCTCAGCCTTTCGCTGGCACTGCTTCAAAACCAGCTCTTGGCAGAAGGATGCAATAAGGATCAATCATGTCATCACTCATACAAGCAGGACAATGCCAATGTCACATTCATACAGACAAAGGGTTTCTCTCTCTTTTCAAAAGCCAAGATGCTGTGCCAAGATATTTAGAAACTTAAGCCTGTTAATTGGGATAAGTAAGGATATTTTAGCCCACTGGCCTGGTGTTGACATTAATGGAGTTACGATCCCCTCTGTCATTGCAGGGGGCTCAGCTTATCCTTATTGACCCTTCTGAAGCCTTTTGCCAGGTACTTTGAGAAGAGATTAGTTTAGTTTTCCCCATGAGCAGCTTCAAAATATTATTGGAATGCATTTCAGGAAGACTAAAGGATGAGTTATTGGGGATTTGTCATCACCCTCTGCCTTCTGGAAGTCCAGTTCAAGGTGCTGTTTTGATTTGCAATATATATATCAAAAACAGGGCATTGTATTTGCCTCTCATGATTCCTAGAAACAAGAATTAAGCACTCTAAAACAGTGCAATATTTACAGTAATCTAAAACTTCTGAGAAACAGGCGAGGTCTCTTCCAGCTTGAGGTAAATCCAAAAACCTATCTGGGTTCCCAAAACAGCAAAATAATACCGCAGAGATTATATAAAGATGTTGATTCTGCTCTATACAAAAACATAATAGTTATTAGTTCTGTTCGCTACAAAAAAAACCCCAACATGTTACTCGTTAGCTTTCAAGTATTCTTAGTGTAATTCAGTTACTAGAAGTGTAGTGCTGCAAATAAAAAAAAAAAAAAATCATTTAAAGAAAATACAAAATATGTTTTCACTGAAAGGAAGCAGCAACAAGAAGAGCAAATGAATCTTTTCTAACCATCAGTTTGTATTACAACCTATAGTAACAGTATCCTCTTACATTTCATCCCAAGTGTTACTACAGAATGTGTCTGCAGCCAGCTCTGGGATACAGCACGCCTTGGAACGGAGATCAGTGCACAAGCTTAGGACAGGAACTAAACAACATAGTATCAAATGGAAATATTTAAGCAGACAAAATGGTTGGCATAAACCATTCAAATTAAGGGTAAAAAAAGATTCTAAGGAGGCTGTTAACACTGTCATTGCAGATACTATATCTGTGATATAACAATCACAAATAACAATCGCAAATTGCCCAGCCCTTTTATTACCTCCCACACTTAATGTAAAAAGAAAACCTCACTGCTTAGCATCATTAATGTAATTTTTTCACTACCATTCCTCTCTTCCTACATCACATACACCTAAAATGTAAGACTGAATCTCTTTCAAAAAGCATCATGATCCTTTTCTATTGAAGTTCAGATATTGACTGCATCTAATCTAATAGTGACATCTCACAAGGTAGTAACGCAGAACATAGGGAATACTTGCTCTACAAACATCATTAAAATGATGGCAATGGTATTTGTCTGGGCAAACAAAAAACTTGCTTACAACACATAAAGACATATCTTTGTCTTCCATAATTTATTCCCAGGCTGGGATGTAGCAGAGGACCCTGCTAAGACCTAGAAATGCTAGGATCAAAGAGAGAGCCAATGTATCTGAGATCACTTACATGAAAAAAACCACATACCAAAAGGTATGAGTAGAGGCCTTTGCTAGGAGGAAGTCACCTACTCACCATAGTTGTAAAGTAATCGAAGTATAAGTAAACTGATTGTTAGCTTGTCACCACTGTGATGCATTGGTCTGTCTTTCCTGTTAGCAAGGCCATGAGTATCATGTGGTTCCCCAGATCCCCAAGAGCTTCCCACAGCTATGGCCAAAGCCAGCCCAAATTCTGCTGTTACAGAATACCCTGCATTACAGGGATACTGTCATGGATTTTAGCATACTGTGGAATGCACAGTTGTCTAGAGTTTTAACTTACTCCTCTTGGCTGTTTATTCCTGGAGCGTCCTCATTCTAGAAGAGGCAGAACCTCTCTGTTTTCTCCTGACAAAACTACTGAAGTTTTGCTGCTGTGTCTCTTGCTATCAGCCATTCCAAAATAACATTTTTTGTGAATGTTTTAGAACATTGTACTTAAATACTCACTGACATTTTCTTTGAAATGGTAGGTATTATTTACCCTGTCTAATTAATGCAGTGTATAATACACAGGGGAAATTAAACTTCTGGGGCTTTTTTACTGCCAGCTGTAAACATATAAATTCAAATTGTACCACTCTTTTGTAAATTTTAGTATGTCATACCAGACTGTTAAATGAGCTGGATTACAAACTCATTTCCAAGAGAATAATTCTACTGTTTTAAAAAATCACAGATCCCATCATGCAGCTGGTAAAGAACAAGCTCTTACACTCTTGTAGTTGTTCCACTGTTTCCAGCTATTACCTGATGCCTTATATCTCAATTGGAACAGCCAAGGAATTACCCAGTTGTTCTCTACGATGCCTGGTATAGCACAGTACTCTTGTAATCACTGGTTAAGGGGGTAGCGTTAGATATTTAAGCCACCTTTCTTAGTGAGTGCACTTTTTTGCCCCAAGTATCCCACACTACTAGGACAGTAATTCTATGGAATGAAACAGTATTGCATACACTTTACAAGTGCTATCTACGCAAAACAGTATTTCTTTCAAAAGAACTGTACGAAACTACTTCAGCAAGTCACGGTAATTCTCCCTGTGCTCCCTAGCATTCTTAGTAGTTCTGTTTTGAATTGCCCTCATTCCCCTTTATACTTGGGGTTTGTATTTCTGCAGCTGTTTACCCCAAAATTAATTTTGCTAAGAAGGTGTTTGTGCTTACATGGGTACCTCCCCAAATTCTCACAGGCTCCTCAGCATCCCTGTTTTACTTTCCTGCCCCAGTGTAGTCTCTTTTTTCCTAGACCTAGGTCTGTTAGAGAAGTACTAGCAAATCCCCCCCATGCTGCACTAGTTCAGATGGATATTTGCCGTGCTGATGCCTCCTCCGAGCAGGGCCCTCCATGCTGTTTCCAATAGCTGCCCTGGCTGAGCTGGGGCAGACTGGTCTGGCATACTGGAATTGGTTAAGTTCACAGAGATGCTAACCTTTCTTCCTGATTAGGGAGCAGACACCTATTTCCTTCCTGGCTCTACTGTGCATCTTTAGCTTCCAGGGGTAATGCCAGACATCGTGCCTTCAGAAAATTGCCACGCGCACATCTCATTTGCTGGATTTATGCTAATACAACCTCGTGCATCCATTGGTTTATAAAATGAGGTTGAAGTCAAGGCTTAGTTAGGCTGTGCAGGCTTTTGTGGTGTCAGGAGCAATCATTGGTATATTCTCAGCCTTACATGATGGCACACTTTTATAAGATTATCCTGCTCAGCAAATTCCCCTTACTCAACAAATGGCAAAGTATACACAATAAACTTTATTCAACACAATGGTTCTAGGTAGACAGTAAATATAATACAAGAAAATATATAACTTGTACCCTTTTCGCCAACATTTTTTCCTGTGAATGAAATTAAAAAAATAAGCTAGAAAAGAATCTGAATAAACAATCTGCCCTACAACAGCAAGCTGCACACTGGAAACAAGGATCAAATCCTTGATTTACATACACTGAAAGTATATTTTTCCAAGGCATTCGGGACACTGCACCATGAAAATCAAAAGACAGAGAATATTGATGGTAAAGAAGGTGATACGCTCATGAGCTAACACTGAACACTGGCATACAATTCATACCCAAATATCATGGAAGTCTAGGTATTTCTTGTTATATGATTCTCTGAATAATTATTGTGGAATTTTCTAGTAGAAAAGTACACACTCCTTAGGTGTCTCACAGCAAAAAGAATAACCATCCACCTATCTGTGGAGTGGTTGAGTGAGATACAGGACATTGGTCCTATTAAAATGTTAATTCATCAATTATGTATACAACAGAAGAAAGGACAAATAGACATTTAAAATTTGATTACTGTTTTATCCACGCCAAGCAGAGCTGGCTGCAAAATCCCCTGCTATACTTCAATTTAAAAGAGAATGTTTTAGAACTTAAAATAGATTTGCTATGGTAGGTTACTGGATCTTAAATTTGAATGTAAATATATCTATTTAAAAATACGTGAACCAGCATAAAAGGTGGCTAATGCCTGAGTTTCATTAGTACCTCAATTCCAAAAGGTAAAGCTGTTACATCAATTCAGAAACCTTCTGAGGCAAGGAGTGACAAGTATTGTTATTTTTGTAATGCCGCATTCATCAGCTGTTTACAAATGAGACATACTTCCAGAAACACACATTGCGGGAATGACTAATTTATCCACTTGTATTCAAAGCTGCTGGCCCAAGCCTATGGCTTAGCATTTAATTAAACAAGTATACAAAATCATTAATTAGCTGATCACATCTCACTAGACAGGCTTCCTGGGACAGCCCTCTTGATGCTTTCTGTCCCAGGGCCATGAACTACTACTGCAATCAAAACCATAAGCAAGTTTACTAGCTCAAAACTGTTTGCTCATTTATCTGAGTTACCTTCAGAGAGTGGGTCTCTGCTGACCCTGCGCTGTTAGGCAAGTTTCTCTGTGCAGGCATCTGTGCCAAAGACACCTCCACATTCCAGGAGGCTGCCGCAGTAGCACAGAAATCTCTCCAGTTACCAAATCATTGCCATTGGCTTTGCCTGACCTTCAGAAGGGATCCAGTCACTTCTGGATCACTCAGCTATCCAATTTGCTAGTCTAAAACCAAGCTGATGGTTCCACACAGATGATTAGGACAAAAACGTTACCCAAAAACCAGCCTACTCAGAGGTTAACACTGAAATTCCCCACAACTGCATCAGCAATATGCAGGAATTGCCATTCACCAGCACCTGATAATCCTAAATCATGGTGACACACATCATAGTGACACACATAGAGTGGGTGGTCTAACCCCAGGTGTCAAAGGACATGTGATCCCTTTTTTTCTTAGGCTTCTTAATCTAGCTGCAAGGATTGACACATTTTCTGACCCTCTAATAGTCCCAAAGTAGAGCAGTATCACTCTGCTTTCTTGCCAACATTGAAAGAAGTTGAAAACTCTTAAATTCCAAATGTTTAGGTAAGTTTAACTACATTTTTTATGGTCTCTTTGTTATCCTCTGTATTTCATATGCTTTTTACACACCATAAATTTACTCAGCATTAACGCTAATGAAATCTGTTCTTGGTTTCATAATTTTTGACAGACAGTCTTAGCATCATTCTCTAAAATATACTCTCTGGATCTCTACATAAAGGACCCCTGCTAATGAATATCTCTCCCTCCATGCTAATGGGGACCAGCACTACTATTCTGTCAACAGACTATCAGCTTTTCTGACTTTATTTCCCACACCAGTCATACAACCCAAAATCTCAGTCCTGTAGCTTGACAGTCTAAGCCCCCTCAGTCGACGCAGGAAACACCTTTTGTATTTGCTGCGTTGTTTCAACTAAGGATAATGTACTGTTCAGAGGGATACATACATCTTCCTCAAATAAGATAAAATATTCTAGCAATTTTCTTGCACTTACAGACACCATCTATTGCTTTTCATATAAGTAGTTATCTGACCAGAACATTTTGACTTATTTATTACACTCAGGCTTTTGGCTCTTTAGTGGACAGCAAAGGTTTTGCAGGACAAAGGAAAACCTAAGACCTCTACCACTCTCCTAGTGGTGATAGATCATTTATAAATAATTAAGTAATAAATCAAGAATAAATCAACTTTGGAACAATCATTTCATTCATTGTACAAAAAAAAAAAACCAAAACCAACCACAAACCCAACCAGCCCAAACCCCCAAAATATTAAAACATATATGGACAAATAAGTAAGTGGTGACTAGCAATATAAGACTGTCATTTCTTAAACTGGACATAATACAAGATTATTTGAAGGTCAAGAAAAACATATTTAAAAGTCATAACCGGAAGCCTAAGTAAGTTGAAACTTGGTTTGTGCTTGATGCTGAGTATTCAGTGTGATGCTTCAAGCACCGAAAGGAACACAATTCTTTTCAGACTGGGTGGCTACTGTAAATTCAAGTAACTATTTGTTCTAGCATTTATAACAATGACTAGCCAAGTAAGTTCTTCTGCCTTAGTCTCATGTCTTTTAACACATTTAATGGGTTCTTGTCCTTTGAGTCTTGATGATGTAGCTCCCCCCCATGATGGAATGGAGTAGGGGGTCCAAAGAACAGAATTTGGTTTTATGTCCTTAATACCCAAGGTATTCCAAAGCACTTCAGAAAATAATGAATTAGACGCCAGTGTTGCAGTGACCGTAGGTAACTATAAAAGTGATTACATGCCCAGCAGGAGTTCCCAGACACTGTAACGGTATAAACAAATAGAACAAAACACTACTTTGTATTTCTGGCATTTGGGCTAGATGACATCTAGTCAGCGTGTTGTATTTTTGACATATCTCTCTCAATTGCACCGTATATAATATTATTTCAGCTATTTTCCTTTCTCCCTATTTGCATTGTCCAGTCATGTATACACATTCACCCTCATGTGAGTGTTAGTTATCTTGGATGTCCCTCGTTACTGTTCCCCAAGACACAAATCATCTTTATTATTTCCCTAGTTTTCATCAGATTCCATCCATTACTTCTGACTGATCTGCCCCTGGAGCTTCCTCAGTGCTTCACAGTATATGGCTTTCCATTTGCTCTCTAAATGACCTGGCCATTTGGCGGCACTTTACAAATCTAGTATCGACACTACCTGTTCCCTCGGATTTGATCAATACAGTCTGGTGGGGTGCAGAGTGTGAATCTTTTCATTTCAAGCCTATTAATCAACATTCAGGATAGTCCACTCTTCTTATACAATGATTCTTAATACTTTCCAAGACAGCACTCTTCAGATTATCTGCTTTCCCTATGATTTTTTTGAGTCTCTACTTTCTTCTACAGCTTTTTTTTTTTTTAATATTTCCGCACTTCAGAATTAAAGAGCATGTTTAAATTTTCCCCTCTGTGCAAGCCTACATCACTCCTACCTGATAAAAGCCTGTTGTTTTTTTCACTTTTAGTTATGCTACCCTTTAGCTAATGTGCATGACTAAAATTGATCCCAGAAATCACTCCTGGTATCCGAGAACTACGTTGCCATACTTTGCAAGAAGATCCCTCGGGGATGAAGTTAACGAAGCCCAAAGTCTGGCTGAGCAAAGGGCAGCACAGAGACATACAAATCTCGGCTAGGAATCTAGGCCAGAACCTACATATATCCCTCTAGGCTGCCAGTATAATTATCTAGGGTTTCTATAGAAAGTAAGCATTTTGAGACATCAGCCTTCTGTCAAATACTGGTGCTGGCAGAAAGGGACCGAGAGTCAGACAGGAAAACACACGCTCAGAGAGTACGGTCACTGACAAGCCATCTCCCTAGGAAACCAGGCTAAAACCTCTCTTTTGTTTCAGCTTTTTGAATACAAAGGGTCACTAAATTCTTCTGTGATCCTGTTTCATAAATTGAGCAATGGAAATTCGTAGTTACCAGGATTTAAGCTAACCAGGATCCCATTCACATCAGAATAAGGGCTGAAATTTGTTTTTAATTGATACAGCCTGAAACACGACTGACCTCATAACTGATTTTTTCCCATTTTAGCCCTCATGCATAATCTCCCTTCCTCAGATTATCTTGAAGAAGACAGAGTTTACTGACAATCCACCCTCATAAACCATGGGCTATGAAGATGCCTCAGTGAAGCTAACAAAGCTCCACTGCACTGAATAAGTGGGTTTTTTTCACTTTGGTTTTGTTTTACGTTTATTTTCAAATCAACTCCCTAATTTTTCGCTTCATTTTTATCATTAAGGGTTACAGGTGTCTTTCAATTCCAGAGCAAATAGTTTTAACTGATGGTTATCTTGAGCATTTTACAGAGTGTAACATTGTTTACCTTTTATTCAATCTTGCATTGTTTCTTGTAGCGTTTGAACCACTGTTACAAGAATGAATCATCTCTTCTTCCAGTTGTCATGCATTATTTATTTTAATGTCATATACACTTTCTTCTATTTTCTGGGGGTTTTTTTCTTGCATTTACCCAATGCAAGATTGTGTCTTTGCATATGCCTCTTTTTTCATTTTGTACAAGACAATCGCACTAATTCTGCACTGGCAGTTCTTCATCATTTCTTCTAAATTTATTCTGCTGTGTTACATTCACACATCACCTTGACAGCTCTGAATTTGATATTCTCCCAAGCAGCACCATAATCCAGGGTCTGGTGCAGCACTCCCCAGCCAGCTGTGGGAAGGGCAAGAGCAGCATTTCACTAGGACCTAACCTAATGACTCCTGGGTCATAACTAGACAGCTGCTGCGTCATATTAGGATTTAAGGGAATAATAATTACTATAATAACAACAGCTACCATCACTGGCCTTCTTTAATACACTGTCTCAGGCTAAGGACTAAACAGTTGTTAGACGGAGGCATGCCAAAAGGAAGAGACCTTCATTTCTAGTCAGAGCTTTGTGGGAGATTATGGTGTATCCACGTAACAGAACAAATTCATAAAACTAACCATCTTTTTGCAGAGCACCTACACACGTAATAGCAGAGCTACTAAGAGCCCAGGTGATGTACATTTTCATTACACTATGAGACCATTCTTGTAAAATCTCCACTTCCATAAAGAAGAGCTAAACTTTATTGTTCAAGGGTAAAGTAACTGACGGTCTAACATTTGCAGCATTAGGATGCATTAGCTAGGTCTTTTACATGTTTCCTGATTTTATTAAGTTTTATTACCAGAGCGTGCTACAGTTTGCAAACCGGTAATTTTAGTGATCTACAATAAGTAATGAAATGAGAAGAAAAACATGTTAAAACAAGATTAAAAGGGAGAGTCGTTCTTAACTGCAGAGCATAGACAGTTGCAGGCAAAACTCCCATTAACAGTAAATAGAGCAGATTAAAAAAAATCCCTACATATTTGCTAAAACAGACTCAGTGAGATTTCCTTGCATTAAGAAGGACCGTAAGAGTTCAAGTTATTTTCTCCTCCTTACTTTCCTGGGATTACCTGCTGTTGCTCACTTTTATCATTTTAACGCCACTAACAAAAGCCCTATTTTAAATTTCACATGTGCCATGTATATAAACCTGTGTACACCATGAATTGCAGTGCAAAGTTTATTAGCTGATAGAAGAGTATTTAGGAGTGTGTGCTATGCCGGATCATTAAGAAGTCTGCTTTATAAAGCTGACTGGTAAGTACTTTTAGAAGCTGAACAGAAGTTCCTCAACTAAACAAATCCTGAGGTGCACAGAGCATTCACTGTTTTGAACTATATTATGTTCAGACAAAAGAAAAATTAAGGTGACCACTTGAAAAACATATTACTTAGGTGCTTCAGGCCTCTTAAGAAGTTAAAAGCTTTTTCATTCAGATCTTTAACTCCTGGTGATTCTAATTATTGCAATGTTTGCAGCATACTAAACTTCACCGAAATGGCCAATCCTGCTCTCTAACAATCAGTATTTACCATTGGCATTTTCTTTTTCCTATTAATACCTACACTGTCATGTGTATCCTTTTCATTTCCAACACCATAGCTAGAAGCTAAAATGTAGGGATGATACTTTTACAAGTCTGAATGACACCAGAGTCCTTCCAGGAGGCAATACTGAGATCTCATCAAGCAGGAAAAGAGCCTATCGGTCACAAAGTAAGAGGAGATAAAATCATCAGGCCTGGGGCAGGGGGAGGTGGGAAAGGGGGCAGGGGGGAAGATGAAAGGTATACTTTCAGGTGTAATGGACTGATATGGAGGCTGTTCTACTGTCTCACAATAATTCATAAGTTCCTTAAGTAGAGACAAGTGCAATTCGGCATTTGTCATAGCGATTCAGATGGAAAGTCCCGAGTACAGTAATTTTGGGGTGGACGGCATCTGGCTGTTTCCGTACCAGAGTGGGGAACAGTGTGAGAGAGACCATGTCCCTCACAGGCTATGAGGCTGGCAATCAGGGTGACCCTCGCAGAGGCAGGTTTCATTACTGAGGGTCCGGTCACAGTCAGGCAGAGAATAGCACCTTGACCTCATGTATATATTTATTCACTTGAAGACAAGGTATCCCTTTTTTTTCTCCCTGCTTTGAAATTATCTTCATTTTGACTTCACATGGAAGAAGAAAAATGCTGAATATTTAAACGCCTCATTCCAATGAGTTCCTCAATTCCTTCACACTCTTTAGTCACTCGGGTACCTCTGGAAACATCTTTTAGCAGCAGACTGAAATGCTTTTCCAGCATGCCTCATTTTCTTTGTTTTAATGTACAGCCATGCTTAGTGCATATATTCAGCTTCACTTTTCGTAAAGAGGGAACATCACCTCTGCTAGAAGCCTGAACAACTACACAAATTAAATTCCAATTGTAAGAGAGACTCTGCGGAGTCTTTGGCTCCATGTTTGCCTTCCAAAGAGCAGCGACTTTCATACTAAATTAATTTCCTGATAAACCCCTGATCAGCAGACAGTCATTTCAGATCTGACTCCTAACAAGGATTTTTACTGACAACAGAAGATGACAAAAATAAGTCCCTAAGCATGATAACAAGCCATCTGTCACTGTACGCTCTTTCAGACAATTAGTTATCATGTAACGTTCACTCTAATTTTCAGCATTTCATTCCTACAGAAATATTCTGACAGTTCTTCTTCCATTTTATCCATGGGCGAACAAGGTTAATATTTTCTGAAGACAAAAACTAACTTCACTGTTTAATTTTCTATATATTCATTGACACATGTCTTTTAGTCTAATACCTAGGGTTTGTGTAATACTTAGAGCCAAAAATCCCTGATCAGTTGGAATGGCTTCAGGATGAATAATGTGAGAATGAGTTTTGTTTTGTTTTCAAACTACTTTTTAAAGATTCAAAGGATAGATTTAATTAAAATGCAGAGTCTTTTCCAAAATTTGTCATAGTCCTTATTACCAACCTACCCCATGCATATCAATTCTTGAAAAATCAACTCCCCTTCCTTAGCAACATTTGAGGGAAAAATATTTTGCGAGTTAATTAGTAAGGGTGGCACGCATAACAGGTAAATTTATGGAAATTAATTTGGATTTTTATTATATGTCATATAAACCTAAATTCTCAGATTCTCCTCTGAGTTTGCTAGCTTTGTCTGTAGCCATACACAAAAATAAAGCCATAGTTTCGGAAGCTACCAAGGCCTGCACAAACACAGCCTGAGTTTACCTACGTTACATTGCCTATAAACAGGAAGACTAGGTACTATCTTTCACTTGCATCTTTCTCAGTTTTCAGATCAGTAGAAACCATTTTCTCTGAAGAATACTGAGCAGTTCTTGAGTAAATTCCTACCTAGGAATCCAAGGATCAGGTATTTTTTGTGCAACATAAAATGCTTAAATAAATGTAAATATTCCTCATATGATCCAGTCCACAATTATATCACTACAGATACGTGGCTGAAATTGAAAGAACAAGGCTTGTGCCATAAGCAAACTGTAGCTTAGACGATATAAAAAATTACCTTTGCTTTCAGGTAAATCACACACCTTTAGTCGCCCCCAAGTTCTCAGAGATCTCTTTGCAGTTGTAGTCATTTTCCTCAAGAAAACTGATGTATAAAAACACAATCTCACGTAAGCAGAACAAGACTGAGGAATGTCCTCAGCGCTACTGCCCCAAGTAATGTAAACAAGATACCTTCCTCTCCCAATATAAAGAACAGAGTCCACATGCCACCATGCCAGCGCTCCACCAGCACACATACAGTATCACTACAATGTAAAACTTGCACAAGAACTAATCTAAGCATTACTCTTCCCCAGTTCTCCTCCAAATGTCTCTCGGACTCAAGGATCCTCCACACAGCACACTACCACGGTGGGGAAACCTGACCCTTCCCTGCAGAGAGCAACTCCACAGGCTCCACACCACCTTGTCAGAAACACGACTGCCTTCCAGCGTCTGCACCTCCAAACAGCGGGCATCTGAAACACAAGTAAACCTGTCTGATGCTTCTCCTCAGTGTTTAAAACCAAAAGAAACCTAAACAAACTCCTTTATGTTATGTCATGAAGACACTTGCTGCTTTGATTTTCAAAGGCTTCTCTTCTTTCACTTCATTTCTAATCTTGTAATGTGGAACTTTCATGTTTTGTGGTCACGAATTTCTTCTAAGGGTTTTGGCTACAGTTCCCTTTCATCCCCAACGCAGAACAGTTGTTCACATACCCTGAAAAATTTATGCTACCTGCAATGTCTGTGAATCAGAATTTTTTAACATGAATACAGACACAAAAGCAATCTTACCTGTATTTATTATATGTTTTTTAAGAAAATTCTCTATCTCTTCTGAAAAGTTTTTGGTGCATCAAAATGAAGAGGATCTCTGGAGGAAACTGATTAAAGTCAAACTGAATAGTATTTTCTTGTTCCAGGAAAAATTACATGTACTTTCTGTATTTCAGCAAGTCATGGTGAGGTGAGAGAATACAAATCTAGGAAATCCTATTGCTGAAAAGCACCATCATTTATCTAAGCTCAGAAAAATGTTCTCAGTCCTGTTCTAACTCCTTAAGACAAGAGCTGAGATTGTAAAGGAATGACAGATGAAACGTGGGGAGACTACAGAGATCCAGAACCCAGGGGATTACAATAATAGTTCAAGATCACAGAGACCTTGGCATCCAGGTCCCTCCAACCTGAACAGCCTTTCCGAGAGGTGATCTGGAACATCTGCCAGAGGAAGCTCTGTATTTCTTGAGATGCCTGTGAAGAAAAAGACAACTTCAGGGAATTATGTGCAGACAGATTTCAGCTCATGTGCAAGTTTGGCTGATTAAACCGGTGGTCTGAGCAACAAACTAATGACTTTTCTATCCCAAGCAAACTAACATATCAAACAATTGCTTTTACTGCAGCACAATGAAGTACAGGGCTTCAGGAATGATTTTTTTGGTTTGGTTTTATTTTTAAGAAAAGACAGACTTCTCACTCCCATGTATTTGTGTGTCTCAGCAGTCCATGCTAGCTATTGCACTGTGCATTAAAAAAAAAATAAATTAAAAAATTCCCAATCAAGGACTTGAACATGGGCTTCTGTTTTTTCAAGCCAGTGCTATAACCATTGGTACTTTTAAGCCAGCTGCTCTGCTAGGAAGGAATTGTAATATGTACAAAATGAAACCAACAGGAGAAGCAATCTTGAGAGCCTTCTCACCATCCTTACCATCTTACAGTGATGACTGTGTTCATTTTGTCTTCTCTAAACTATGCCTAGACAGTTCTGATCAACCAATACAGGAAACAGAGATAATAAATACTGTCACAGTTTCAGACATATGCAATTCTAAATGACAAGGGGGCATCAATGGCACCATGCTATCAAGGGTGGTACAGCCCACCACTGCTCAGCACCTCTCTCCTGCACCATGGCGCCAGCCTGGGATAGTAGCCTGGGACAGTATCACCTGCTCCAGCACTGGAGGGACAAGACATGGCCCAGAGGCAGATCATACCCATGCTCTGCACTCTCCGTCACCTCCAACAAAACTCCCAGCTCCAGTGAGGGGACTTGGAGTGAGATTAGTGGTCCCATAAACTGGGATGACCAGAGAGAGGAGGTGTCTGCAGTGAGCTGATATTCCCCATGAACCAGTTACTGCCACCTCACTTAACCCTGTTGTTCTCAATAAATCACAGAAACCTTAACGGTGAAGCGAAAGCTGCCGAGTTTGCTTAGTTCCAATAGTCAATCAACATGTTTACTTTCTTATTTCAAACAGATGAAAAAGGTAACAAAGAAACTGTACTATGACACAAACACAGCCAAAACAGTAAAACATTTAGAGCCACAAGAGAAGACTGTCTCACACTATTTGCAGAAGAGCACTATGACTCGTGGCAATCACTTTGTCACAGTACAGAAATGAGTTCTTCCCATTTGTTAGGACTACCTGACACACCAAACCCATCTTGTGCTAGTTCTCAAACAGGAAGAGGCAGAAAGCAGAAACTTATATATTTTATGACCTTACAGTCACCTCTACCAACTCCACCACATCCCAAAGGCTTTTTTTTTTTTTTTTTTTTTTTTTTTTTAATTTTTGAAAGAAGCTGAATTAAACTTAAATTGAAGTCTTAGGTCTTTTAGAAAGACATTTAGAGTCTTAATTTAGGTGCTTCCAGTACTAGAAAATCTGTAGCACCCCATTGTAACTGCTATGCAAGTTAATGAGTTTCAATTTGCACCTTTTTTCTGTTTTTAATTAGGCCACTCCACTTTCAAGTTATCTTATTTTTTTTACTTCTTTGTCCAGCTCAGTGAGAAACCCTTAGGCTAATGACTATCTTCTCCTTTTTTGTTATAATCATTTGAAAAAGGAGACTTAGAAAGTGAAAAAGCTGAAGGACAATTCCTACTTTAAGGCACATTTCTACAGGCTGCATTTCATAAGTAAAGCTGTTCTGTAGCCCTGCTGAATTTTCCCACGGTTTTTTTAAAAATGTGACAACCAGAACAAGGCACAAAATAAGGCTTGTCTTCACAGAAAATTCAGCAGAATAAAGATGAATCAAACAAAGATGTGAACATGAAGGATACTGCATCTCATTGTAATCTCTTAAATGAAGAAGTAAAGGGGTTTTCACTCACTTGAAATTAATCTTAGAGCATCTTTACTACACATCTTAAGTCATATCAGCTTTGCTGACTGTTTCCCATGGAAACAAACCCTATTACAAGTCACACAATGCCACCACTGTCAACCACAACCACAAAACATTTATGCCTTAAAACAAACAAACAAACAAACAAAAAAAGCCCCACACAATTTGTGTCTCATTTGTATGCAGTAGCATTATCATCACCATCATGGAAGTCTGCGGCAAAAAGAGGCACTGAGCTTGAGAGAGAGGAAGACGAGTCATATTTGCTAGGCAGTACGAAGGCTGCACTTCATAAGTACCCCCAGCATGCAAATGTACTCAATCACCAAAGAACGGAGAGAGGAGGAACAGCAGCCGCACTTCAGTCTACTGCCTCTCAGTGCCAATGTGATAAATCAAGGACGTTATAACAAGATGGGGAAATGTGGAGAAAGAGCCTGTAATATCTGAGGAAAAGTTTTAAAACAAGTTTCAGATTAACTGGATATCATATATACATAGCAACAAGGCAGGGGAAAAAAAGGGTATCTCCTGATACTCTTATATTCATTCAAACCACTGTTTTGCCTGTTCTCTGTTGGGTTACTAGCAGAAATGTTAACTACAGGCACCACAACACAGGTTAAAACTACTGTTTATTAACATACAATGTACATCACTTTGCCTTCACAGGCTGTTTCAGTAATAGTTTTGGAATTGTTAAAGTTTCATTTGGAGAGAAATACTTCCATTTTCAAAACAGAAGGTAAAAACAGCAAGGTAAGTAGGCATGAAGAAGCCAACGGAGACCATTTAGGAAGCACTCATAAATCCTCAATATAAGTACATATTCTCCTCTTGATGAAACTCATCTCTCCCATTTTCTCCTGCCCTTCTCTGTTGTTTTTTGTGTAGTCATAGTACAGTTTTATAAGAGGAGTTCTCACTTTTTCATGCTGCAAGAGAATTCCACGCTTAGAGGGATTTAGTGGGGGACTGAGGAGGAAAGAGGGGAAAAATACTGGGAATGAAAGGTCATCTTCAGAAACCAGAAAGGCTGCAACTAGCATAAACAAAACCACTTTGAGAGAACAGCAGGCTTGGGCTACAGTCACTGCTGCTCCAAAGCATGAGCTATAGAGAAGAGACGTTTCAAGAGCTACATTCATATGGGTTGGCCCTTGGTGGGCCATACAGCAGCTGGCAGGTGTCCATCTTGTTGGGCCACAGCAAAGGGGACAAGACTTCAGGAAATAACAGCTCTACGTAAGCTTCCTTACTGAACAAATTTATAACAAAGTTATGTTGAGTGCACATTTTTTGCAGTGTGACCAAAATAAACTGAAAGAATAAACAGTGGAAAGAAGGATAGCGAGTTACAAAATAAAAAGATGTAAGTTGCCATTTTTTGTTAAAATTGACAAAAAGCTAGTTTTGCAGCATTTATGTATAAATTTTCAGCACAACTATATTTATGGGACTTTCATACTCTGTAGATCACTTTGAAAACTCACTGACCTTCTTTAAAAGCCTTAAGGACTTCATTACATCCTCTTTGTGCTGCAATCAAATTTAGCATCTTATTTGTAACACTGAATATCTAGCTTTGTTAGAAAATCACAGTTCTTGGAGTAATGAACATAACGTATCACTGAAGTAATGGAAAACCGGAAAAAACCCATCCTTTTCTTAACACTATTTCACTCAGAAAACTCTTAAAGCTGAATGCTACTTGCGTCATTTTAATTTTCTTGCCTGTGTATTTAGAACAAACAAACAAACACAGAACACCCTCCCCTCACACACACTGAAAGTACCTACGGCTTTTGTTCTTCCTGTTTTATTCAGGATGGTGTGTTCTTCATGTTTACACAAGAATTTACAAAGGGCAAGTTTGCAGTTAATAACAGTGAATCAACTGGCAGATTATGTGATAGGACAAAGTAAGATCTTTCTCTGTACTCAACTGCACTAACAGACTTTGATCTTGTTCTCCATTCCTTATATCTTGGGTAGTTTGTAATTCATATCAGCTTCTGAAGTGTGTTTAATGAAAGAAGGAACTCACCACACAACAAAGGAAAACCTGCACAACACAGCTGAGACTTGAGTGAGAATAGAGGAAACCCTGTAACAGAACACCAGCTGCTTTTTCACTTCAAATATTTTCAGTAAAAAAGTTTTATGGTCAAGGATTTAGATAGTTTCATATATCTGTGCTTTCTAAATCAAATCTCCTTGAGAGGTAGTTTGCAAATATGAGTGTGCACAACACCATGCAGTTGTGGGGCGTCGATTATCACAGAAGAATTTGGTTTATGCTGTGCCTGCACTTTAATGGAGCACTAGTTCCCAAGCCACCAAGCTGCCCGACTCACACTGTATCTAAGATGCAGGCAATTTCTGTGCACCATAGGTTTAGTTTAGTAGAATGCTGCAAAGACTCAATAACCAAGCTTAAGCAAATTGACAAATATACATGAGAGTTCAGAGCCTTCAGAGAACAGATATCATCAATCACTCCATTGTATTAGCGTTTTGCAGACAGGATAATTTTGCAGGATTTTTTAGAGACTAACATGCAACAACCTCTTTGTTTTCCCAGACAAAGGGCTACAAAGTCAAGTTAAGGAAACTTTGCTGACCAAATCACAAATAAATCATACAAACCCATGTTCATAAAACACTAACAATTACAAGTTATTCCTGTTTCATCATGATTCTGGTCATTAAACCAATATGAGTTGCAGTTTAGAACTTAATAAAAATACATGTTTTGCACAGTTGCTGCACTTCTGCAGTATGACTCCTATAAGCATGGATAAAGAAACTAAATTCAACAGCCCTCAATGAAGCCTATGGCAAATACCCTTCAGCTTCTGGGTGCCCATGGTGACATCCTTACAATGGTTTTTTCAGAGGTTCGGGGAACTCAGGACTGGGAACTTCAGCTGCAGCTCTGCTGCACAAGAGTTGATTTCAACTAGACCTTCAGAAAGTTTAATGAGAGTCCACAAAAAAATTGCTTGTTACAGTTTTAAAGATGTCAGGAGTACTTTCTGTACATGAATTTCTTTAATTTCAGACGACTGGGATTATAGCATCATTTAGCATTTATCATAATGAATCATTCAGCAGAGCTGTATATTTGCATTGAAGTTTTCTACCGTAATGAAATATTGCAGCAAGCTTTATATATTTAAGAAGACACTCAACATTTTAGAAGTGCAAAATACTCTCAAAAAAA
>VFFE01008282.1:6002381-6112157 GCA_008921705.1 Burhinus oedicnemus | reverse complement strand
CAAAAAAAAAAAAAAAAAAAAAAAAAAAAAAGAGAGACTGGGAATGGTCCTGCACCTACGTTTCCCATGAAAATTAGTAGCTGCACAGTTTTCTGCCATGTGATTTAAGAATATGTTACAGTATTTCAGGTAGAAGTATGTTCCAATACGAAATTAACTTTCACTTTGTTTCAGAAAGAGCATTTCAGTGTTTTAATACAATTCAAGCACCTGAGTTTTAGAGGTCATTTATTAGACCCCTGTGGCTATTCAGAAAACATGGGAGGAAGGAGGGCTGAGAGAATTAATCTTCACTGGTTGTAATTACAAAACAAAGGAAGGAAAAAAACAAACAACCTGATCTTCAGCTCTAAGGGAAGAGTTTTTCCGTGGTATGTAATAGCTTAATTTAACAGACAAAGAAATTCAGTGCAAGGCATATTCTCCTGCCTTTGTATTTTAGCATAAGCTGCTTGAAGGGAAAGATCCTTAAGCTCCCTGCTGCATTAATGCTTATGTAGTATAAATAAGAAGACTTCCTTGCATTATCAATCACAGTATTAAATATCTGATATTCAAACCCACAGGGTTCACAATTCAGCATTTTAAATTACAGTTCTGCCTCAAAGACTCACAACAAGCTCTTCCACTCAGCTTTTGATGTCTTTCACAGTTGATGAAGGCTGTGGGTGAGATCTCAAAAAAAAATTAAAAAAAAAATAATCAAAAAAACCCCTCCTCCATACCTCTAACAACTTGTCAGAGAAAACCTGCTTTCATATTCTTGCCTTGCTACAGTTATGTTTATGCATCTCTAGTTACATGAGTATCACTCATTGCTCTTTGAAATAATTGTCATTGTTTTTTCAGGAGAACTAGTTCAACTTGTACAGGATGAGCAAAGAGGGAAGGGATCAGCTTACCTTTGCTACCAGAAGTTTACCAGGTGTGACAATTCCCACAGCATCTCATTTTCCATAATGAATAGTTTTAGTTGGAAAGCTTTTATGTCCTTTCTTTTTACTGTATCTTGCTGAGACATATATTGTAGCAATAAAAGCATTGTAAAAATAAAGGACCAGGTGAACCCACAAACATTCCAGAGAGCAATATATCTACAATGGTATTGAATTCCTGCATGTAAACTCTTCTGTACCCAAGGCTGAATGAAAGCTGAAGTCAAACACAGAACTAGCCAAGGAACAGCTTAGGCTAAAGACACAATCCTGCAGAACTAATTCCCAGGAAAAAGTTCACAAATATGGGTAGCGTTTTCCAAGTCTGTAACTAACACCATGTCCCTGGACCATCAGAGGTAACCAGTCTTCCTTTCAATTACTTTTTGCCTCCACATTAATGCAGTCTTCTTGACTTCACTTTAACATAAGCTTTCTCAATCCATATGATTGAAGAGTTCCATTTTACTTAACACCATAGATTTAGATTTCAATTTCCCCCCCCCCTCCCTCCTTATTACAGAACCACAGAATCACCGGGGGTGGAAGGGACCTCTGGAGATCATCTAGTCCAACCCCCCTGCCAGAGCAGGGTCACCTACAGCAGGTTGCACAGGACGGCGTCCAGGCAGGTTTGGAATGTCTCCAGAGTCACAGACTGCACCACCTCTCTGGGCAGCCTGTTCCAGGGCTCTGCCACTCCTCAAAGCAAAGAAGTTCCTCCTCATGTTCAGATGGAACTTCCTATGGTCAAGTTTGTGCCCATTACCTCTTGTCCTATCACTGGGCACCACTGCAAAAAGACTGGTGCCATCCTCCCGGCACCCTCCCTTGAAGTATTTATAAGCGTTGATGAGATCCTCTCTGAGCCTTCTCTTCTCCAGACTGAAAAGACCCAAGTCCCTCAGCCTTTCCTCATAAGAAAGATGTCCCAGCCCCCTAATCATCTTGGTAGCCCTCTGCTGTACCCTCTCCAGCAGTTCCCTGTCCTTCTTCCCTTTGGGGAGGGAAAGAAACAAAATTATGCCAAATGCAACAGTTTCATTAAAATCCTGTATCTTTTGGACAGACATTAGAGAAAACAAAGATGGAGAAACAGTAATGTTAGCTTACTCTCTGTATTTTAGTTCTCCTAATACTGTAAACAGCCTGGTCAGATTTCTAAACGATGTGAATAAAAAGCTTGGGCAACATTTCAGCTGTGATGATCACACCTCAAATCTGAATGGTCAAGTCAGACCAAACTGGCTATCTGAAGCTTCTTTGCTTTATCAATTCTAACTCCTGTTAATGCCAAAACTCATTTTCTGCTTTGCTTCTTAATTCCTCTCTCTGCTTTTATCTATTATTTATCCCGGTAAATATATTATTTAGTTCTGTAGTTCTATTATTCATCCTGCAAGCACCTAGTTATATTTTTTACATGAAAGATGCTATACAAGCGCTATACCGCATTGCATTCATCCTGCAGTGAATTTCTAACACAGGCAGGTGAATTCCAGTAGTTGTACTGCATATCGATATGGAAGGAGTGGTTTGGGTGCCGACTGTAGGACATAGGGGTATGAGGCTATTGAAATTATTTTGTCTGCTGCTATGGCAAACACCAAAATATTAGAGATAGCTAGATAGAAAACTGCTAGGAAACAAAGAATGAGAGAAAGAACAGGAAACATTACAGACGAGTTACAATATTTGATACAACAGGAACACTCCCCTTTAGCAACAGAAAGCTAAGCAACAATAAAAATAAAAGCTTTGCTGAAGACTTAAGTAGTGGAGACAGAAATAGAAACTGTCTTGATCTTCAGTCCTTTCAAATAAAGGGTGGCTGGAACTACATGCCAAATAGTTACCTTTGACGCTTATTTTTTACCTTGTATGAACTCTTGGCCTCAAATAATTGATTTAATTACAATATAATGATATAATGCATAGCTGGACAGGAGTGTTTTCTGCCTGGGATTCTATCAAAGAAGAAAAATACGTGAACTGCTACAAAACAGATGATTGATGGATGTTCATAATATAACCCTTTTTCTGCTCTTTGTTGAGTTGCATTAAACTGAAAGAGCTGACATTTATTTCATCACTAAACATCAGAAGCACTTGCTTCACTATTTTGTAGTTTTGCATGTTGTCAGCATTTTGACTGGCAGTTTCTTTGCATTTTAATGCTGCCATTGTATAAACAACACATATAGACTGATTTTATATACAGTATCCATCTTCCCTCATTAGAGGCTACAGCTGTTGGTGTATTATGGCATCACTCCCTAACTTGCAAATATAAAATATTTAATATATTTATTCCTTTGTTTATATCATAACAATTACAGACAAAATGCCTCAATAAATCCCATTTTTTGCCAAAACGCAATGACAACAAGCAAACACCGGATCTGTATACTGAAGTCCTTACTCAGAAGGCAGCAGCTGGCAAATGTAGAATTTCATAAAAGTTTTGCTAAAGACTTAGTAGAAATAGAGACAAGAACCAACCTCTCTCCTCCCCTCCACTTGGCAAGGATTACTCCTTCCAGAGCTGCTTCTAGACACCCTTTCACCTCAGCACCTGTGATGCATCTTAAAAGGATGGGGTAGAGGAGACAATTCCTCTACAGGGATATGTAAACGCAGGACCTAGAGAACAGCATCCCGCAGGACTGCAGTGTCCTAGCATGGCACTAGGTACATGCTACTTTCCAAGCCTGTGGTTGAAAAGGGTCTTACAGGAAAATCCCACATTTTAGGGTAAATCTGCGATGACGAAGTACCCTGTATTTTTTTAAAATCCTCCAACGACATGTGTTATGGGGCTATCCTGGCCAAACATGTGGTCACTACAGAGCCTCTCCTGATTCAAGGGTTTATTTGCAGGTCCCAGCAAGCAGCAGACAATGCAGAGAAGAGGTAACAGTGTGCTTGTGGAATACAGTCAGCTGAGATGATAGTACTGCACAGTGCCAGCAAATCCAAAATGCTTAACTTTCAAGTATGCTGTTCTCTTGTTGCTGCAGTTACTATAAATAGAGATGCAATACTAGAAATTGAACACAATATAACTGTCCAGTTTCAGTAATAGTACACTAAGTTGATTTCAGAAATGGAGGGGATACAGAAATGTGTCTTATGCACGACAGCTCATAACGTCAGGTTCACAGTATAAGCAATGCACTTTAAGTTAAGACATGCAATAACCTACTGTCAACTTTCTGAATTCAAAGCAGAAAAGGAGAGGAAGAAACAGTGCTATGCTCAACTTGGAAAGACAAGATAATGGAACAATAAAAAAGAAATTATTGTGTCATAACTTTGACGTCAGAGTTGCCCAGCCACTTAAAAGCATTAAAGGGAGACACAAAAGTAAGGAGAATGCGATAAGAGGGGAGCAATACTGCTCACAAGAAATTCACATTTTTATAAAATGTAGTGGATTTACAACCATAGAAAGTTATTATTACAGTACAAAGGCAATGCATAGCCTTATTCAGAAGATGAGATTAGAAAATATATATACATTTGCTATTAGATGCTGAGGAAAAACTCCTCCTGAGCTGGCACAGCAGAGAAACACCATCTATTTTCCCCTCCCCACCCCCAGCTTAAGTGGGAACAAAAGAAACTGTTTGGAACAGTTCTTCTGGGGCTATAAAACAGACTATACAGCTTGTAGTAGTCACCAATACAAACTTGAGATGATCCTAAAGAGGTCATGGGTGAAAGGTACCATGAAAGAACTGGAGTGAACAGGGGTCCAAAGGATGAGAGGAAGACCACAGGCCACTTCATATGGTGAAGAGTGATGTTTTCTCAAATCCAAACGAAGTTTTACAGCACTTCTGTATCCTGCCATTTGCAGAACTCCAAAAGCTATAAAATTCAGCCGAAGGCCTTTATGAGGACTTGGTTGATAGTCACAACCCACACAAATCCCCACTGAAGGCACAAGCGGGACTGCCTGTAAGGGTACCTCTTTTCCTCTGGCTAGGGCAAGCACCTTCAACAACCTGGCTCCTAATCTGGTTGCCTTAGGAAATATCTAAGTTTAGATGGCATGAATATTGTCTTAATGGAATTTAGCTAAAACTCCAGCTCCAGAGAAAAAACATGCTGGCTTATGTTTTGAAGGCCTGAACTTCATGCAAAAGTACGCACAGAAGATTTGGACACAGAGGGCTTAGCTGGGGAGAAGAGCACAGCGCACAGTTTTTTATAAATCAAGAATTAAATGTTTTTTGAATACAATATTTCTTATTGTTACTACAGGAAGCAGTCCAATTAAAAAGAAACTCAACAGAAATGTCTTGTATTAGAAAGCATTCATATATTTAGGAAAAAAGAAAATCAAACACTTGATTTTTTTTTCTTTGATTTTTTTTTTTTCCCTATAAACTTTTGAGAAGAGTCATCCAAAATCAATTTATTAGCTAATTCTTTGATTCATTCAGCACTACAGGGAATCTTGCCTGGTATATTCAATAATATTTATGCTAAAGGAAAGCTGTATAAATAATGTGACAGTTGTTTTCTATGTTTACTTGTTAATTTTTATTAGTTTGGTAATAGAAGTACTGCTAATAGTCTGTTTTCTATTTTTGGCTTGTCCCTATTGCTTCATTATGTGATTTTATGGTTTCCATTAATGAATCAAAATAAAATTTAAGCAATATTATAAATGTAGCAAGCAACCATCTGCTTTGCCTTAATTACCAAAAAACTTTAATGCGTCTGTGTGTGCCTCTTTTGAATACCAATATTCTCATTTCTCTGTGAAAGCTAACTACTGGGAAAAAACAGATCAGAAAAGGCAATTCTGTCCAACAGCAAAAGGTATGGATCTAGTCCAACTGTCCTTTTTTTTCCATGCTAAATGTTCCAATAAAACAAGAAACTGTACTATATATATGTGGATTAGTGCCTCAATGAAACCATGAAAGCAAGTTTTACATACTGTCATATTTAAATTGATTTCACTATACCTCCTCAAATGACAAGTTCCAGATTGGCAGTGACTGTATTTGCAACCCAGTCAAGCTAAGTACAAATCCTTTTGCTCACTGAAGACATCTACATTCAGATATTTTGCAAACACTAAATTTTCTTTCTAGAAGATGTCTATCATTATCTTGATCATTCATAAGTATTTAGCTGCATTGCTATAAACTGATTTTCCCAGCCAGTAACCAGGCCAACAAAAATAAGTGAGATAAAAGGATATTTTAAATACTTAACTATTTATTAAGCAAACCAAACAAAGCAGAAATTTTCAGCATACTAACCTCAGACTTAAAAAGGCAATTTTCACAAACGAAGAGAAGCCTCTACAAGAGCATTCAAAGTAAACAGGGAGAAAAATCACAGCTACAACATTGTTCGTATTTCACATGTTCAGAAATTATTTTCAGGCATTTTGGAACAGAGATCATACATATTCAGACATCACCGAATGCAGCAGACAAGCCTATTTAAACAATGTGTTTTAGGTCAGCACTCAGTCAATACCTTTAAGACACCACTACAATTTGTATTAACATTCCAAGCCAATGAATAAGCTTTGAACAAATGAAAGGCATGAAAATAAAGTAACACACATGAGAAGATTGCACAATACAAAATGTTAGAGAAGAAGAAAAGATGGCAATGCAAAAAATAAAAAGAACACATAAAATGTCTGGATTATCTATACTGCCTCGAGCATGGACATTAAAGCCACCACTACAATATCCTCATCTAGGTGCCAAAATAGGTGCCAGAAGGCAACCTAAGCAAAATGTGTACTCTCATCATGCAAAATAACCACAATTGTTCTAACATACAAAACCATACACCCATATGTACACCATATCCTTTAAATATGATTCTTCCCATAATTACAAACTCATCACCACAGTCTACATAGAGTGACAAAAAAAATTTTTAAAAAGCTCTGAATTGGGAACATACTGGAAGGGCAACAGAGGGGAAAATAACCCCAGAAAAATGTTGAAGGAAAGAAGGAAATGGTGGGCAGGAGATACAGTAAAATGTTTATGCCGTATTTATCTTTGCTAGTTTAGGACTAAATTATGAAAGACTTTCAAACAAAGACAAGGAAGGTTGGATTGCAATTTGAAAGAATGCCAAGAAGGTGACAGAATCTCAACTCTTCTGTTCAAATAATATTTTGGCATCATCTTTCCAGATGAACAGAAGACAGTAAGTTTGGAACAGTTTACATTAGAAACAGTGACAGAGTCAAAACAAGACACAAGGATGCAAGAGGATTTTTTTGTCCGAATGGATAAACGGACTTGTGTTTCAGGGAAGCCAGCAAGATTTAGAAACAGCTGGAACATGCTAAACAATTACCCAAAGTTATTCATGGAATAAAGAGTGGGAAGAGAAAGAGGCTTAGCCTCAATTTTAACCGCATGAAGTTCAGCATAATAACTGAACATCCATAATGAGATGTTAAGAAGAAGGTCCAAGGTACCTTCTCAAATACAAGACAGCTGATGACATAAAGTAGTAGTTTATGCAGATAAAACTACCTAGGAACAGGATGAAGCAGCAGATGGCCAGAACACCAACTTGAAAAAACACTGACAGAAAAGGAAGAGTAGAATTGTATACTTTCACAAGATTAATTCTTCAAAACCATATATAATGGGATCCTGCAGGTCATGTCCAACTTTCAATTAACCAGCAAAGGGTAATTCAAAAGTCAACAATAACTGCATGACTTCCATAAAGAAAGAGCATCGTGATCAGGCCCCAGATTGGACACCTTCCTAAAATCTTGGTGTGTCAGACTCCAAAAAGCTACAGCTTACTGACACTTTACTTGACTGAACTGTTTAGCTACTCAATAATTAAAGGTAGCAAAATATACCCATTACTATGAGCTTTTTAGAATGCAAAAATTCTGCCCATATTTTTCCATTCTACCTCCCTTTGGTAAGGTCTTTTAACCTTTTACTTAAATATTAATTTTATTAAAGTGGGTTCCCTCCCCCCTGCATAGCACCACTAATCTTGAAGGGCAAGAAAGCCTATTTAAATGCATTGAAGTGCATTAGCATGAAAAAATAATGAGTCCTTACAGCATTCTAATTTAGGAAGGTGCACTTAAATTAGTTACAACATCTGCTGTCAAAAAATCTACCCAGACAGGAATCTCTTCAATAAAAATCTGATTTTCACATTTCTGACAAAATTTCCCTAATGGGCTCTCCCGGCATCAGTGTTACAGGACCTTTGGAGAAGTCCGGAGCCAAAAGCCTCAGTGTTTTGCTCCTTTGCTTCACACTCCTTTTTCCTTTCTAACTAGCAAAGAATTACTGTGTTCTCTCAGGCCTTCACAGGGAAATTGGCTCACTGTGAGGTCAGAAAGCTGATCCAAACGAACATGTACTGAGAAGCAGATGTTACCTATACATGGGGAGGAATCTCAGAGGTGCATGTGCTGAACATCTCTGCAGCCAGACTAGTCTGAGGGGCATTAGTCCAGCATTTTGTATGAACCTTTGAAAGTAACCTGTCCTTTTTTAAGTCATCCAGAGTATCAACTCAATTACTAGAGAGAACAAACTGAGGCCTTGTTTCCAGAGGGAAGGGGTGGGAGAAAAACCTACTATAACTAAAGCAGGACAGACGAAAGAAGGATCAAGTTGTACAGACAATTTTTCCCCCCCGAAACAGTCCCCCAGGATTCTCAGCGGTTACCTTGAAGGTCCAAAGCTGTGCCATGAGGGCATCACACTGCTGGGTTGGTTTTTTTCTTCTTTCTTGTGAAGAGTGTGAATCCCTTGCAGGGACCTACTCCACCAAGAGGTGGACCATATGAAAAACTTCCATCATAGCTTTGCATAGTTCAGCCACCTGTTCAGAGGCAGACATTTTCAGATTTTGCAGTGCCAACCCTACTGAGTACCACAAGGCTGATTATTAATGTAAATTGAATGGACTGTAAGTAATGTCAGTCAGGCAGCCAGATGGTTTAGACTTGGACAGACTAAAAGCAAGTCAAGAGAACACCAGTAGAGAATATGGAGGGAAGACAGGAGTTATTTTTGCAGGTGTCTTCCAGAAGCAATTTCTTTCAGTAGATCACTGCTGTGAGGTAAAACTAAGACCTGCCAGCAGATGATGGCAATGCAGACCTGCATGACCAGTAGTAGTGGCAAATGACAAAGACTGCTTTCTGCAAGGATGGAGGAGAAAAAAAAGGCAAAAAATTCTTTGCAGAAAGCAAGAAATGTGAAAATAGGAAAACAAACTGGCTTGGTCTGAGGTCCGCCACAGCACAGCAACAGGCGAAGAGTTTCCTTCAGGGTGGACAAGCATCATTTCACTAGTACAAAACTCTCCAAACCAACCCAAACACCAACCCATTTGCTCCTGCTCCGTAGCTAATGACTAGTGGTGCTGGCAGACGACCTGCCAGCATTATATCGCTGGATTGTATCCCACTGCTGAAAGTTCAATGATGCACAAAGGTTACTGCTGGATATGCAAGGTTAATTTTCTGAATTGTACTCAGATCACTGATGGATCTCACTTCCTTACTAAAAAGGGAGAGATTTTTCCAATAATAGTGTGAGTCATAATTCAGGAAGCTGATCAATATTAATGGGGCATGGCCTTGCATACTTACTGAAGTGGAAAAAGGGAAAACAAATACATGAAAAGGAACAACTGCTCCCAGAACTATTAAAGACTATTAAGAACAAAGGCTGAAATGTAGATGTTGAGATGAGAGGGATTTAATGAATTTTTATCTTCTGGCTGCAAGAACGAAAAAAAAAAAACAAAGGCAGCTACAGAAATAAAACAAGCACCCAGGATTCTCAGCTTCCAGAATTAATAGGCTAATAGCATGACCAGAGCTAGCCAGAGGGTAACATTAAAACTAGTAAGCTAACACTAAAAAAATTAGTTTTTAATTTACTCTCTAGTCTTTTTTATACCTTCTAGAAGCTTAAAAAAAATCAACACTTTTCTGAATTGTGTTTGCTTTACAGAATTCTGGTACCACAAGATGCAGTACAGCCCATTCCCCACTCAGCCACAGTGTACAGTGGGATTTCGCTGCATGCTAAACCCTCTCTGCCTAGCGTTTATCTTGGGAATCCTCATGCGTACAAGCAGCATCGTGTTTAATCAGGATTCCCTTCTGAAGGAGCAAAGGTGGAAGGACAGCAGTGACTATTTGTACAGAGTTGTTGCACCTTATAAGAGGAAAACCTGTCTAAACAATACAAAGCTCCATGTTTTCCTGCAATAAATTCTCCCAAGAACTGCCTATACAGTTACTGTGACATTTGATCTGTTTTTTATTTCAGTACCAGTGGAAACTCAACTATTAAAGTTTGGCTTCAAGTGGCAAAGGACCTTAAAATCATGTCCTATGTAAACAATATTTCTCTCTGGAAAAATACATATGCAAGAGAATCATTAGTGTTGACTTCAAACCTACAGGTGAAGGTCAACAGATTTCATATGGTGAACATTTACTCCGCTCACACTGAGAATGAACATACTCATACTCTGTTGAAACATAATGAATGCTTATGTTCTAACTCATCTCTGCCATTCCCTTAGAAGAAGGGAATTCACTTCATCATGACCCACCTTGATTGCTTTTTCTGTGAAAAGATCCATCCCTTTCACCACTTAAAATATCTTCCTGATTTTTAAATTCTGATCAATCACAGAAGTAAGATGGAAAATGCTTATTAAATGACAGAAGGGGGACACAATAATAGACTGGAACTGTGTGCCCTATTCACAAAATGGCTAGTTTCGCTTGTGAAAAGAATCTATCCAGTGCTTCTCAGGAATACATTTTAGTTTAGCTTTTTATCATTTGCTGCTTTGCCACTTGCCATTTGTCTCTCTTCTAGGCTTTCCCCATTTTTATCTCACACTGAACGGATGTATACTGCACATTGTTTTCTCAACAAGACTAGTGCATGCTCAGAGACCACTCCAGCAGCTTCAAGAACCACTCTGAATGCATTATACTCAGGAAAGGTCAAATCAGAGCATCACTACTGAAAGGCATACTTTGACTCACAAGGATCTAGTGTTTCCTTTGGCTCCAAGAGTCTTGGATGCCTGCTGTAACTTTTTCAAAAGCCCTAAATTACAAACTCTCTTGGGAACTCTGGGCATCTGTTCTTGGTTACTACAGTGTCCAGAACAACAACACCTTCATTTCTGCCTGGAAGCCTCTGGTGCTGCTGTTATCTAAATAATATTCCTCACTTTCTGGTATGCTGGAGAGCTTTCCAGCAAGATTAAAAGGCTGAGCAATGACCCTTCTGGAAGTCAGTACTGGCTTTGAACCAGCAGACATTCTAAAGTCAATTCAGTATTTCTTGTTACCACATCATAGGGCAAAGGCAGTTTTTCTGCATTAGATTTTGGTTTCAAAAAACATAGGAAGTTTTGTATCAGCAGGGGTTTTTTTCCCTCTTAAGAAAATATTTAGAATCTGTAGTTTTAGCACACAATAAAATATAAGTAAAGTTGTGTTTGTTTCTAAGCCTACAGCAGCAGCACCTTCAGACACAGCAGTGCCTGTCACCACCCTCAGCACCCCAAACAAGATGAGCTCCCTTTAGGCAGAGGGTGTTCCTTTAGGGACACAGCAAATGAGGCAGACTGGATCACTGAATTACATGAAAAGACAAACAGCCCTAGAAAGGATATAAACTAAGGAAACTTGGGGACATGCGCTGCTAAATCTCTCAAGAGCCATTATACCAGATGGCCATTTACTCAGACTCTTCTTTACAAACAAATCCTTCTAAGACATTCAAAGCAGCTTCTACAAATTCTTACAAGAGCAACTGAGAGGTAACCTGTGCAGCGAACACAAAGTACCTTACCCATGCAATGTACCTTCCTAAATTAAACTTTGTTCTGCGCACTCTGCTTACTCCATATATCTGTTGCGTAGCAAGCTACAGCATGACATATGCAAGTACATTAATTACCAAGCCAGGGAATAAGCTTGACCATATATTGTAAGTCCTGCATACAATTTATACTTCATAACTAATTTCTCTATTTCTCCTTTGCCTTCTGGTACACAACTTCTAACTGCAGTCTCCTTAGACCTCATTAATTAGGTACCTTAACCTTGCAAAAAGACTTTGATGGGAGTCCAACATACTAAAATTAGTTGTTACAAAACCAGAAATATCATTCAGTAGGTGGTAATAAACCATTGCTCTGTGACCCTGGAGACATAAGCGCTTGCAGCATAATGTCAGACAGCCTGCTCATACGCATAAAAGGTGATGGGAAAAAAAGTGAAATCTAGACTCAAATCACCTGCAGATCCCAGAGATCTCACAGCTCTTTTCCACTGAGCTAAGACACCTGCTCCAATTCTCTGTATAATTTCCATCCTAATAAATATCCCTAAAAAAGCAAAGCCATGGCTGATAGAAATACAAGAAATGTGTCCCGTGAAGGATGCTGACATGCTGAAGCAGGAAATGAGATCACCACCTTTCAGGAACATACATGAAGAAAAAAAAGCATGCTTATTCCAAACTAGCCATTACCCTGTACCAGACACAAATTCAAGTGATTGCTCCAAATCGCATGCATTCATTTCAGTCTCCGACATCCTAGGCACACATGATGATAAATTTGTTAACAAAAATTTTCCCAACCAGTTCTACCCAGCAGATTGCAAAGGACAGGATACAAATCTCTGTGCACGCAAATTCTCTTGCTTTCCATTTGGAAGACAATATTCCTAGGATAGACATTGAGAAGGAATGACTGTTGCACAGACACATCTTCTATAGATAGGGAGAAAAAATAAAGTAGAAGTAGAGCTTTTAGGTATCACTGGAGGAGATGGATTAGTAGGGCAAAGAATAAGCTTTCAAATATAAAGTCTCCCTGGAGCTTTAACTTCAAATTGAAGCCAGACACAAACCTATCTTTCATCTTAAAAGTGGAGAAACTGCATCTCCTGCTGTTTGCCAATGTGGAATTTCCACCAAGACCATAAACAGTGAAGCCTGTTCCATTCCCTGTGGACATTAAAGCGCTTTAGTCTAATTTCTATGAGATACACGTGCTCAGCTCATTTACTGCCTCTGTTGAAAAGTCTTAGCAGCACAGAAAAGACAAGGGTTTTGTGCACAAATACAGTGCTACTTTCCCCATCTCATAAGATCACTGTAAGTCAGACCATCAGGGCTGTGTAGGGAAGCCTGCCTTGTTACTATCCATGGCACTCGACAAGAAAAGCCATTTATCACTGGTAAGACTCACCTGCTGCCCTCTAGAATTACCATGGAATTCACTTAAAATAGAGCCAAGAACATTAAATTCTGCTGTGCTCCAGCTTCATTATTCAGTACACTACTAAGCATTCTGCACCAGCCAAAGTTTCGAGATTGATTTAAGATATAGCCACAACTAGTAATCAAGTTATGAGGGTGTAAAACATAGATGATGACAGCAATGCCTGCACTCAGAGGAAAAATATTTATAACCTCAAGGCCAAACTAAGGTGGAGAGTGCTGTTTTAAGTTCATCCACATGAATATCCAACCAGCCTTGAGGCATGGAGTTGCTTAACTCTCAATACTTACCTCAAAAGCCTATACTCCTCATCAAGGTGAAAGAATTCTTAATTTCCCATCAGTTACCTTTTGTTACATCCAAATATTATGTTAATCTTTTTAAAAATGATCTGGAATTCACTTCTATCAGTAAGTAGCCCTAAGAGCTCTTAAATAAAGGAAAAATAAGTACTGTCATCAGAAAGCTACCAAACTCAAAATTCTACAGTAGAGAAAAACACTTTCTTTATTCATGTTTAATCTAAACATAAACAAACAAAAAAATACAGTTCTCAAGCGGTGCATGTTTGAAAGGAAAAATACCTGTGCACAGACAAAACCAAATGTTCTGAGCTAACTCCCTCATTTTTTAACTGCAGTCTTTCATCCACACCCAAAAGTATTAAACTCTTATGATTAGCCTTTGCTAGTAATGATAGACAAGAGCAAGGGATTTTATCTCATGAGCAGAAAAGAAAAACAATGTCTGATTTTCTCTAAAAGCCAACTGGATGCTTTGGAATAATCCTAGAATGACCATGATTTCACTATACTACGGAGAAGCTGAATTTCAGACTCTGAGTGGTAAAATTAGGACATCAACTCTGGATTATCAGATAAGAAAGTTTGATTTAAAACACCCTCCTTTAAAGAAATGTTCACCTGCATTTCATAATATCTTATCAAAGTATAAATATATTGTGAGAATAGTCATACATCCCAAATCTAAGTAGCTGCATAAAATGAATGGTAAAATTCAGACAGCAGCTTTTCCTTACTCCCTGCCAATAAATCAACAGAAGTGGCTGAGGCACTACTGAAAACTTTTTATATATGTTACAAACCTTATTATCTAGAAGGAAAACTAAATCCTGGTGCGTTGAAGAAGAAATTTCTCTCAGAAGCAGAGAGATTTTTTTCAGCTTAGACTTTTCTAATTTTTTGCATTACTGAGTTACAGCCATTGCTGCTATACACATTTCCAAATCATACCCAATGGCAAAAGACAACTTAAGCTTTACAAAAATCCTCAGTAAAGATCAGGGTTGTAACACAGGATAGCACACAAAGACTGTCATCATCTCTCCTGTGGTACTTAATTCTCCTTAGTTCCAATCACAGAGAACAAAGATGAAATGGAGTTCACTACTTTTTCCATTCACAAGACTCAAGGAGCATTTCAAGGGAACTTCTGGGAGGTGAAAGAGAAAGAATAAGCATATTCAATCATCATGAAAAAAGTAGTGAGATAAAGGAGGAAAGGGAGGATGGTAGGAGGAAGTTTCCATCTCCAACATCAGCCTGTGGGGAAGAGAACAACACAAGGAGCCCAACTTTTATCCTTCCTCCTAAGTTGGTAGGAAGTAGGAACGAACAAACTCACCATACCAGCTTGAAGATGTAGTGTGTCATTTAGGGTACAGAGGACGAATGCAGACTGGAGCTTCCTCAAAGTTTCATTAGCCCTCAAATCCTCGCAGAAAGGTCTGAGTAGACTGGTATCTCAAAAAAAGCTGCTGCTTCTCCAGGCAATCTGTCAGACAAACACAGGCAGCTTATTTAAACACCAGTTTAAGAAGGTGGAGGGGAAAGGAAGTCCTAACATGCAAGTAATAGCATCAACCTAAGAACATCCCTCCTGGTGTCATGACATTGGTCTTTTAGGCATCCATGGGCAAGTGAAAACAGTAGCAAACTAAAAATATTCAAAAACAAAGTGCTATTCTCAGTCGGCCTGAAAACTGTACAAGTTGGCAGCATATACTAGTGGCACCATGCCCAAACAGTGAGGGATAAGGTTATGGCCTCAGTCCCTGAGTGCTTGCCAACATCTGGCAGCAGATGCTAAGGGAATACATGCTTCCCATTACACCACCAGTTAGAGGATACATTTGATAGCATCCCGCTCCCAGAACTATCAAGCATTAGCACAAAGCACTTATGATCAAGACTGTCAAGGCAGAGGGGGCAAAGCATCTTTTCAGAACACCTCTGTTTATCCACTGCATTTAAATACATTCCAATGGATTACGGACTACTGTAGCACTTGGAACATCATTTCTTCTTTTTTTCCTATACATCTTACTATGTTGATTTTTTTTTCCCTATACACGTAAGAATCTGAATCAGATAATACGCAGAATATTAACTTCAGAATACCAAACACAGCACACAGCTATTCCCCTGACATTCTTTTGTGACTGAATTTACAGAGAAATTATGATGATTTGGTAGAATCAATTCTAGGACTTCAACATAAAGAAACAAGCTCATAACTGCTGAGCAAGGGAGTCATTTTCTTAGCTACCTGTATCGCTAACTTCAGCAGCCAGCGTTCCCATGCATACTGACGGAAGGTGCGCTATTGTTTGGCACACATCACCATCACCCTCTGCATCTGATCAAAAAGAATAAAGACAATCGGATTTACAGAGGCACAAAGATGCAGATGGCTAAGCACCTAACCCCCACAGATACACAGGCTACAAATAAATATCCAAGAAGACGGGAAATATTACAACTACACACAGGAGACAAGCTGAAGTTAACAAGCACTTGAATTCTCCTGAGACATGCAGTGATCAAAGCCCTGACTTAGTTCTACACCCTACGGTTTAGACATATCTCCATAGTTGACTGAAAAGAATAAAGTAACTGTAAAGATGCAGTTTATATCATTTTAATTTACAAGAACACTCGATACTTGAAAAGAGTACATTTTATTAACAGTTTTCAGGCATCTAACAAAAAGATACTAGTGTATTGAGCACTTATGTTCTTTTCGTTTTCATTTTCTTAATCAAAGGAAAAAGAGGCAGAACAAGTACTATTATCAAACAATGTCTGTACATGGAAAGCACATTAACAGACAAATTAACAGCATGAGACTGGCACTGCACAAAAGTGTCTTTACTAAAATTAGAGCTGCAGAACAGCAACATAGAATTGTTGATGAGTGGTCAAGAGAGGGAAGAGAAATAACAGATAATCTACTCCAGCCCCTATTCCAGGATGTACCTGCACCAAGAAGACTTGGTTTGGCTAATATTTTAAAAACTGTGGATAAAGGCTGTATACTGTGCCTGGCAATCCCTGCTAGGACTGCACTATCTCTAGCTTGCATAGCTGTTCTGAACACTCACCTGTACTTCCCATGCTAAAATTTACACCTGCAACTTCACATCCAGTGCGCAAGTATTAATAGCAGGGTATTTCTTTCCTATCTGCAGCAATACCGTATGTCTGAAGACTGCTACAGCCCTTTAGTCAGCCACCACCACTGGTTCAAGAAAATGATGTGCCATGGCTCCAGACTCCAGACTGAAGTACATATTGATCCCTTGCTTTCACGTGTCTCTGTTCTGAAAGCTGTACTTTCCTGGCTGTGATCTACCAGCTGTTTTCAGAACTGTTACCAACTATATCACCAAGGTAAGAAAGTTTCTAAAAGAGCATTGTTATTGCACTATTGAACACAACAGTTAATAACTATTTGCTGTCAGGCTTTTTGAAGTCACTTATTTTACCAGAGCTGCTTTGTATTCCATACCTTCCTGCATGCTAATTTGGAACATAAATTCTTTTCAGCTGCATCTCATTACTACACAAAATAAGCAGATCACTTCTCTATCACAATTACTCAAGTTCATCCTCCCTTTCTATTATCTTCAGTGACAAACTAACAGAGAACTTAAATTTTGCTGGCTTTTATTGTGCCAACAGTACAATAAGTAAACCAAGACTGGGTCTTCCAAAGGGTCCTGAGGGACTACAAGAGCCACAACCCCCTCAAGTTTTACAGAGCTGTTGCCTATTTCTTTTCAGCTCCTCGGAAAAAAAAAAAAAAATCTCACAATGCCCTTGTTTTAACAAACGCTCCACCACTTTACTTAAAGTAGTAATTCTCCAACAGATTTTGATTAACAAGTCTGAATTATGCTTATAACATATGTGCTTTAAATACTAGGCAAGTTACCTAAAATTCTAATCACAAAATTGTGTATTATATACACACAAAAACATGCAGCGATATCCAAAGACATATTTTTCCCTAACGTAGTTCAGCATATGTATCACGGTTTTTACTTTTTACAGGTTTTTTTTTAGTTAAGCAATCATTTTAAAAAATGGCAGCTTTGCTCTTCTCAATGCCTGCAAGAAACAGTTACTGATGAAGGTATTTTTCAGAGAAAATTAAGAAAGACATAATGACCACATCAGGATGGACATTTCCTCCCCACCAGACACAGATCTGGGGATGAAACCAGAGCCAGATCCCAGATTGCTGGCTAGCAGCGCTACCATAGCACACTATTGGAGCTATATTGCACACTGTGGCAGCTATAGGAGTGCACCGCAGCTCCCCGTCGTGCCAGCAGCTGGGCATTTGGATCCAGCTGAGGGTGTCCTCCTGGCAACATGCTCCGGTTCTTTGAGGATGGAGGCCAACACCCGATGCCATACAGATGCTAGAGGGGAGCTGCCTTCTTCAATCCCTGCTGCTGTGTGCCCCCAGACCGGGACAGCTGAGGCAAGGGGCAGGCTATGGCCACCATCGCTGTTCTGAGCCCACACAGTGAAGATACAGCAAAAATAGAGCATTATCTTTCCCAGCACAGAAGAAAGCCAGTGCATCCTAAACCAGTGACACTGCCTATTTTAATGGCCAAGCTCCCCTATCTCTGCTGGCTGGCCTTTGGCTGAGAAGGCTGGTCACCCTATTTAGCTTGTACAAACATTAAAGTGCTGGGGCAATTATATCTCCTGTCCACACCTGAAGGGCAGCCGCCACCATTTTCCCACCTGCCGCCATCTTCCTGCCCTCCACCTCCTGCAGATGAACTGTGGCGCCGAGGGGCTGTGGCGGGCCATCACCTCTCGGGACATGTGGGGCGGGTGCCACTGGGCATTCCTCCATCTCCCTGCGGTGACAAACCCTGGGGAGAAGTGTCTCCTCAGGGGAGCCGGCCCGCGGGGGCGGGGGCCGGCTGAACCACCTGAGGAGGGCCCCGAGCCGGGCGAGGGCGGGTGCGCGGGGGCCGCTGGCAGTTCAGCTGGCCCTTAGCCTTGGCACCTGAGGGAGAGGTGCTGTCCCGCCCGGGGGTTGCACCCCACGGGGCCACCTCAGCCCGGGGCGAGGGGGCTGCTGCCTCTCAGGCACCAGCGATTCACCTTCCTCCTCTTCTTCCTCAGGAGGAGGCAGCATTTCCAGGCTTCCCATATAGCAAAGCATTGTAACCGAGCATTTACGCACAGGAGGGTTACTCACCTCCATAAAATCACATATTAATAATTTAGAAGAGGAAAGATTGTAAAAATTTGACAGCTCCCTCTCTAAATTACAAAGTTTAGCATGCATCTCCATGCGCAGTTAAAGCTGTCTCTTGAATGTCTATCTTTTATTAAAAATAATAGGATCTTGAAATATTTATCAAAATATCAAAGGAAATCAGGCAAGTCAAATTGATTTCTTTAGCTTCTGAAGCGCCTGATACGATGCCATGCCACATCTTCAAGACACGGGGGCTTTTAGGATCTCATGTAGTACCGTTATGTCCTGTAATTATTTGTCCGTGTAGTTGTGCTTTTGCATTTGTTATGGTTGTGGGGCTATTTTTAAAGTCACCTAATGCTGCTCTTCACAAGCCAAAGCGTCTCAGACTGAGGAGAGAATCTCATCTTCTAAAAGAAGAAATATCGTCTAAACCTATACTATCCACAAACAATTGTTAACAACCTTTTTTTTTTTTTTAATGGAATTGCATAATCTTCTGTTACCATTTGACAATCAAGTACAACCAGCAAGTGTATGGCAAAGATACTTTCTAAAGGTATGCCCGATTCCTCCATAACACACCCAAGGGGCAATTTTACCCGTATTCTGGAACGGAACCTTCTCTAACTCTGCTTCAGACCGGATTTTTTTTTTATTAGGAAATTTTAAACATCCCATCATGATAATCCACCAAACCATGATTCTCTCATTTTTGGTCAAGACAGACATTCTTCCTCATTTTTGACGCTAACATTTAACAACTTTGCCTCATTGCTACTCACTTCCATCAAAGCAACCCGCGCTTGAACAGCGAGAAGAAATCACAGCTTTGCTTGTTAGTTGGCAATAATTGTTTGGCGCACTTCCAAAGCATGGAAATAGGAGGAAGGATTTCTCATGTGCCTTACCATTTAATTGCATTCAATTACTATTGTATGCTCCCAAGCAGACACTAGCAGACAGATTTTTTCACTACGCTAACAATGTATTGACTCCTGCCAGCTGCCCAGGTCACCCAAACACTAAACACACATGGTTGCCATAAATCCAGAGTCTCCTTATGGGTCTTTCACCAGTTGGCTCAGTAGTAGAAAAACACTATGTTTTTTTCTTTTCTGTATTGGACACGACCGAACTTTGTTCTCATTTGAAGACAGGTTACTTTCTATTTTCCCATTAACTTAAGGGAAACAAGGTCAAGTGCAAAGAAAACCAAACCAGTATGATCGTTTACAAATATATATGATACCATTATAGCATTAAAGGCACCCTCAATAGTACAACACCCATATCAGCGTCACAAAGACTATTATCCACAATACATACCCTCATCTGGATGACAAAGAGCCAAAGCTCCATGACGTCAGCATTGAATCTTACTGACAGGTTACAGAACATGTTAAAAATCTGTCCACTTTATGCGTGCAGCCAGTTAAAAAAACCCAAAAAGACAGCTTTCTTATTCTGGGATTCAGTCACCTTAGTTTGCTTTCACATACGTGTTTGTATGCCCCGATGGAAAGAACCACTGCTGCGTAAATATTTGAGACAGAAAACCACAGCTAGAGAAACAATTGCAAACCTCAGTGTTTCTGTTTCTCCCCACTTACAAAATGTGATCAGTTCTTCATAAAGAAACTTCAGTTTCTAGATTCTTTTAAAGCTCTCAGTGGTTTTCTTCCCAATTACCATCACTTATGTATACAATGTTTATAAACTGAAAGAAAGCCATAGAGTAAAAGCATTCCCTTTACTCCTGCCTGAAGAGGATCAGCAGGCTTGGGCGTTAAACAGCATCCTATAATTAGGGCTCACTTGTCTTTGTTCAAATACTTTTAGTTACAACAAAACACAGGCATCCCTTGCGCTCCACACAGTCTCAGCTTTTATGTGTCTTCACTGGCTTCTTCAGAGACAAGAGAAAAAGAAAATAATTCTTTTCACTTTGTTTGCATTCCCTGCACTTTATCAGCACTTCACTTGTTCTGCATTAACAGTTTCAAGCATTCATTGGTAAGAAACCACATCATCCTAAGACTCAGGTGAGAAAGCAGTTAGAGTCTCTGAATTCATGCTATCCAGTTTCTGAATCTATAAAGTTTACATTTTCATGGGTTTTCTTTTCAGCACACGTAAGGGCTTAAAACTAAAAAGCAAAACTTTCAAACTGACACGTTATCAGCACAAAAAAATAGAGCTCTTTAGGTTACCCAACGTTCCCAAGAACAGGTGCGTACAATATTTTGGGAGTTGACAACACTTCACTGCACAGCTGAATACTTACAAATAGGTGGGAAAAGGAAGAAAGTATTCCCAGATGAGAGGAGAGAAGATGATGAGAGGAAAGAACCAGTGCCTTCAGATAAGGGCAAAAAAAGACTACTTTTCATTGTCATCTAATTAGGTCTTGGGGGGAGATCGGTAATAAATTTAACACAATAGTGCAAGTTGGAGGCATGCAAAAAGTGATTTGATAGGATGATGGCAAATCAGAGTATTTGTGCTTCCTGACTGGCAACATACTCGCTCACTAAAATGCCATATATTCAAGTAGAGCTTTTTTTTTTTAATATTGTGTGATTATTTCACACTGGGAAACAGCTGTGCATTTGCGGATTGATGGCCATAGAGACTGTGTTCTGAGCAGCTAAGCCTATTCCATTTCAGTCAAACATACCTAGATCCTGTATCTGCCCTATACTTCTACTTTAAATATACACTATTCTCCTTGGAGTCTATTAAAAATGTTTTCACAGCTCTATTGAATATGGCAATCCCTTAACTATGACTCAGGTCTATTCATCAGTATTTTCAGCATGCCAGGACAACATCGTTTTCTTTCTGTGGTATATCCATAGAGATGTTTATTTTTCTTCCACATACTCCTCAATTGCAAAATAGATAAGAGTCTCAAGTTATGCCAGGGGAGGTTTAGATTAGATATTAGGAAAAATTTCTTCCCCGAAAAGGTTATCAAGCATTGATTGGCACAGGCTGCCCAGGGAAGTGGCTGAGTCGCCGTCCCTGGAGGTGTTTAAGACACGGGTAGACGTGGTGCTGAGGGACATGGATTAGTGGTGAACTTGGCAGCATTAGGTCAATGGTTAGACTTGATGATCTTAAAGGTCTTTTCCAACCTAAATGATGCTATGGTTCTCTAATTATGCCTTCGCTATGACCACCCTAAGGGTCAGCACATGAAAACAAGCTGTTATAGGGGTTTATGAGATTTCCAGAGGTTATGATGACCTTGCACCTCTCATTTTGCTGGGGAAGGAACCAGGTGATCACAGGGAGGCCCTGGCATGCAAGATACTGACTTTTCTATGCTAAACTGCACTTTCTGAAACTAAAAGAAACATTCCTCTACACCGTATGAGAGCTAGTCCCCGAATGATTTGACAGTACAGTGCCTCAGTGCATTGTATTACATTTATGTAAACACAAGGTAACATGCTGTGCAATCACACTCACCCAGGATTTCCTTGAATATAGAAGAAACGTTATAAGTTTATTTATTTTCAGTGTAGACAGACTTGGGTGAAACGTTCACACTAGTGAAAAGGGCAAGATTCAAGAAGCCAGAAGCAGTCAAGAAGAAACAAGGATGACAAAAGGAAAATTAGGGCATGAAAGCAACAGAGGGAAAAAAAGACCAAAATAGCCCAGGGTATATAAGGTATGATCTCAAGCAGGAGGTAGTAGCAGGAGGTAGAAGGCCAAGAGGGACATGCAGAAGGTTGAAAGCGAGGTGAGAGGCAGATGCACTTTGACAGTGGAGACTGCACATAAAGATCCAGGGAGGAAAGGAGCTATAAGATGTCTTCAGTGTGTCGGGAAAAACTAACAGAGGTCAGGGAAAATGGAAAGACAGGGCTAGGAGACATCACCTATGTCCCGGTTTATTCAGGTGCAAAGATAAGGATAGTTTAAGGGATTTCATTGTTTGAACTTCTCAAAAAGGTCCTGCAATGTCAACGTATTCCCTTCCTGCCATGAACTTGACACAATCCCTTGCGATCTGTGAAGCCTTTGCTACGTAGTCAGTGTTTTATAGTGAAATAAATGCTTTATTTTGCAGTTTTACATGCCAAAAGGAAACTTCAGCCACAATCCCCAGAAGGGCAGCGGTACTAGAAAAGGTCACCAATTTATGCTGTGTGATTTGAAGGAGAAGCACCATCCAATAGACAGACTTAAGCAAAGGTTTGGCACCAAGTCTCACGTGACAGAAATTCTGCTTTATAACATGAAGATGTTGTGTGGTGCTGTTACTGCAGCACAGGGTTTTCCACTGAGAAATTAAGCATCTGTAATAAAGTATTTCTGCAGGAAGCCTGCCTGGGAAATCGTGTGTATATTTAATTCAGTGGAGAAAGTGTTTAGAAGTAGTTCAGCCTTGCAAAAAATATCGCCCCTCGGTGTAAGTAAGGTCAGCAAGAGCCTGAGTTATCCACCACATAACAACCCATCAGCCTTTATAATCCTGACAGCAGCTCAGTTTTGTTCTTCTCCTGAGAGCGCAGGAGATGTGTTAGGATTTAACATGCAGTCTGTTTTATTAGTTCCTGGAAGGAAGGATGATAGTGCTGTAACTCCCTTTTGTAGAAATGTTTTAAATGCTCAGTGATTCTGAATGGCTTTGTTAGTCACACTATCCCTGCAGGGTAAGAAAGGGCATATTCTTTCCATTTACTTATAGCCAGTAGAATAGCATTTGTTTTCAAGCTACTCAAGGTTACAACCTGTGTGTAAGTCAATGAAGAACATTTTTGTCAATCGACTTTTTAATGTGTATCTTGTGCACTTTTAACCTTGAACTATTAAATATTCATAATATAAAAGGTTCTGCATGTCGGTCCTTCAGCAATTTTTCTCCAAAAAGAATGAGCTTTTAAGATGTAAAACCCCAAAGTAGAAAAGAAAAAGGTTATCATTTCAGCTTCCCACTGCCACTTGTTCAAGAAGAATGCTACAGATGATGCAACATGTGCAAGTGCACATTATGAGGAAATCTATTTATCATACTAGCGATGTGTGCACATGTGCATGCATATTTATGTAGATATTTGTCTTTCTTTCTCCCAGTGGGATTAATTCAATATTTAGAAACGCACAGAAAATACATTAGCAAATGGATTCCCATTTCTGATGTAAATAAAAGATTGCAAAAAGAAACATTTTATCTATACTCAAAGTGCCCTTTTTTCCTTTTTTTTCTTTTTTTCCTTGTGGGGGTGAGAAATTGTTGAGATTCTCCCATCATTTTTATTTACGGTACATTTTCAGATTTTTACATGGAAGATGTAAAAAAGAAACAGCCCCACATTCCCCGTTAAAGTTAATGGTTATTTCACAGCAAATCCATGGCCACCAACTTGAGTATTTACTCCCAATTACAGAACAGTAAGAAGAGTAGGAGGCATAAAAAACTTCGTAATCTCCCTCAGGTGAGCAAAATTGAATTATCCTGAAACAAACAAACAACTTAATGGTAAATATATATTCACTGACAATACTGCAAATGTCTTTAAGATGCTGTACTTGTCCAACAGACTTTTTCTCAACACTTTATCAACATGACTTCTTCAGCATGGTTAGTGGTAGGCAGCCTTGTCCCCTTGACCTTCCATTTGCGTTCACAGTGGCACGTCCTTAGCAGTGCCAGAACAATGCTTGCAAATTCATTTGAGTGCATACATAAACACGAAACGCTTCATGCAGGATAACATATTTCTGCAATCTTGTGGCGCTTAGCGCTGAACAAGTCAACCATGCTAAACAGCTTTGGCTTCTTTAAAGTCACTTAGGAACCACCATAAGGTTGCCACAGAGGTAAACGGATAACAGAAACGCGTTCTGTAATGGGATTAAATAAACTGTGGGCCAACAAATCCTCATAGGATTAGAGAAATTTGGTTACTGCAGATAGTTTGGGGCTGAAAGTAAATGCTAAATTGCAAATCCTGTCTTGGCACCAGGCACACGTGCCGAGGATAAGCAGCACTGCTGCCAGAGTGCTATGGATACAGGAGTCGGTACTGAGCAGCAGGGCAGCAGGAGGGCTGCGAAGGCACATCTTCCTCTCTCCTTCCCTGTGCAGGAGCAAAGCCTGGGTAACACACAGCTGCTGGCAGCACTGGCTAGCCAGCTCACCGAGGGCGAAAACACTTCTTCCTAGGGAGAGCCCCAAACACCCTTGCTTACTTCCAGTGGCCTTTTGGTCTGTAAATTGCTCCAAGGGACACCTCTCCATTCACTAGTGTGCACAGTCAAGTGTTTAATTGCCTGTTAAATCTGAATTCACTGTTTCCTTACTGTGTTGGTAGCCACGGCCCATATTCAGATGTTTCACAGTGAAACCTGCCAGAGCTGGATTTGGCCCTGGTCCCGGAGCTGGAAACCTCTTACTGTTCAGCAAGGCTTGTGTGCAGGCTACCTAGTGTGAGGGGAGAGCAGGAGGAGAAGCAGCAGCTGGGCATTTCTCCTGGGTCTTGTCTTGTCCCTTGTCAGGGGTCTGGGCCAGCACATCTCCCATCCTGTATCACCACTGCATGCTACACTGGCATCTGCCCCTCTTCTCCCAGTCTCCTCTGACCTTTTCCAGCCATGATTTGATTAGAAAGTTTCTCAACTGAAGTGTTAGGAAACAGGTGGGAAGGACCATTCATTGCAGGGGGACCAACTGGGAGACCTGAAAATGTAGCTTGTCTCCAGCATCTCCAAGCAGCCCTGCAGCTCTGGATTTCCTTTTCTTACCCAGAAGATCTCCCACATAAAGGCTCTAGTATAGAAAACTTAATGAATTAATCCAGCAGAGGTGGGTTAAGCGATGCAAACAGTGGGTACTAGCTTCAGGCAAAGTATTATTTCTTCTCTTACATTTACCAGAATCCAAGGCAACTCTTTTTTTCCTATCCAGTCATTTAAACTTCAAGAGTGATCCCGGAGTAGTGTGTTAGCGAGTAGCAAAGAAAAGGAATTATCTGTTATTGAATCATTTTCAGCATAGCAGAAGGTGGTGTGAGCTTCCCTGCAGCACCTGTGGCCCCAGCAGGAGGGATAGAGGGTGAGAATACACAAACAACTAACTATGAGTATAAAGGAGCAGGTAATATATAGCCACTTATTAGCCATTTGGGTGCATATTTTTACCGCAGAGCTATAAAGAGTAATTCTGACGTAATTTCAGCCCTTCAGTGGAAGTGGGGTAACCTATCTCAGATCTGTCTCGGGACATGAGCAATTCTACCTGATAATTGCCATGAAGCAGCTGTCAGGTGGGAACTGCTCTCTTGCATTTGGCAGCAGCATCCCTGGGTCTGTGCAGTGCCGCAGCTTGTCCCCGCTACAATGTGCTGTAAGGCATGCACCATAAGGACTGCTGCTGATAAAGGGGCGTCCTCTTAGCCCTCCTCCTCATCCCCACGGTGGTAAATTTGCAACTGTCCAATACAAAATTTCATGGTTTTCACCTGCTATAGCTGTTTTGCATCGTGTGATGGGCGCAGAGACTGCTGCAAGTGCTCTTGTGAGGTTTTGTTTCTTCAGTGCTCCTTTTTTAGCTGTTTTCTCTGAGCTGCACAGCTCTGCCACACACATGCAGCGTTAATGTCCTGCACAAGCACCATGTCTCTCAGCACCACATCTACCTGGCTTTTAAATACCTCCGGGGATGGTGATTCAACCAGTTCCCTGGGCAGCCTGTGCCAATGCTTGATAACACTTTCGGTGAAGAAATTTTTCCTAATATCCAATCTAAACCTCTCATAGTGCATCATGAGTGTGGTCGGCACTCTCTGGAGCTGTGCTAGAGCAAACATTGCTATCCATCTATGCCAAAAAATTAGCTGTCAGCAGTGTTTTATTGGTCTACCAAAACTCACGCACATTTATCAGGACAAATAAGCAGTCCTTTTTGACACACTATCCAATGCTACTGCGCACAGTAAAAGCCCTCACTCAGTCCACATCAAAAATACTGCCAAAAAAATAAACAGAATCACTGCTATGCTGAGGGGGGTCTTAGCAAACAGAAGGAAATTACCGCCATGTGTCATGTGTAAAGGAAATATACCTTTGGCAGATGTCAAGAAGAAGGAAACATGGCACAAAGGAATGTAGGACTGTGGATGTACATCTAGAAGCAGCAACCAGCTGACATACTGAAGCAGATGGTGATACTTTGCTCAGTGCATTTTGAGGGCACGAAACAGAACGAGTCAAGGAGGAATGGAGAAAGGGAACACCAGTCTCCTGACTGCTTCTGGAGCATAAAGATTACTGGGTCTTCAAGTAGCTGCAAACATGCTTCAACAACCACTGACAGGAGCAGCAAAGGCCCATCTGCCAAATCCAGGCGACCTCCAGACAGCTGACTGGAACAGGAGAGAGGAGGAGAGAAGCACCCACCAGTCCCACATCAAGAAATGCTGCATTTCAAATGCCAGGCGAGAGACTGAAAATAACTTTTGGTGGGAAGGAGAGGCTGAGGAGCAACGCTATGCCAAAAGCAGGGAGAAAATGTTGAAAATAGTGACGGCCAGTGGCTCTAGTGGAGGTAGAAGCATCCCTGGCCATGAATGTTTCCTCTGATTTGCAGAATCTGATCCCCACATGGTTCACTATTAGTTTACTTTTACTTCGTGAGGTTGGGATTATGTGCCCTTCTCAGGATTTTCTCCAGTGCATTTCCATCGTAAAATGTGCATCCATGTTACAGGACTCCCTTTTAAAGTGCAAGCCCCTATCAGACCATCTTAGAGTTGTTTAATTTTTTTGCCAGCGTGCCTTTGTGCTTAGGACAGCAGCAGTGCAGTTTAGCCCCATTTTTCCTCTTACTGTGACTTTCATTTAATATTTTCTCCTCTTAGTGAAAACAATCAAGACAGCAGACCACTCCATCCTATTTTAAGTTTTCTTTTCACCTGGATTGTTGCTGCCATTCCACTATTTCTTGTCAGTCAGAGGAGCAGTGGCTTTGTACCCCAGTGTCCACAGTAGGCAGGTATTACAGAATTACAGCAGCGTCTACATACCCAGCACATTCACTGTGCTCATTCTGCTGGAGTATGGGAACTCTCTCATCACCAGGAGGGTTTCTGAGGGAGAAGGGGAAGGTGGAAGCAAAATGCCCATAATGCAGGTACAATATCCATGAACAAGAAAGTCATTCTGAGAAGTACGTCATACTTGTCCCTTTGGAATTGTACCGTCTGGAACTTGACATCCCCAATTTCATATCTGTGTCACTCGATTTACCCTCTGTTCCTACAGATTAATTTTTAGTCTCTGTATTAACTCTCCCTTCCTGTCATGTCATCCTTTTTCACAGCTGATACACATCCATAAATTAATTGCAAGCTGTTACAAAACTTTTCGTACCCCTCCTCTAAATAAAGGACAAGAGAATGCATCCGAAATAATACCGTCAAGTAATTGCTCCCAGCCCTGTGCCTTATCTTGCAACACTTATTTTCCCAGATTTTGATACTTTGTGCCTGGAGTATAACTCCCTGATAGATTCTCAGACTCAGAAAACTGTTGTAATTCACACAAACTTTTCACACTTAATACAAGCAAGAACTGTATCCCTCCCCACTCCGACAGAGTCAGGATGGTAGAAATTCCTAACAGACTGTAAAAATTACACCTGGGATTTACTAAATGATTTCTAAATCATTATTTCTGCCCTTAACGCCTGACTCAAGTCAGTGAGACCTGAGAGGACAGCAGTTTGCAGAAACAGGTTTTGTAAGATGCAGAATACACCTGTTCACACTGTAAAACGTCAGCACAGATTTATTGTGGATTCAGTGACTTAGCAGGCTTAAAAGCAGAGTGGATCAATGAGAAAAGCTTGTGTCCAGCTCGGCCACATTGCTTTCTGGAGGTCTGGATCAGAGGGAAAGTCATGCTGATCTGGCCTGCCCGCTATGCAGGGCCAACCAGGTAAGCAGAGTAGAAATTTGGTAGAAGCAAGACACAAAGCCTTCATTCCCCATTCCACACTGACAGAGATTGCAGGTGACTCCTGGCCCTCATCTGAAACCACAGGGACAAAGAAGATCAGGGTCTTTTCCTCTTCATAAGCTCAGCAATATAAGCTGTTTTATCCCAGCCTCTTGCTAAAAACCTGTAATGACTTTCCTGACAATTACGTCATACATGTTCATGTTTTAATTGCAACATTTACAGGAAGTAGAAGTAGAGATGGAGAGGACCAGGCAGTCAGCTGCAAAATCAGATGGAAAATTAGAGGAAGTGAGGCATAAAGTGATTCTACAAATCCCTGGCAACAGGTGACCTCCAAGTTAGCGATCTTGAAATCAGTTATTGAAACTATCTGTCCAGAAAAGTTGTTTTGGCAGTACCCATGGTAATAAAGATATATAAATAAATGATCTTAAAGGTCTTCTCCAACCTAAACAATTCTATATCATTTTATTTATTATATTTATATGTGTGTGTGTGTATGTGTGTGTGTATATATGTGTGTGTATATATATATACACATATACATATACACACACACATATAAATATATATATATAAACACCTATGGTTGCTCTAAAAGCAGTGAGCTGCTCTTACTATATTTGCGGAGCTTACCAGACACCTGCAGGAGATGGACAAGCTGTCTTCAAGATCAGGTACAATGCAGAATGGACACGCATTTCCTGCTCATTGCATCTGTATAACCTCCACTGCCAGTTTTTTGTTCACAGTAGTACATGTGCCACTCCATACCAGCCCAGCTAGAAGCATGGGTGTTTTACCGGCCCTTCTCAACAAACTGAAACAACCATCCAACTACCGCTGGATCTCTCTGTGTGATCACAGCTTCCACGCTACTTTAAGCTGAAAAACTTCACTGCAGACCACAAGGATAACTGCGGTGTGGATATTTGCTACCACAAGAAGGCTTTTGATAGGTGTAAGTTAAAGTGGCTGAACAGCAGTCCTTACACAATTTTCAGAGACTGCCAGCTGTCTCCAAAATTTCACTTGCATCAATATGCAAAACCCAGCATTTTTACGTTTTCTTAAATATACACAAACTGAGTGCAACACTGATCAGCCCAAGAAGAACTGGAACAAATACTGCAACACTGAAGACAGAGACTGGTTCGTAAAGTAAATCTGCTGAATCACAAGAAGCTCGCAGCAGCCCCATGGTGAGGCACGTAGTAACAAACTGGACTCCAAATAAAATCATTTCCTATTTGGAACAAAAAAAAAAAAAAAAAAAAAAAAAAAGAAAAAAAGTGAAGAGTTTCAGTAAAACCATTCCACGTTGCAGAGTAGAGAAGTGGGTCAGTTGCAGAACTTTTTAGCTTCTTGAGAGCCCTGAACACTGAGAAGTTTAAGGATAATCTCTATCAAATACAAAACAGGCTCTGAAAACATTTAACATATTCCACCAACATGATATGATTTTAATAGCCCTTTGAAGTTTCATTAAAATGCTGTAGTGGCCTTCTATGAATTATTAAACTGGTTTTTTGGTGATAATAAATGACTGAAAAGAAGCAGGTAAAAAACATAGAAATACATAGGCATCTCCACAATTAATTTTGGGGAAAAAAAATGTAACCATCTCAGCCCGTAAAAAGTAAAACTAAAAGAGTAATTATCCTTAACACTAATGTAAACTTTCCTGTAGAAAAGATAACAAACGAAATGGCCATGCAAATAAGAAACCAAACACTTCTCTAGTAAAGTACTTGTATCCACATACTTTTAGGCAGTATGATGAAAGCCATTAGCATACAATTTTCTGTAACAATTTTTTAAAGAAAAAAATCTTTCTTATAAGATCATGCAAAACTGAGTCAGACTTTATCTGCAACAGACTTGTTCCAATTAAAGGTAGATTAAAACCCCATGTGTATTATTTAAATATGTCTCCATATTTAAATTTACTGTCTCATAAAGGGAATCACTTTATTCCAGGACCGCGGACGTTGCAAGAAGTATTAATCAACAACTGGGTTTTTGTAGTAAAAAATGGGTGAAGGAAAAAACCCAAAAAATGGAAATCCTTCCCACCTACTGAGTTTTAGAAAATGTTTAGTAAAAAAGAACATGAAAGAAAGTTATCCTTTTATTTCCTTTAAAAATACCTTGCAAGAAATTTCAGTTTTTATTGGGAATTTGCACAGTAGGGAAACAAACAGCAGGGAGAAATCATTTTTCAGCTACTCATATTATAAAATGAGCCTTTTTCCTGACTTACCTTCAACATCACTGGCATTGCAGTCATCAGTCCCAGTGTTCAAGTAACATTATCCCTGCAAAGTTAACATTTGTAGAATAGAAATATCTTAGCAATACAATTTCACATTATGACAAAGCCTGACATAAACAAAAAGTAAAAAAGTTCTTCTCAATGATTTTATCTGCCATATTAAAAAAAACAGATGCTCATAAGACGCAATGCAAAGCTATTTAAATCCATCCAAATATATAGCACTTCAGCTAGGCAGAGTGAGATCAGAATACATTTCTTATTATCAAAACGATGATGATAATTTCAGCTGGACGGATATAAATGCATTACAACTTATCTAGCAAATGTTTAGGATGTTCTTTATTACTTCTGAGTGTCTGTGAGATTTGTCATTTTATTCTCCTTAGTGAGGAGAGATTCCGGCAATAGGGAACACATTGTTGTGTTTCACTGAACAGCAGATGAAAGGAAGATGTCTCTTTTTAGAGATTGGCATTACTTCAAGATAATGAAATATTTATTTGGACAAATAAAGAAGTGACATGAAGTGACAGTCAAAGAGAAAAAAAAAAAAGAAAGAAAGCACCATTTACAGGATAGTCTCCCTGACAGAAATAAAAGGGGAGAGAATGATTTTAGCAGTAAAGTGGGTTTAAAGTGTTAGTTTCTACAAATAGTGAACGCAATTCCCCACTGTGTCTCATACTTTGGAGACATTCACACTTGGGAAAACAAGAGTACCAAAGGTGAATTGCCTCCACTTTGCAAAGACGTAACCACGTATTATACAGTCAATCAGGTCAGTTAAACATCTCCTTCGTTCCCTTGTTGTAGCTGGTGGGGGGTAGGTCTCATGCTTCACCGCTAATGCGATCCTCGCCAAGTCAGAAAGCGAGGGGTGAAAACCCTGCCAAAAACACATTCCTGCTATCCCTTCCCTTTCTCTGAAGATAAAAGGGCCGTTATATTTGCTGCTAAGGAAAGCGGCTTCTTCTCAGTTTATAGCAAATAGTCATAAAAAAAAAAAAAAGTGATACAGGACCACTAATGATGCAGACTGAACTGAGATTAAAGATAATCTAAGCCTAGCTCAAATACAGCACAGATCCCTTGTCTCAAGTATCAGTAACAGTGAGAAGGTATAAATTGTGGGTCAAAAGAGGAATAATGAATAGGAATGGAGCATGGAAAAGAAAATCACCAAATGGGAGAGAAGGAATAGGCAAAGGATCAAAACGTCCTGCAAAGATGTATTCTGAGCTCCTGAGCTCAGTTCCGGTCAGCCTTCTTCAAGAAAGAGGAATCCAATTGGAAGAGACCTAGAGAAGGCTATGGGGGTGATCAGGGAAAGAAAAGCTTACGCTGACAGGAGATGGTGCGGCTCCCCACAAACACATCACAGGGGTAAAAAAAATCTCACCAGGAGAGAAACAGTGAGAGCGTGATACAAGCTCTAATTCAGTGTTAGCACCACTACCTTCAGGCATACAAAGAGGTGAAGGATACATAACTACCTCCAAGAAGAAGGCATTCTCCTCTGGATTAAATACTTGCTGTTCAAACTTAGATACTACCTACACAGAAAAGTAGGGAAATAACAAAGGTACAACAGTCTAGAACAAATGTATAAAAGGGAAGCAAGCAGGTCTGCAGAACTGCACAGCAGTTTGGCTCTTACGTGAGCCTGAATGCTGCTCGGATCTCCCGGTATCACACTGGTCAATGTGGGGCTTTGACTGCCACAGGGTATGTGTAATCTCAGAAATTGCTCAAGTACTACCGCTCCAGAAATGGCTAATCTGTGCAGTGCCAGGCTTGTCAGAATTCTTGTTTAAGGAGATGATTGACTAATGCAGGTTTACCTCTTAACATAAATAACTGCTCTGCTGGTGCTCTGTGGAGGTCAGAAGTGTAGAGATGCTGCAGGATTGCAAGTTCATTGATACGTTCAGATGCATGTTCAAATAGACTGCATTTTCCTAATGGAACTCTTTAAATTTTGCTGCTAAAATGACAGAAAAAAAAATAACTTGAAGTTCTGGATGTGTAATCAGTTATAAAGTATCTAATGAAATAAAAAATGTTTTCATAATGAGATATTACATGTCTACTGATAAGTTTTATATTTTTTTGCACATACATACATGGATATATAATACATCACTGGAGTTAACAGATGCATCTACAAAATATTCTCCTTAGTTTTCATTTTTGACTACTCATCACTAGGCTTTTGAAGCGTTAAAGGGTTACAGGAACCCAGTTTCCCTCGTGTACCAGGAAGATACACCATCGTCTGTTTCTGCCCGTTTCATTCCTCACGCTTGGAAAACTGACACCACTTGCAGAGCTCACTGTATGAATACCCTTTCACTCTCTCAATTTAGAGGCGTAACGCTAAGCTTTGCTTACGAAACCTTGGTTACTAATCATACTGAGCAAAGATTTTATCACACATCCATTTAGCTCTAAAATTTTATATTTTTTCTATATATTCTGTATTTTAATGTATTTCATGAACTAGGCATTTATCTCTCCAGAAATTCTGAGGTCTGCCACTTGAAGTAAGATGCCAGTATCATGTTTCTGGGCACCAGCAGATAGTTCAGTGCAAAATCTTGAGCCCTGCACTGTGATCACGGGGTGCGCAAGACATGGAGTACAACCGATTCACTGATTTCGGTGCTCCTGCATGCTCTGCAGTGGCACCACCGTCTAGTGAAATCTACTTGGAAGCTGTCTCTGGACTGATCAGAGTGCACTGATCTTTAAGGATGTGGCTGACAACAGCAGGTAACATTTTTGCACTGATAGCCTCCATTTTCCTTGTTCAGTATTATAAAGAGAGAAGTTAGGCAAAAAGGTTTCCAAATGATACGTAACATATTTGAAAAGCATCAAAACAGCTCAAATATTTAAATTACCATCTTTGCTGGTGAATCAGGATAACAAAGGACACGGCAGGGGTGTTTCATTGTAAGGCTATGCCCATTGTCTCTATTTTAAAAATGACCTGTAAAATGGGTTTACATCTTCTTTTGCTTCTGCAGGATCAAGTAATGCCTTCCCCTCTGACCAGGCACTTTCTCCTCTCCTTAGAAATATCAGAAAATTCAAATGGAAAAAAAAAAATCCCCTGTCCCTGGTTTAGGATCCACAGGGAAAAGGAGATATTTCTATGTACATTTTTAACCCAGAACAACAACAAAACCAGTTTTAAATAATCCACAGTCCCTTGCGTTTAAACCTAATAAATCTCCATTTGTTTGTGTAGTTGTAACAGGGGAGATACCGAACCCAATTCTCCAGAATGCTTAGGCAGCTGCTGTATTTGGCAAAACAAGCAGACAGATTTTGAAGAGTTATCTGTGATGATACAGGGTGGGATTTTGCAATATGAATGTCATACACAAAGTTGCCCTTTTGCCTCAAACGATTTGACAACAGCACATTTTTAAAGGTGGAGGATGATGCTGCCTAAGCAGCAAGTTTTCTTCATTGTCCTAGTTACAAGTCCATTTCAGTGAAGTTTCTAATTCAAGAGGAAAATATTGAAATACAAATAATCCAAAACCAAGGTGTTTCGGAGACCAAGAAGTGACTGCTACTTAAGCCTGCCTTCAGAGGCAGTCTCAATGGCAGGAAAATGAACAAATATGGTTTTGCTTAAAACCCATCTTTTTTAAAAAATTGTCAGCTAGACCTGAAAACACACTTGAATGATACAAGGATGCTATGAAAATCTTATTGTAGTATGTGTCAGATTGTGACAGGGTGCCAAAAATTTCCTTGAATAGAAGAAAGAAGGGTCTTCATTTCCCTGCTACTTCCACCCCACGTCTCAGCCACAGAGCAGCTGGAAAGGCTCCTGGGTTTCCCTGAGAGCTTCTAATTAGAGGATGAAGTGCCTGAAACGCAGTTTTAGTGAACATTCACCCACCTGGACAGAAGATTACTTTAAAACTAGATTTTTCCCTTAGATCAGAGAGAGGGAGGCACTGAAGAGGGATAATAATGTGTTCAGAAGTACTCTGAGGGAGACTTTACAACCAAGAACCACAGGACTCTTGTACAGTCTGACAGGCTCTCTATTATTTATGTAAACCCTTTGTACTTTTGACACCACAAAGGCACTACAATTGTCTTAACCATACCCAAGAGGAAAATGTTTTAATGTTTTATCTTGTTGTCAGAGTACTTATGACACATTCCTAAAGTAGCATCTAGAATCCAGGTATGTGCTAAATAAAGTCCCTTCTGGATTGGTGATAAGGTTGTCTTCATGCTGTACAAAGATGATGCTGTTTAGCAAAAATGTTGAAACAGATAACTTACTTTTTTAGAAGGGACCAAACATCACAAAACCAGAAACCCAGTCTAGAGAAGATGGCTGCCTGCTTCTGCAACCCCATGAAATACACGCCAAACTCATAGAATCGCCTAGGTTGGAAGGGACCTTTACAATCATCGAGTCCAACCATCAACTTAACACTGCCAAAACCACCACCAAACCATGTCCCTCAGCACTGCATCTACCTGGCTTTTAAATACCTCCAGGGATGGTGATTCCACCACTTCCCTGGGCAGCCTGTGCCAATGCTTGATAACCCTTTCAGTGAGGAAATTTTTCCTAATATCCAATCTAAACCTCCCCTGGTGCAACTCAAAGCACAGATGTTTTGATTTAGTCCCCCAGCTGAGAATGGCTATGTCCAGGGACAAGATCCAGGCTTTCTGGTGTAAGGAGGTGAAATCTTGAATGAGCTGGAATATACCAATCAAGACTGAAACTTTAAAAATAAATTCTCAGCCAAAAAGCAGGCAAGGAGATACGAAGGCCTTCCCTATTTCTGTCCCGCCTTCTTATACCATTCTTTCACTGGTGTATCTCCTGGTCCTTAATTCACACAGCATTTCCACTACTTAAGAAAACCCTTATTACTGACATCTGTCTGCATGTTCAAGGCGAGAAAGGTCACTCAGCTCTCACTGGGTACTGAGAGAGGAAATCAAAGAGGGATGCCCGATGCCCATGTGGCTGATGTAAAAGAAAGAAAGGGGCATTCCTGCACCCGAGGTTCCCAGCACCCAACAGGAATATTTACAGGTTGCGAGGATTTCAGTTTCTCTAAAAAGGAACGGGTATTTGAGCCTGCAGCTCTATAGAAAATTTCTCTGATATTTAGACGGATAAGCCAGTCTTGCATTTAAAAACCACAGTTGAATAGTACCTTTAAATAATTTTTCATATTGTGAAATTTCAGGGACCTATTAAAAGGCTGAAACTCTGAGTAATCCAGACAAATGACCCAGAAACTTCATATATTTCCCCAGGCATTTGGGGTTCACCAAGATCATTGCAAGCTAAATACCAATGCGGTGTTTTTAATGCAAAAGGGATTATAGAGGGATTGTCTCTATAATCTCTTTTATAAAGAGATCATCTCTATAGAGAGGGTTATTATTATCTATTCTACAGAGTCTGAGACAATCAGGAGACCATCTGTTTATTAACATTCACCGCCACGTGGGCACCTCATTCTTTTAAGTTTCTTTAAGAACTCCCACCAAAACTGGTATTTCTGAATGCAAGCTCCTAGTTCGTCATGCCATGTGTACAAAGGTGGTCCATGGAAAGGAATTCCCTGTTCAGAGAAAAAGCAGTGTTTTTGGAAAAAACCCTCAGATTTATTTTTTGCCAGTACTGCCTGGAATCCAATTTACAAACTCTTCAGTGTTACGTGAAGCCTCTACCACACAGCACAACAGGCTGTGGGGATTTTGCTCCCAGCCAGAGCAGGAAACAAAGAACTTATCTTCCAATTTACTGTGCCCGAAGCGTTCAACTTACTATAGGAAGTCCACAGTCACCAGGTATCAATTATGACTAACACATTCTAATGGCATTTAATTTTTCCCATGGGACATTTGGTGACCCAAATGTGTACTATAATAATTACCTTTAATTTAAACGGTTTATTTTTTACCTCTTACAGTCCAAGTTTTAATTTTCCATCTCTGTGGAAAATTAGTTATATATAAAGTGTACTCCACTTACCTTCCACTTGGTGTTGGATTGCTAAACCACAGCTCTGAATGAGTCCATACTGCCAGGTGAGAGTTGTTTATCAGGAATATTAATGACAGTCTAATGAATAAGAGTTTGATTTTAAAATGGGAGAAGAATGAACATTTAGTGAAATAAATGACAAGCAACAAAAGGCAAGGTATGCGATTGATGGGAAGTGGTGACAAGGTTCAGGAAAACAAAAGGTATCATGTTCATCACATGGGCCGCTTATCAAAATCGCCTTGGTGAACCAATATACTAATACCAATAACGGTCAAACATCTTCCATCACAAATTTTTTACAAGTTTCTGATTATGCCAAATTTTAGATCATCCCCATGGATCAGCTGGAGAAGTTCCACAGTCTTCTTGTATCTCAATGCTCAGCCTATAGTTTCAGATCATGTAAGATTTGATTTTATTTATTTATAAGTTACAGTTTCTTACAGCAGTTATTTCCTGGAGAGAAAAGGTCTTCCAATTTTAATGAGCACCTCTCTAGAGCTGTACGATGTGAAAAAAATCCAATGCTAACAAGTGGTGTTTTATTGGAAGATTATCTCATCTTCTCCAGAAACCATTTTTCAGTTTTCTAATATGTTATTCTATTGATTTATTTTCAGTTTCCTCATGTTTATATGCTTACTTTTCACACTGCAATAATATGAGGATTAAAGAGTGTGAACAAGTTTTCCCCTGTTTAGACTATTTAACTTCAACAAAATGAGAACTGGAAGTGATTATTTTTGACAAGTCTTCACTCTGCAGGCTACCAATAGCTAGATAACTACCCTTGTGAAATAAATGTCGACATACAATTTATATACGTGACATTTTGTCTGTCCAAATGAAGATGTCAGCAAGATCTAAACACTTCAAGTTAGTATATAACAATTAATCTTGGAATTAGTAAATTTAGCAGCCTAAAATATGCATGACACATCCATGGTGTAGACCATCCTTATTTATAATAGAAAAATCAATCATAAAAAACAAAAGACACCAGCACTGTAGCCCAGGAGTCCTACCTGAAGTTTGGAGGATTGTGCACTGTTCAAGACACTAAAAAGTTGTGAGAGGTAAAGATTTTGTTTTTACAAAATCATCTCTAACTTAAAACACAACAGCCAGGCACATTTCCGTTGTGCCTGTGGCTCTGTGTGGCCGTCACTAGCTTTTTTCATGGCAGCATGAAGGTCGGCATCGGCTACAACAAACATGCAAAGGGCAACCAAGTGCTCCGTGCTCCAGTAGCAAATCCACACCACCCACCACAGTGGTTTGTCCCCAAAGCATTAGGACCATAAAGATGATTGACAGTGACTTTTGTGCCAGAATCCAGCCTGTACTTATCCAATCTGTCAACTCTTTGATTTGCATGATTTTCCACAAAGTTTTCTATCCTTACAGGTAGTTTTTCTCTCTCACTTTTTCCTAGACACACATCTTCTCTCAAACTTGCCTTTTTTCTTGCTATTCTGTATGCTGTGCTTTCTAACAGTGGAGTTTAAGCAACCTTGTACTATTACTTGTTTCCACAAACATCCACAGCTTTAATTTTAATTAAAAATAGCACCACTATGTATCAGCCCCTTGGCATTTTCAGAAAATTAGTCTGCTCCTTCCCAAGTCATTTCTTCCTAGTCAGTGCACGTATGTGTGTGTAGACATACAAATACAAATTTATATGTATATCTAAGCACATGTAAAATGAACTCCAGAGTCAGCAGCTTTAAGGGTTTGCTTGGACCTGTGTTAAACAAACACCCAAACTTTTTTGACCCTCTGCACACCTATTACTCTTAACATTTCCATGACCCATGTCAGGCTAAAGCTTTTCTTCATCTTCATCTGCCCAGCTTCAGACACTAGAGTGAGTTCCTTCACATCTACAGGCCAATGGTATTTCCTAGGCAAGATCTCAGCCCACATGATGTCTTGGAAGGAGAAGATGCATTTTGCACATGCCAGGGAGGAAGAGTTCACACGCGGGCTGTCAGTGCACAGCAGCTGATGTCGGGTGCCCTCCTCATAGAGGTGGTAGCTTTAGGCTGTGATGGGCTCTCATATTTCTGTTTATATTGCTCACCAACATGACGCTTGTCTTGTTCCAGTGAATGCCATAAAAATCCAGGGAGTCCAGAGGAAATCTGGACAGTGGATAACGGACTGATTTTAATTGCTTACAAACTACGTGTGAGTAATGAGCCACAGGTCATCCATCTCTACGTTCAGGTCTGAATTTGGGTACCTCAAGTAAATTCTGCACTTTGTGGCCGTGCAATTTATCCCCATAAATTTATCGCTTTCATTCGTGTGATGTATTTGCCCATGAATAGAAAAGGAAAAAACAGTGTTTACATGTACGCGTTTGTGTGGGGTTGCATGTGCAGGCATGCATGCAGACACACAGACTTGCTGACTAACCATGGTTTAGAAGAAATTACCTTGGAAAGGGCAGCATCTCCAGGCTAATTCTCCAAAAGACCACAAAGCTGATAGACCACGGAGCAGTTTAATTTATATAGAGCTGTAGGCATTTGCAGGGTGCAGTAAGTGACACAAGAATCTCAACTTGCTGCTGAACACCAACTCATTTACAGAGTATCATGGCTAGGCTGGGTTTTCTGGCAAAACACAAAGCACGGTGTGTCTGCTCTGCAATTCCGGTTGGATTTTTTTCCTCCCTCTGATCCACGCTATTCAAGTTTTTCAGCATTAAGCAAACTTCTTGCAGAGAGCGCTCTGGAGGCCAACAAGCTGGAACGCTGCTACATCTACTTGCAAAACGTTCAGCCCTTTGCCAAAGAGGCCTGAAATTGCCAGCGTTCAGCCAAGAGCCAGCAGCAGAACAGCCCTCTGTGAACCCAGCCGATAAATCATGGCGGATACATAGCAGGAGGTTGGAGGTAAAGTGCTTAAACCAAATCTCTGGTCACATAGAGAACTACAACTCAAAATCACTATGTAGTCTCGGACACAGAAATAAACCAGAGGCCAACACAGACCACAGAAAAGCATAAAAAATTCCTGTGGCTGAGACTTCTGGGCAGAAGTGGAGTACATTCAGTGCTGTTACTGCTCGTTCTTTCTCTTACCTCACTTCATCTAAGAGATTCTATGATTCTATGCTATAGGTCCAACCCACAAACTCTGTGCACCCTTCATGAGACAGAACTTCAAGGAAGGTATATTCTCCATGTGGAAAGTATAGGACTCTTGATCATTTCCTAGGGGAAAAACAAGGTGCTTTCTATCCAGGACGTTTTCAAGCTGAACCACTGAGCATCTGGAACCTGTTCTCTCCCTTGTTCTGCCACCATACCTGTTATATTTACATACGATGTATTGAATTTACTTACTTATTTCAGACATCTGGTAAAAAAGTATTTAAAGATCCTGTTTTTCTTTCTGTTACTTTGAAGAGTGGTAAGGTCTACTTCAGCACACAAGGGCTATGCTCACTCAGTCTTACAACAGCTGAGAAGATTTCAATGGTGGTCTTTAATTTTTAAAGGGGATCTCAAGCAATCTCCCAGTGAACCTGTCATCGCAATGAGAGATTCATTCTGTTCAAGCTGGCTGAAGGAATTACAACAAGTTGTCTTGCTGCTGACCACTCCTGCAGAAAACCTGCAGGGCTTATTTGGGAGAGAACGCAAATCTACAACCATTTGCCCATTACACAGCATATGCAAGGGAAATCCAAGAATATGCCTATATTTAAATGCTACTCGAAGTTACCTATGTATTAGAGAGCCTCACTGGAGAGAAGTCCAAGCAGCAGACCTAATACTTTAATCACCCCCAGCCACCCCTACTCCTCACAAAGATTTTGCCCTCTAACTTAATCAGTTTTCCCAGCAAGCACAAAAAATGGAAATGTTTCTGACTGCATTTCACAAAGCGAAGCCTTTTTGTCCCTCCCAGCCCTTTTCCAAAAAGCCATGACATGTTCTTGGAAAGGACAAAGCATCATCACACACCCTCTTCTCTCCAAGCCTATGCCCTGGCACCAGCCCCTGGGATGCTCTGGTGCCCACAGGCACCTCACTCGGCACCGACCATTGGTGAGAGCCAAAACTCACTGCTCAGTTAAGTGATCCTCAGCCAGGCTCTGCTACCCAGGTTACTTTCTTCATGGCTTGGGGACCGGGTCTCTACTGGGAATATCTAATGTATAGCGAGTAAAAGGCATGTCACCTGGTAACAGGGCAATACCATGAGCTGCAGGCTGCCCTTCTGCCTCCCATCCCCCCCAGTCACCGTGGGGCTAAAGACAAACTGGGAAGTGGCTGGAAATTCAATAATACTTTTAATGCATTATTTATACATGAGCACTTGCTAGTTCAGAATGCAAAATGAAATCTTGAATAATACAGCATTTCTGTCTGTGCTGAAAAGTGTTAAATATTATTTTTAATTAATCATCAGATATTAAAATATATCAAAAAATCCTCTAAAACAGCTGATAATTCTACGACCAAGCAAACAGAGGAGCAGATCAAAATACAATCTCCATTAATTGCAATACGCTACTTAATTGAGAAAAACCTATCAGCAGCAATGCGCGTCCCCAGTCACACTTTGAAGGCACAGCAGGAGGCACCACAGGCACCACAGAAGATGAGCACAGAGGGTTACCCCATGGGCGTCAGAACCTTTGCCAGGGATGCAGCATGTTCCCCCCGTGCCACAGGCTGGGGAACGAAGCCATGGCCCTGCCCTCTGTCCCTGCTGCCCAGGGGACACCAGCACCAGCCTCAGAGAAGCACGAAGATGGCTTCCTTCTGAAGACATGTAACAGAGTTTAGGCTGCACACGTATAGTCCTGGTTTTCATCAGCTTTTAAATGCTATGTTATAGAGATAACTCACTAGTACTATTCTTATAGCGAAAAATGTTTAAGAGAAAGCAAATAAGTATAGTCACATAGGTATAAATAAGATTTCCACATTTTTATTTGGTTATTGCATTCAGTTCTCATAATGTCTTGGTATATAGTTGCAGACCTAAAGAAAATGTGTCTAAGGTCTGCTATTCAGCTTTTGTCATTTGTTACTCTCTGTCAAAGCTGAAATTCATCCCCCCAGGAAGCAGTAGCAGCGCTACAGACGAATGCACGCTGTTTGCAATTTGTGAGGCGTCCCCGAGGTGGTAGAAAATAGCTCACAAACTCAGCATCACTTGGACCATTTGTCTATCCCAACCGCAAAACAAATCCTTCTGAACAACCATATCATGAAAAATGAGGAGCAAGTCCTGGACACAAAAGTAGGGGGCTACACTTGCTGTCCTTCTAGAAAAAAACTCAAATATTTTTGGCCACAGCCAAGGGGTGTCGAGGAGAAACAGCTGCATTAACAGAAGTACCTTGAATGGAAAAGAAATGCCAAAGCGTAGGAAGAAAATGCAGGTCACTACTATGAAAATAAAACACTCAAGCGGAGCCAAACTTTGCAAGATCGAATTTTCCCACCAAAAGCCATGTAATAAATTACTTCAGTGCCAGAACCTGTTAATCCCTGTACAAACACTATGGCTTATGTAGGGCAATTTCTCAGCAATAGTCATTGCATTTCTATAATGATGAAGAAACTTTTTGGTGAGAAAAATACTTGCTGAGCCTCTTGTTGGAGAAGTTTCTACATTGTACCTCTTAACTGTCCTGGGACTGAAAACCCATCAAAATGAGCAGCAGTAAATCATGGGTTTGGTACTAATAAACAAATTGCTACTTTTCCAACCACTCCCTACTCTTATTTTTTTTGAAAGTCCTATACAGGCTTTTTGTGCCCATCCTAGCTCCCAAGTACGTGGATGAACACATTTAATACAGTCAGAGAAAACAACCAGAGAAAAATCCTAGGTGAAACTCTTAGATCAGAACCCTCTGAAGATTTATAGCCCATATTTATGCAATCTTCCCTATCCCAATAAATCTCAATTAGAGGCCAGTCTTCAGAGGGAATCCCTTGTGAATTTTCCATGCCCGTTCATCTCCACACTGCAACTGCCTCATCAGCACCAGTGTTGCTCTGTCCTCAGCCTGGGAGCAGATCTCAAGCAGCAACGTCATCTCCCAGGTACCCCAACTGCTCTCTTACCCTGTTCAACCGCTTGGGTCTCACCTTTTTCTGTTCTCCCAGTAGATACAAAGATATCACCATGAAAAACACTGCTGCTGCCAGTGCTATGGATGTCCAGATCTCTGGAGAGCTCTGCAAAACAGCTATTGCTGTTAGTAAACATCCTACAAAATACACACTTCAGGTAAAAAATGCCTTCGCTATTCCAATCTATCTCAAAAGGAAAGTAATTTCGCTTTCTCGCTCATTCATCGTTGTTCTCTCTGCCACATAAACAAGTGCTACAGGGGAAAAACCACAATAAAGATCCCTCTTTAGAGAAGCAGAACAAATTCCTTCCTTACTGCAAAGATTTAAAAAAGAAAAAAACCTGCACATGGAACAACAAACAAATTAAAATGGTAAACAAAGCATACTAATGTTTTTTCTAAGTTTTCTATTTGTCCTTAAAAATGTTTCAGTTGCACATGGAATTTTAAGTATTGTATCGTCTTTAAAACATAAGGATCAACATAATTTAAAGATAAATTTTATTTTCTGGGTAAGGAAGCAGCAGTCAACATTTGAACACGAGTGATTTTCATTTAACAGATAACTGAGTTTGTAAGTTGAGTTTTAAAGTAGCTGGGTCTTCAGGGCTGAGGATCTGAATTTAGGAATTAGAGTTACTTTTTTGTATGTAAGCACCACTCTCTCTCTAACAGCATGCTCAAGGCAGCTCCGTAGCCACTTAGCAACTCTGAACTCAACACTTTTAGGGCATGGCTATCTTTCCTAAATTACCTGGTGCAACGCTTAATTCAGGGGCAAAGGACAAAGCCAGCAATAAAATACCAGATCAAGGATTTAGGGTCTCTTCTTGGCTTTGGTACTTTGTCACTGCAGCAGCTTTAGTTTCTCGCACCCCATAGCACTGGGGTTTTTTGCACGGCTGCCCATCCTTCGTGAGTCTTGAGGGGACACTGCGTGACATGTAGGCATCCACCCACAGCCTGGATTTGCTCAGGGGGAGAAATCTGACAGCAGCCTGGGGCCGGGCATGAAGTCCTACAAGACTCAGCTAATGCCACAGTGACACAGGGAAGTCCTCAGCAGCAGCTTGTGGTATCTCTGTTGCTGTTTCTGAGAAACTACCAGAATACCGAAGCAACCAAGTGAATTCCTCCCACACTAAGATAAAGGCAAACCTTGCCAAAAGTTTACAAATTCTGCAGCCATGTTACCAAAATTATTTGTAATCTTAAAGTCGTAGGAGTTCCACCATAAAATGAGATACCTTATCTTGTAATTAAATATAAGCTACTATTCTCGCAGGATGTGTACTAGAGAGTATTGTGTTCCAGGAAAAATTCCCCCCAAAGTTTAAAAATGAATATAAATTAAATTGCACATTTTTGTGTAGGAGGAGAAGACTGGCATGGGGAAAGGGGGGTGGTTACAGCATTTTCAAATTCATCTAGTTTGATACTGTTTATTATTAGAGACAGATAAAATTTAAGCTATTTTGGTAGACTAACTGCTGTCTGATTTGAAGGGATGATCACATATCACAAAATTTAAGTCAGGTTCATGTACTGGAATGAATGAACGACATTCAGAAAGCCTGCTGATGGAATCATATGAGCTGAATATGCGAACATTTGTTTCAAGTATAGACATTTATCACCAAGTTAGTTGCTTTTGCTTTTTTAGTAGCTAGAGAATAGCTACTATACCATACATCCATATAAAGTCTATTCTTCTGAAGTTTCTAAGACCTTCCTGCTGTAATATCTGAGCATTTCAAAGCTTTCACTGCCTCTGTTTTCCAGCAAACCTAAAAGCTTTGGAAAATCTCATTGTCTGGGATGGACAAGAAAATGGAACTTCCTATCCATGGGAAAATAACAAAGAGATTTTTGAAGGGCATCCAACTCTAAATCAATGCTGAGACAAAAGATATTTTTTTCCTATTTCTTGGTTTTGGAAAAAAAGGTTCCCAAAAATATCAATTTCATGAGAATCAATACAGACTTTCTAGCTCACTAGGCTTCTAAGAGCATCCCCAGAAGATTTTCTGGGAGGGCAGTAACAGAGATACATACTCAACTGAAAAGACGACTTCTGGATTCACTGAATGTTTTAAGTTTTCTGTAAAGAAAAACAAAAGCATTCTCTGTTCCACAAGGAAAAACAAAACTTTTTTTTTTCTTTCAGAAAGTCATTCCCACTCCAAACTAACCACCACTCTGCTGTGGTTCTGTGGCAGAAAGAGAAGCCCCCAGATTTACAGAGGGACTCCTTAGGTTTGGATCACCTAATTTTGAGCCTCCAGGAGTAAGCCTTGCAATCTGAATGCTGGCTTTAACATTTACATTTCTTATAATCAAATCATTAGTCAGCACATCAGCCATGATTCAGAAGTACGCCAAGCAATAGAAAACATGGAGGAAAGATGTGTCTAAAGGCCCAGCCCTTTCTTCTTGGGTTTGGCCCTGAACTCCAGCCCTGATACAGATATATACAGTTATAAAACTCCAATTCAACACCTGAAGGTCACTCCTGGGCTTCTGCACTGCAATCATCTATTTGACAACCAACAAGTAAATCACAGCTTTTCTCTGGCAAGGATAGGAGCAAAGGGTGGACTTCCGAATGCACTTTACACAGTGATTGTCATGCAAAACACAAAACTGTTCCCTGGGAATTAGGACTTTGATTTTCACTGGAGCATCCATGTGAGCATCCAGCAGCAAGCCACGAAACAGACTTATTCATGTTCACCCTTATTGTGGCCCTGGAGCTCCCACCCACTGCAGTTGCCTTACACACAGAGCGGGACAGCACGCTTTCCTCCAATGGCCACAGGAACAGTAAAAACAACAGAGAACTCGTGCATGAACTCACAGCCATACAACTCACAGCACTGAATTAGACCTGATATAGAATACCGTTGGCCAGTCCCTCCTGATGTGCATTGCAGCAAGAGATTCCCCAAGATCCTTTCTTTCTTTTTTCATCATCACGTTGGTTTCCCTCAGGACAGCCTGATACCTCTTGGATTTTATTCCCAGACTTACAGGGGTTTTTGTTAATTCACTTTCAAAGACTGCACTGAATTTACATCAGAACATATTATTGCTTCACTTAATGTGTTTTTCTGTTTTGTGGCTGCATGTTTTCAACTTTTTTTTTGCCTCCAAAAGGACCCCACGGTGGCAAATCCAATCAAGTTTCAGTACTACAATCAAGCTTTATTGCTGTTGCAATTCCAGTTTGTTCCCAGGTGCAAAGCCATCCTCTTTCTAACACTGCATTGCAAGATTTTCTTTTAATCATTAAGAGCAGAGTGATTTGGTTTGTTCCTTTGATAATATCGTATGAATGGGAGAACACTGGGAGTTCCTGCTCCTCCATTAAACTTCTTAAACATCACAGGAATCTGGGTAATTCGCTTCCTCATTGTTTGGAAAAGCACAAAATTTCACCTTCATTTTAACATTTTCTGCTGGGGCCTTGTGACTTAACTAAAACTGTGGGTAGTAGGCGGACAGCTATGAATGTCAAACCAGCTTCCCCTCTGTGTATTTGCTGCCCGCTAAGAAACCTGTAAGCTAATTTGATACATATATTCATGGTTTCAGATTAGTTCTTAATGCGAGGCTATCACTTTACGCTCTCAGCTGCAAAGGCAGAAGGGTACGAGAGTGCACGGCTTTTCCATCTGTTGTATTTTTGACCCCCTTTGTCAGACTTAGACATAATTAAATCCCCTTGATTTTAAGAGAGTGCTGAGATCCAGCACAGACCCAGAAGTCTGCCCACACCTGCCCCCTCTGCCAGATGAAGGCTGCAGGAAAATGCATGGTCTCGAGGACTGAATTTTGTGCAACTAAAGTGAAAAGGTCCAGTAACAACCCTGGCTCCTCGTCCTTGTCCTGTAAACACGCAGGTAGGTGAGAATGACAGGCGCTAGCTCTCGGCACCCTTCCATGCTTGTTCGTGATGATAAAAGACTCCTGTCTTTCTAATGAGCCAAACAGCCACCTCCAGGTCAGAGCTATCAATCATCACCAGCACAACATCCACACAGTGTTTTCAGAGAAAACTGAAGAGCCCAAAACCATCAGGGCCAGCTTTACTAATTATATTCTCTTTTGCTTTTACATCCATGATAAAATGAGCTTGTGTGAAGCTACCTAAGCCACAGCTCAGGCTTGGGCATTTTCGATATGTGCCCTCCAATTGGTTTGGCTCAAAATAAGCACCCAAAAGACCAGAAAGGATCTGAATTATTCTGCAAGTAAGAATATTCAGATTTTACAAGTGGCTATTTGCTATTTTCTCTGCTACATAAATGCGAACTCATCTATATATATTATTTCCCTCTTTCGAATTAACACTTATGTATAAATGGAAAGAAGAGTTCAGAGATTTCAATGCTGCCGTTACAGTGTGAGAAGACTATATTAATAGTAAATTTTTTTATATATCTGTGGAGTGCCTAGAGACTCCAGTGAGGAATACGCCCTTACTAAGTTTTGTAGAAATATGGAAAAAGCCTTGTTTCACAGACTTGTAATCTAGTATTTTGTTCTTTTTATTCCCACGTTTATACTCACTGCCATACTGCTGCTGTCTGTGATGATAAAGTTTTAGCCTCTCCTACAGTAGAGAGTAGAAGTTAGTAGGGAAAAAAAATGCTAAAAAAAAGTTACTAGCAACTACCAGTAATAACTAGTTACTGATAAAAACCACAGACCTTCTGCCTTTTTTGAAGCTAAAAGTAGCTACAGAAATGCCTAGTAATGACCAAAGAAAAGAAAGATCAGACAGAACTACTCTTTTATTTCTAGACAAAAGTTATTTGAAGCTATTGCATCAAAAGTGGTTTATAACCAAGGTATCAACTGCTCACAGTCCCCATTTCCCAAAGGTTTGTAAAATGACTAAGAATGTACTTCATCGTTAAACTTACAGCACAAAGCCGTATCCTGCAGCAAAATTAAATCTGGTTTATTTCTCCACACCTTACATTTTTGCAGTCTGAAATGCTCATTTTGTGCCTCACTTTCTAATCAGTGCCGTCAGCTGAAGCTTTCATGTGTCACAGTATTTAGTCTATGGTGGGGATTATTTCTTTCAAGTATTTTAAGCAGAAATAAAACTACCAATGATTCAAACTGCATGAACGAAGAGTACAGAGTTCAATATGCGTGACCCGGAACAGGCCAACATAATCGGGAAGAGGCATATGTCAGATAAGCTCTGGGTGCTGTCAGGAGCTAAGTCTCAGACCATTAAATCAAGATCTGCTCATCGTCTATGGGGCTGCCCGGGTTGATCAGCCCTGCTGGCTGCTCGCTTCAGTTTCTCAGGGCAAAAGAAGCAGGCAGAGAGAGATGAAGCAAGGCTATTTTTGGTAGCAACCATGAAAGACGGCATGACTAATATATGAGTCTTACGTAAATGCTTTTATCCTGTTTTAAGAAGTACCTTCTCCTACTAACTCACCCATACCAATAGTTTGTGTTGCATTTGAGCCAGGCGCTTGGTGGCAGCTATGTGCCGGAGCCTAAATGTGCTTTGCATCCACCTCATGCAGCAACAGGCCACCTCCTCGGTGCAGGTGTGAGCCAGTCCCCTGGATGTAGCACACCTATTTGCAGTAGGGACAAGCTGGACATGCCTGTGGGGACAGTATGAGGAGGTGACATCCTCCCTAGAAAGGTACTGACTCCACTGGCTGCAGACGCTCAAAAAAAGTCTTTCATTTCTCTGAAGTGCCTTCTTCCTCCCTTTACACGGTTTGCAAAGATTGCACGCCATGGAGTCACCATTTCTATCTGTCTCTTTAAAAAAATCACATTAAAAATTACGGCTGCACATCCAACCTATTTTTTGGGACGCTTGGTAAATGCTTGCATGACATTAACCTACTGGCTCAGGTTTTGGCACCAAACATGAGCATCAGCAACATTGTTCCAGGCAAACATTGCATGAATACTGCTGCTCCCTGGGAAACTGAAGAATGCACATCTGATTTCACTGCTGAGCTTGCTTCTACTTGCAAAACACCTTTACCACTTAAACCTCTCTGGGATGATTTTGGTGCATGGATAATGGAGGTAGGGAAAATTCAATCTTAATATGACGAAAACAACAACTCAAGAAGTAACAATTCTAGCCCTACTAGATATGACAGATCATGGGAGCGTTAAAACAAAGATTTTTTTCCTTTTTAAAAAAGTGCATTCGGCTTCTGCAGCGTTGCAAAGACAGGATGGCACTAGGAACAAATGTCTGCTCCCATTTCTATTTTGGATCAGGATCCTCTCTGTAGGAGTTCAAAACAGCCATCTGGAGTTGATCCAATGTCTGTCTGAAAATCAAGCTTTTACACCAGTTCTGGTGCGTGTTGGATCAGCTCATTGGCTCCCAAAGTACAATTGTAAAGATGAAGAACATCCAAACACTAACTCATAGTTTTATTGATTCATAAACAGGTTTTACTGTGCACTCCAAAAATGTTTATAGCGGCTTTTACTTCTTTATCTGGATTTCCCCATATCTTGACATACTTAATTTTCTGCCTGAAAAGCAGAGCAGCAATGACTGAATCAACAGCTGCACTTCACTGATAAGGGATCAATTAACAAATTGTGAGGGCTGTTGCTGTTGAGGTTTTGCTAACTAAACTTCTGTGGCCACGAAGGAGTTCTGGCCCTGTTAACTCCAACTAGCCATGGTAATACTTCATACCGTACATTTATGGAGTTTATTATTACCTCTTTAATTCTGATGCACCATTTGCAAAAGAGAGAAAGAAAAGTTTGTGTTTGCTGATGCTCTTCATTTTTTCAGTACGGCCCAATAAATGCCAACTGTTCCAACTTACATTTGACCTCTATATTCAACTGGTAAATGATCACTGAAAAACATCATAAAATATATTTGCAATACGTGCAACTGCAGGCTGGGGAGTTGTCTTCTCCTTCCACAATGAGACAAGTGCTATGAGTATATACCAGACACTAATCTATACCCTTAGAGCAGAAGTATGCACCAGGACTAATCTTACCACTATCATAGGTCACCAAAAAAATGGAAGTTGTGGATAAACACTATTTTCGGAGCTAACTTGCAGATCCTCTCCCTCAAGCTTACTGAAGCCCGTTCAATATCCTGGTAAAGGCTGAAACAGCCTCAGGATCTCTTTTTCTTGTAGCATCTGCCAGAGGCCCTCGGGGAGCTGTTACACACCCAAAGACAGTCAGAACAGCCCCGATCCGTACAGCAGAAAAAGGCACAAAGCCACAAACCTGAGACACGGCTGAACAATTTTGCCAACCTGCTGCCCTGGGGAAGGAGCAACACTGTGACATACTTTGGAAACCATGTAGTCTACTTTTCATATACACAGCTCTATACTTACCTCCTTCATCTTACTCTGTCCTCAGGAGGAAGAGCAATAAAGACGGAGTGTGTCCTGCAGTGGAAGAACTTATACATATTGGACTACAAATTGAGATCTACGGAGTCCTCACACTGAGCTATGACCAAAGCAACACCAAACCTTCCTCATCTCCATGACTATTATGTTAGACAAAGAGATTGCTCATCATCTTCCCAGTACAGCCAAACACACAAAACATTTCTTCCTTTATTTTCTAAAGGCTTTGCTAAAGTCTCGCAGCTGGAGAAGTCACAGCACTTGCTTCAAGGTGAATTCAGTGACCTGTTTAATCACACTGGAGACAGAGGTGTTTTGATGCAGCAGGTCAGTAAAACGCTGCGTGCCGGAGCATCTATTTGCACACAATTTCCCAGGTTAGATTATGGATATTTACTTAGAATTTTCATTATTAAGGCCTTTTAGGGATGCTTTTAATTCCGATCCACCACAGCAGAGAGCCTTAACATCTTTATTCATATCAGCTAGACACATTAAGGTCATTGCATCCTGGGACACACACAGAGTTTTGACTTTGCTTTATATTGCTGACGACGCAGCTACAGCTATTGGTCCTCACTCTCTCATCTCCATACAAAGCTGGGTCCTACAGGAGCTTCAAAACAGCCTACATTGGGTATATTCCTCTCTCATAATGAAGGGAAGCCTTGGAAATAGGGTAAACAACATGTTACCACCAAAGGTCACTTACCACTTTGAAGACTTTTACAAGCAGGATAAAATTAAAATAAGAACGAATGGACAAACTTGATATGTTGGATTCCACTAACACCATAAACAGTTGCACTAATTTCTGTGTCTCTCAAGAAAGGACCCTTATTACAGCATGGATTACAGCCAGGCCGTATGATGCTTAGCCATAATACATCCCACTGCTCCTTCCTCAAACAGATACTGCTCTACTTTAGTGGTAGAGATCCAGATGAATAAAACCAGCTTGAATGTATATACACCAGATTTATTTCCAGACCACCCACATTTTCAAACAGAAATCTATATATGCAAAATGCAGTAACTCTTTTTCACAGCTTCTCTAGCACAGCTGAAGACAGGAAAAGCAGAGGAGAAATAGCAAAGGATTTTATGATTTTTTTGTTTGTTTGTTTGAAAATGTCCACTCCTCAAAATGTACTTGCCAGTTTTGACAACAATAGGATTTATCTTGCCTATGTGATAATTGTAAGAAGGATGCTGTAACTGGCAGCCGTGAGGCTACTGCATTCTCTTGGCCTCTCAGTTTCTTCTCTTTAGAGATCTGTAATCTTCGGTTTTTAGGAGGTGAAGCATTCAGTGGGCCAGAGGCAGAGGGACCCTGCCTCACGCTTGAGGTGAAGTCAGAGCCTATGTTCCTGTGCCAGCAAACCCTTTAAGTGCCTCTTACCAAAAAAAGAAAAAAAAAAAAATAGGATGGGCACTGCAGAAGAGGCAGAACTCTGTCTCATGGAAATACAGAAAGTCTCCAGCATGGAGACACAGCTAAGGCAATCTGTGCAGCCTCCGAGAAAGACATCATCAGAAATACAACTAACTGGCGATCTCAGCAAACAGCCAAGGGTTGCAAAACAAGGGCTCTTACAGGAGCACCCCTTTTGCAACTGGTCAGACACAGGAATTGGAGCAGCTGTGGCAGCTCCTCACTGTGCAAATGGATATCGGAGAACATAAGGGAGGTGTAACGGGCCCATTAGCACACTCTGCAATGGCACGTGCCTCCGTATACCACAGACATGTCCAAATCAGGCCAGTACAGAAGACAGGCAAAGGTGATGGCAACCAACTAAAGCCTGACAGCCCATTTCTGTCAGGGGCCCACAGCAAAGGTGCAAGTTGAGTCCAGTAACTTAATGCTCAGAAAAGTTGATCCGATTTTTCAACCCATTCTCAAGACCTAAATCTGTCTTTGGCACAGCCCCTGGCATGAAGCTCTCTTTTCCCAAGCAGTTATGTTGTTCCAACTAGTAAAAATGCTCTTTAATGTTTGACAAATTACTTCTGGCACATGTATCAGCAAACTGGAAACCAAGAACTAATTGGATGGGGAAGTCAAAAGCACTCTTCACAAAAACTTCTGCTATTGCTGCATTATAGTAATTTTGAATCACAGTTGCTTACACTGGCTCACAAAGGACAGCAAAAAGCTTTTAGAAGTGAAAAATTTCTGACATAGCTAACAGATAACAAAGAGAAGTGATAAAAACTAATGGCAATTCAGGAGAAAATGGTAATAGTATAATGTTGAATGAGATATTTACTTTTTTAAAAAAGAGCAGCCCTGCACAACACTTTTTCACTCTCATCTGCCTTAAGATACAGAAATACATAGCCTAATTAAAGGTGTCACCAAGGCATCCAGGCCTTGAAGTTCTCTTGTGTGCTTCTTCCAAGTACTCAAGGAAGATGCTATGTTGGAAAATGCCTTTATCAGTGCTGCTTTTATATTTCTGCATAGACTTCCTGTGCTTTGCACATGTGCAGAGTCCTTCTGGCTGTACAGTGAAGTGCAAACTAGTGAATACATCTCCTAGCAACATTAGCCCCAATTTATACTACCCAGGGAAAGGAATGTCGATCATTCTTTTTCCTCCTTATGATCATTTGCGTTACTATGATGAAGGTAAGGAACAGAGCAACAGTGCACCCTAGAATTAAAAACAGTATGAAAGTTAAGCAATCCATGCAGTCAGTTTAAAAGATGATTTCTAACTAAACCTTTCCTTTGGGTGCTGACATTTCATTTCTTTCCCACAGTAATATCCCTCCTTTAAAGGAAAACAGCAGCTTTATAAAAGGACACTGCACATGCTGACACCTTTGATAAGGACTGCTAGCATTGAGCTCCAGACTAAAACTGGCATTGTGCTGGTACAGGCACACATCCCCGAGCAGAAGCACAGCAAATGTTTCTTGGCTGGCTGGAAGGAAGGGCAGGAGATGGACCTGGGGTTGAGGGACAAGAGAAAAGGTTCTTGCTTCTAGGTTGGCTTTCTGCACTCTCTTTCAGAGTGATCCCCTCCAGGGAGCAACCAAGGGGAGCACAAAAGCCCTTTAAGCTGGCGATAGAAGCTGGCATCACATTCGTAATGTAAGAACTGAAGTGCCTTGAATTAAGGGACACCGCCAGCGGCAACAGAAGTCATGTCTCTGAAAGCTAGACACTGTTACATGGCACCTGCCACCCAGAAACTGAAAGGTAACTGAGGAGGGGATGGATGGGGGACATCACACTTCACCTTGTGCATTTGTCGCGGCTTTCTGTCGGAGCAGTTTCCCTCATTTCCTGACTTTCTGCGTCCTTTCCCTGCAACGAGAGAATTCCTAATAACCCAGCATCAGGGCTGAAACTAATACCAAGTCAGTCACACACTGTCTTCAAGTGTGCGCAAAGAAGGAAAGTGGGACTAGAGAAAAGAAAATGTAATTACATCCACACTGTACAACTGGAGGCTTTTGGAGAAAGGTGCTGTCTACCCATTCTAACCCTAGGAGTTACTCAACAGCGCTATGAGACGTCAGCGGTCACTTCTGCATTGCAAAACAAGGAAACGCCACTTACTGCAGGCAGGTCGAAGGGTTAAGCATCTGAATTTTGGAAATATGAAAATGATGTGCATGAAGATATTGTTGCCCTTCTCTCGAGCAACAGCAGAACACAAGATCTTTTCAGTTCCACTTTGAAGGAGAAGATAAATCATTTTTAAAAAGAAAAAATCCTCCCTATGAATGTAGTTTGTTTCAAAGTCTTTTATATCAAAATCTTATGACACACATGTGCACACTTAGAGGCACTGGGGTAAGGAGCTGTCAACATCGGGTAAGATCCCCTCTGGCTCATATCCCCTCTTTTAAGACAAAAGAGAGCCTCCTTGGCTCCAGTAACCAACGCTGGTGAGAGATGCTGCTGTGATCCCTCCTGACTTAAGCTCTAGTCTGGGATGAGGATCATCTTAAAGTCTCTATTTATCTGGATTTCATAAGAATTACAACTGTCTCCTTTTTCTAGATAGATTTCTCACCTTTGTGCCTTCAGAAAAAAAGTGCAAACAGGGGAACATTGGAGGAGTCAAACCAAGTCCCACCGAAACTCAGCCTCGTACAAGGCTTGAGCCTCACAGCAGACAAAAATACGCATCTACAACAGAGCATAAAAAGGCAGTGAGCATTTAGCAATAATTTCCTAAGGGTGAACCAGCCTCTTTAGGTTTAATAAGAAATTACCTACAGAAGGGGAGAAACCAGAAGGCACAAATAGTTCCTTCTTTTGAATAAATATAAGTAGGACCTGCCCACGGTGGATGTGGATTCTGGATTGCTCTGAAGTGCACTGCAGCGATCCCTCAGCTGTTTGCATGACAGCCAGGTGGGGAAGGAAAAAATGCAGCCGAGTAACGACCTCTGCCATGACTTGTCATTCCTTGTAACATGGACAAACTCTCTTCTGCCTGTGATTATCTTGGCCTGGGATGCTGGAAAGGGTAATATTGTTCTTTTAATGACAGCTCTTCTACAGACTTAATATCTTAAATTAAAACTCTGTATTTTGCATTACACAAACAGATATTGATATCAAAGGGGAGAGGAACATTATAACTTTTAGTGAGATCTACTATTCATTTGTAGCAGACAAAGCTATGAACAGAAAAAAAAGAAAATAAAACCTACTTCAAAACTGTTAAGAGCAGTGAACACCTCTTTAACGGTTGCATTAAATGCCAATCCTTACATAAGATGAAATTTAACTGCCAGGATCCAATAGCTCTTAGGTACCTAATTTTTTGAACTCCATGCACTGTAAGACAACTGTGAATTATTATTGGGAACCTGACAGAAGGCCCTCAGGGCCCAGCAAATCTCTCCTGGTAAAGCTCCCATTAAAGCCATCAGCAAAGGACATCCTTTCCACAACTTGTCCCTGTGTCAGACCAGCACCTGGGTGCTTTCGGGTGACCCTGAGCCTCATGTTGGGGTGCTGGCAGTAAGGCAGTACCTGGTACGGAGAGCTGCTGCTCCTTTAGGTGTGTGATGCCTCAACGCCTCACAGCGACCCCAAACCATCTCAACGCTGGACAAAAGGCTACATAAAAATAAAACTTCTTTGTAGCATCCAAATAAAAGCAAGATAATTACAGATGGTTTAAAGACAAACAAAATTAAATAAACCCTGAATCTCTCTGGACTCCTTTTCTTCTGTGAGTGATTCGGCTGCAGCAGCCACAGAGCTACCCCAGTCCTGCGGCCAGCAATCCTGATTTTAAATAACCTTGTCCAGAGCTTTGCCTTTGTTAGAAGATAACACCAGAGACACCCATGAGACCTTCTTGTAATCAAATCTTTTCACTCCTTGCTCTCCTCCCTGCATTACTTGATCCATAACTTAATTACATTCATTTTAATACTTTCCCACTCCTCATTCTGGAAGCAGTAACGTCTTGTAGACATGGTGGGGCAATGCCATCTCCTGACTGATGGTAAAAGAGAAGGGGTTCAGAAAGGTGTAACTCACAGAAACCACCAACTTGGCGGTGCCCTGCTGGGCAATACGCAAGTCTCGGAATAGCAGGCTTTTTTCCATGAACTGAAAAATTATTTGATACCAATAAATGGACTGCAAAAAGGAGGGCTCAGTACTCCGGTCCATCATGGACCGGTTGTAGGTCTCAGCTGAAATGAGATATGACAGCAAACAGTCACTTTCACGAGATAAACTCCATGGGAGGGAGAGATATGAACAAAAGACTCCTAATTGGGGGGAGGGGGGAAGCAGTACCATGGAGACAATGGATTCATCAATACACACTTAGATACACACAAAAAAATATGAGGACAGTAGCTGCTGGCTTGCTTTTGTGACCAAACTGAAAGATGGCATTATCAGCCAAGCCTCAAGAGTGCCACAAGATACTGATTGAAATCCCCAGCATTTACAGGAAAATTTGGTTGTTTCTGCAAGTTCAGCCATGGTGCTCCCATTCCAATTTGAAAATGTGTTTTGATGCCAGAAATGAAGCTATTTCAGCACCAACCGTGGAAGAAAGGTGGCAAAATGAAAAATCCTGATGGCAGGGTGGTTTTCAACTTTTCTGATGGGCTCCAGACTACCTCTGTGGCACGCTTTAGCACTCCTTGTTGCACTTAGGCATGGCTGAAAAAGGCAGGCAAAGAAACTCTGATATACTCTTTCAGTGTGGAAAGTAATAACAACATTGTTGTATTTATTTCATCCTATAAATCTTAAACACACAAAAAAAAACCCCCATCTGCATGACCTCTGCCACTCAAGTGCCTTTTTGGATAAAATGAAGCTGCATTTTCATACACAAATGGATAACTTGGAACAAGAAACAAAGAGTGCTGTAGCCCCAAGTAGAATATTTTGCTCTAAATAGGAGCTTTGACAATGTAGGAAGGGCTTCTCCAATAAGACTTCATATCACAGGATTTCCGCTGTTGTCATCATCTGTCCAAGCTACTGCCAAGCCCCTCTTCAAATTGAATAGTTCCTAAACATTTGCCAGTATTTAACAGAATAAGATGAATTCAGCAGTTTTATTTGCACATTTGTTGCACTATTAATCTGAAAACAATCTCTTCTGAAGACAGAGAGAGGTTTATGGCGTCTGCTCATCACCAGGGCTGAGACAACCCAGACTGCCCCATAATTGAGGTTATCATTTTTGAAGGTGCAAATAACTAGGTGTTTTGCTGGCATGCTTTTCTGGGCACAAGTAGTTTATTCACATTTTTCTAAGAGGGGTTTTTTTGGGTTGGTCTCTTTCCCCCAATACTATTTGCTTCAAGTGGCAGAGAAAGTATCTGGCAGGGTTTTCTATTTTGAAGAAAAAAAAAAAAATTCAGCCAGGGGAAACACTCTGGCAATTTTCAAAAAACCCTCACTGATTTAATTAGGGCTTTGATGATGCCCCAGTGACTTGTGCCTGAAAATAACTGTTGGGTTTGGTAGCTGCCTTCCTCCCTCCCACATTCGCTCACTTCACCATCTGACCTTCACTCTGATGGACAATCTCTCCTCTTCCTTTCTCAACAGCCAATTCTATCCCCTTCAAGCCTCTCAGTACATCATTACCTCCACTGCGATGCTGTCAGTCAAGTCTAGGTCATTTTATGACACTATTCTATTTGTGAGCAGGAAATGGAAGCAACTCCTCATGCCCTTCTCACCACCGTGTTTCCTCTCAGACAGCATTATTGATGAGTGCAGCAGACAGGCCTGCACCTCTCGGGTGCTGCTGGGATGGGCTACATTTTCTTTTGCAACTTCCACGTACCTGCAGTCCCTTTTACCAGGTTTACTGGCGGTACATTTACATTTAGAATGCGATTCAATTCTGCATGTAAAAAACTATAATAAAGTGCACAACTTAACACTCACTGTGAATTTAAAGTGGTTGCTTGTGTCAACCACAAACTGAAGTATTTAAATTAAATGCAGTATTTCCCTACATAATGCTATCCATATGCTAATGGAAAGAGATTATGTCTTGTATAAGATTTATCAAAGTAAACTCAATTCATTTCAGGAAGCATCTCAGTGCTGCCTATCCGAAGTGATACAATCTGCCAAATATGCATTGTATCAAATGAAAGCTCCTAGATACTGAACATACTTGCGGCATTTACCAAAACTAATGCATCTTTTGAATCTTACTGATTCAAACCGACTTATCATTCCAGCTTGGTGTTCAAATAAAACATTTGGAAACAATAAAGTTCCCTGATGCCATTTTAATTATGCCATTTCTAATTCTGTGCTCAAATAAGACACTCTGTAACAATAAAACGTCTTCAAAATTGATATAAAACATAGTTAGGGTCAATCTACAAGGGCAATAAAAGTAGATAAAAAACAAATTTGTATTTTAAATCTCATAATGATAGCAAAATGGTCTGAGCACACTGACATATACATGAACACTGATCAAAAATATAGGAAAAGGCATACTGAGCAGAGTTGTTCAATAGCTACTTCCGAAAAGTATATGCCACATCATATGTGTATTCAAGGGCTAAAATATATTCTGAATATCATAAATACGCATATTTTTATCTGGTGCAGATTTTCTGGGGAAGAATATAGGTAAGCAAGTGAACTGCAGCCCCCCTCTAAAGCAGCCCTCTGGGGACACCACATTGTTTCCTTCCCTCTTCTTTGTCACAATACAGCTAAACTCTGCAAGTTAACTGAAAATAAGGCAGAACATTACCCATACACTTCTACATCAAAATGTTATGTTCCAGGTTTAGACACAGGTGTTGAGCTCTGAATGGTTAAAGGAGAGAGCACAAGACAGCACTTACCATCGTATCTTTAACGTCAACCAGACAGAGTATAATTCCCCTTCATGCTGAACGCCCACTGAAGCTTCACCCTACCCTGTCAGCTTATAACACTACCATTGGACTTTTGGTGGCATTTCCTCCACCAGACAGGGAAATAAATAACACTCTTACTTTTAAGCAGAAATTCACCTTAACCTATTAATTAAAGAACACACATGTCAATAAAATCAATTGATATTTGTATTTTAGCCTTTTTTTAAAGAAACCTCTTTTTTTTAGCTTAGATTACATGAAGGAGTTAGAACAGAAAGACTCTATTAAGGAAAGTCAGAGCAATACAATCCCAGGCTTCTACCATATGCATGACCATGCAGTCCTGAAGGCCATTCACACCCCATCTACATCACTATAGGTACAATTTCATGGAATCATAGAATGGTTTGGGTTGGAAGGGACCTTAAAGATCATCTAGTTCCAACCCCCTGCCATGGACAAGGACACCTCCCACTAGACCTGGTTGCTCAAAGCCCCATCCAACCTGGCCTTGAGCACCTCCACGGACGGGGCCACCACAATTTCTCTGGGCAACCTGTTCCAGTGCCTCACCACCCTCAGAGTGAAAAATTTCTTCCTGAGATCTAATCTCAATCTCCACTCTTCCAGTTTGAAGCCATTACCCCTCATCCTGTCACTACATGCCCTTGTAAAAAGTCCCTCTCCAGATTTCTTGTAGGCCTCTTTCAGATACTGCAAGGCTGCTCTAAGGTCTCCCCGGAGCCTTCTCTTCTCCAGGCTGAACAACCCCAACTCTCTCAGCCTGTCCTCATAGCAGAGGTGGTCCAGCCCTCGGATCATCTTTTGTGGCCCTCCAACCTTTCTATAACACTCTTCCAGTAAATGCATTCAATATCACCTCTCTCTGTTCCTACATAGAAAAATAATTATAACAAGCACAGAGTCTTATGAAGTCAGAATGGGCATAAGCCTTATTTTCAGGTAAAGACACTTGAACTTAGGTCTCCACAGGCACACCGTGTCTTTACAGTCCCACTGTAATCCCCCAGTCAATGCAGTCACTAGTGCCCAGAGACCAATTCAGATGACAAGCCAGTTGGGGTGGCACCCAGTTGCCCCCATGTGGGTACCTAGCACCATTTTAGATGCCTGAGGTTAGCCCCTGGGCCTCCAGCTGGAGGTCCAAAAAGACACAGATCCTCCCTGAATCCTCTCATACCTGCCAGCTGCGTGCAGATATTGCAGATTACGTAGGGCATCCCAAAGAGCACCAGACAGCTGCATTTACGCAACCAAATCCCCTACTTCAGTGCCTATTTTAGGATGAGCCCATCTGCTCTACAGGTCTGTTCTCTCTAACGGGAGCTGAGACATCTGACTCTCAAGTAGACACTTACTGTGACATCTACGGTGTTCCCTGGGGTGAGTCCCTTGGGGTCACTGTGGAGAGAGGTCCTGACGCATCCCTGAGAAGCGCAACAGCACGAGTGAAACACAGAATTTTTCTGTGCAGACAGACTCCCAGATGAACTGCCTAAAAACCAGAATAATGTTTTTTCTTGAAGTTCAAAATGTGTTTTTCTCAGTCTCATTCTCTGAACAGGTTGAAACAGATGACAATATCCCCCTTGGCTACTGCCCTCAAAAACGAGATCACCCTTAGAGACATGGCATTGCCATTTTCAGAACAAGTTCTGATTAAAGGGTGAGAGTGTGATCCACAGAAGAAAACAGGTTTTCTAGCACACAGCCGTAGGCAACTACAACTATTTGAGGCTCCATTTACAGCAGAATGGAGAGTGCAACTTTTGTAAGCTGTTAGTATATCCACTAGCGATCATTAAAGCTGATTAATGCTCACCATTCAACAGCAAAAGAAAACGCAGTTTTGCAAGGCTGCCACATCCAAGAGGCATATACGTTTCACAAAACATCTGGTGCCCAGCACCGCGAAACTATTCACAATACTTCATGCAAAGGGCAGAGTATCTCCTACAAAACCGTTTTGTATACTGCAGGCTAGATAATGAGAAAACTACACACTTGTAAATTAATTTTTTAATAGGTAGCTCCTAGCATCAAAATGCTGCACAGCTAAATTCTGCTTTCCAAACACGGGTCAAGTCCTGCAGTTCCCTTTACTTGCAATTTCTCCCTCCACCTTACATAGAAAATAAAGCAAAATGGGTCCCTTTTTTCTTGCTTGTTCATCCTACAATGCAGTGCGGTACTCCTATTTCCAGTCTTGCATTTTATTTTCTGGTGTTAGGAAATTCAGTATTTCATACCTATTACTAATAGAATTATACCTGAGCATATTAAAATATATTATTTCCTTCCCATATTAGTCCATCTGGGAAGGAAATCCTGCACCTGAGCACATGCATGTGTCAACCCAAGGTCTTCTGGTGCCTTGGAAATCAAAATGACAGTCACAAGTACTGGCTTTTGCATTGGCATTTCTGATGTAATTAAAGAGGCAGAACTCACAGAGTCCCATTGCATACATGTCTTGAGAAAACCACGTGAATTGTTTCTGCCCAAAATTCTTCCCAATAGCACCGCAGGTTAGAAAATCATAGCTAGACACTTCTTTCTGCACCTGAACTAACCCGTTACTGAAGTACGGCTTAAAGTCTTCTTCTCAAGAGACTCACAGAAGTATTCTACAGAATCAAAGCTCAATTTCCTGTGCAATATGCTAAAGGATAACAGTTCCCAGTCAGTTTTCCAAACAGAAAAGAGGTCATACCATTTCTTCCTTGGATTTACAGCACTTACAGTATTTTCGGTGTGGAGGAACATGGCACGTATAGCATTTATAGTACTACTATTGAACAAAATTACCAGAGTGCACATGCCCTGGAGTTTTGCTTGTAGGCTTCCCGTCTTTCCCAGCTCTGGTGCAGTTTAAATGTAGTATTGAGACATTTTCATAGAGATGCAACAGATGACAGGCTGCCCAGAGAGGTTGTGGAGTCTCCTTCCCTGGAGACATTCCAAACCCACCTGGCTGCATTCCTGTTCAACCTGCTGTAGGTGACCCTGCTCTGGCAGGGGGGTTGGACTAGATGATATCCAGAGGTCCCTTCCAACCCCAGTGATTCTGTGATATGTGTGTATGTAAATCTTATACATCCCTGTGCAGTCTCTATAGGGAACAGTTACTACCTTTCTAGGTGCCATGGTAGGTCCGTAAAACTAGTGCAGCAGACCAGACATTATCTACGTAGAGGACTGCTCTGGGAAGCAAAGTTAACAAAGTTTTGCCTTTAACCTTAAGCAGTGGGGACGCAGAAAAACAACTCTCATAGTCAGCACAGCCTTTAGACCTCTGTTGATCCGTCCATAAGACTATTTTAAAGAGGCATTTTTATATCTTTACGGTGGGATTTCCTCAGTTCTTGTAGGATGCTTGGTATGGTCACCCAGGCTGTCTACCCACAAGAAAAACACTCCTTGTAGGTTGATGGGAAATAAAGGTTTGAGTATGTCTAGTTATTGCGATATCGTGTTTATTTCTTGATGCTCAGGGGCTCTTCTGTATAAGTATGTTTGAATGTGCCAAAATTCCATGAAAAGGAAGCTACCCATATGTTTAAATTCATGCCCATGCAGTAAGGCTTCACTGTGTTAGCTACAGGAAGAACACAGTTAAAAAGATGAAGGAAAAAAGCTTAAGAAAAAACAAGCAAACTACTATAATTGGAGACACCAAATCCTTTGCTGAGATGCACAAATGATATATAGTCATGTGTGTCACCCGCCCAGTACCTGTTCACACTGTGCCCAGGGCAGCCTGAAAGGCACATGCTTGCAGCATGCTGGTTTCTGTCCTCCACAGAAGTATTTCTGCTGTGTTTCCCTCGCCATCCTGAACGGAGAGGCACTGTCCATTCCCACGCCTTCCCCGCTACACCATGTGTTTTAGTCAATTATAGGTCTGCCTAGGTAATAAACCTGGTGCACTTTATGCACTCTCTCTGCTGCACTTCGCCACTGAAATCCCAATATTTGTGTTTTCCCTTCAATTTAGCAATATATCTTGGCTGCTTAAATAGAAACCATCAAGCATCACAGCTCAAGCATGGAAACTCAGGAATGCTTAATTTGAAGTCAGCGGTTCCCAAGCCTCCTATCTCAGCAGCTATTTGGGGGCTTCATTTTTTAAAAATGTGTGTTTTGGCAAAACTTGTCAAAGCACAGTACACAAGCAAGAGCTTTATGGGTAATCTTATGCAGACAACAGTATATATAGATTAGAACCATATATCCACTACCATCCTACTGAGACCGCATAGACCTAAGTCGCTGCTGGAGAAGACAGCGTGTGCAGATTCCTAACTGCTTTAGTGAGCAGGATCGATGTTTAAATAAATGGGTGGAACAGCCACATTTTCATCCTTCTGAGTGAATCTTTCACCCATCTAAACAAACCTCAAGCTTTATTCAGAATTATTGTACGTATATAAATATACACATACAGATGCTGAAAAGCTGGCAGCCACGGAACATAAGCAATCTATTGGAAGGGCACGATGCATATCTGACAGCTTCACTAATTTTAAATATATTTAAGGAATTAGCAAGTTACTCCCACATGGCCTTGAGACAGAGAGAAACACTGAAGTCCTGAACACTGTATTTGGGGCAGTTTGGTCAGAATTATTCTTTCAAACGATGGCTAAAGAAAATAGCAGGCCATGGAGTGCTCCAAGAACTGAGAAAGGTTGTGAAATTCCCTATTAGTAACAACTAGACCATGCAGCCATTTGCTGTGAACAGCAGTCAAATTGCCGACTTGAATACATCCACAGGCTGCAAATAAAATAATCATCCATAAGTCTCTTTATGAGCAAGTAGCAATAGCACTTGGTTTTGACTATTTTTGTGTCAGTCTACTCACTTTTGTGCATCTGATTTCAGTGCTGCTTTTCTTTGGATGGCCACATGCTGCAAGATGAAAGCTGTATTCCCACCTTCTGCCAAGACCACAGTCCTGCGCTTTGAAAGGACAGATCTTAAATTATTTTTTTGTTGTTGTCTTCTCCTTAAGAAGAAAATTGAAAGTTAGCACTCCAGCCTTACAAAGCAGCAGAGAACTGCTGAGCAACATTCAGAGGACTTTCAGGGCATGCTTTGCACGCAGATCCTGAAAGGGAGAGCTGAGACATGTTTGTTGGAGGTAGCAGACCAGGCAAAGAAGGGAGAAAAGACTTTTAGAGCTGTCTAGTGACAGAGACAGGATAATCAGTCTTCCAGAGGCCTTGTTGCCTCGGTTCTCATTCAAACATTGAAGGATTAGCTCGCCTCTGCTGACTGCGCAGTACAAGCCATCAAGCCACAAATAGCAGTTTGCTTTTGGTGGCTGAATGCAGCTCCTCAACCTAACCAGCGGTAAAACAAAACATGTGAGCAATCAAAAAGGTGGTAAACGCAGTTTGAACTGCAGTCTCCAGGATCCAGGCAAGATCTGTCCTGTTTTGCACCCAGTACCAGACAAACACACTGCCATATAGAAGCACTGTGACTTCATAAACAAATTTCTTTGTTTGAATTGTTCCAGAGAAAAACATTTAAGGAGAAGAGGAAAATGCAGAAACAATTAATTTAGCAGATTTTGATTTTCAGACTGATTGCTCCTGGGAGTGCACACATCTGAAAAATAAGAAATACCAGCGTGCAAATGCATTTTCATCTTAAAGCTAACAGGAACACAAACCCCAAGTAATATTGCTGCCTCTACTGGTTTTCAAGGGATGGACAAATAGAGCAATACTGCAGCACTTCTTTGAAGCTTTGGCATCCAGAAACACTATCTAATGAAAGATGTTAAAAGAAACAATGAATACAGCCCCTGTTGTTTGCAATAGATACACACCTTGTTTTCAACTGGAGTGGAGGCAGAAAACTATTGGCATTCAGTGAAAATACAGGAATTGCACATGTGGGGACATGGGAGAGGATTCAGTGCTCTCTGTACCTCTTGGCTGCAAATCCCATTTCCCAAAGTGACTTTGGTACTTACAAGCCATATTGCTACGATGCATCGGAGGGCCCAGAGCCACTGAGCTCTGCGGTCAAAGCAGGCAAGTTATGCTGGGACAGTATTACAGCTGAGCATCCATTTGTCATGTTTGGATTTGGGAGTGTTTCTTCTCCTTAACACTGCTGTGTTAAGGACATTCGTACGGGTCAGTCTAAGGGCATTAGGGTCACTTCAGGGTTTGATCCCCACCAAACTCAGTCCTTCAGTCTCTGAAGTGCCCTCAGAAGCAGAAGTTATTGCTGTAGTGTGCTGTACCCCTCCACCACCTCTGCCCCTAGCATGCATTTACAGGTCTGTACTGTTAATCTGAGGGATTAGGTCAAGTAATCAAACAATCTGAGGGCAAAAAAGGGGATATATAGCTCTCTTCCTCCTAGCCAGATTCTCTAGGTAGTAATTTGCCCCTGAGGTGGTTTAACATAGCAGCAGATGTAAAGAACCCCTGGTATTTAGTTTTGAAGAGTATTGCTTTTATTTCTGAATTAAAAACTGTCTATGCAGCCTAGGCTGTCTTTTCCTCAAAGTCGATACCAGTTTGGTGGATACACGACATGACGTCTTCTCACAAGTCTTGTCTCACTTAACTTCCGATCACTTCAGGACATCACAGCTACCACTGTCATACATTTTTGACTAGGTGTCGTCCACCTACAGTGAGATGGGGGGTCTACAACTCAAGAGAAAGTTTTGATCCAGCTCAGATACAAAAAGTTTCTGGAGAGCTATATATTCCATACTTTACCACTTAAAAATAACCACTGCCTCCTAGTGAACTTTGTAGTTTTAAGATGCTTATATTGGCATGGCACTAGAGCAAAGCTATTCAAATTGCAAGGTGGTAGCTTTCCCAATTCATTTGCAAGTGATAAACTATATATCCTACCACAACTGATCTTGTTAAGATAAGCAAACTTATTCTACTGAATGGCAGAGCGTGCGAGTTATTTAATTCACTTTCCAGCTAGGAAGACAATTGGCACCCAAGGTGCTTAACGATAGTCTCAATCTGCCATCTTGCCCTCTCCACATTATAAACACTCAAACTGAAGACTGCAAGTCTCCCGATTGGGAGCAACCCCAAAGAGCGGTGAGATTTGAGAATCCAGAAGGCTCCGCAGCTCTGCTTCAGTCTTGTTACTTCAGACTTGAGTTAATCTGATCCTCTGGACTGAATGTCCCCTCCTCACATCTCTTCAGGCCACCTCCCAGGTTCAAACCCCCACATCCACCCAGGGGTGCAGCATACCAGGGTGTGTTTTCTCCAACAGCAATTCAGCCCGTGCCCAACAAAACCTCTCCCTGAACCAAGCCAGCACTCAGTACACGGGGATAAATAAGGGTATTTTCCAAAACCACACCACCACTCTGAACCAAAACATTTGTTTAGACACAGCCATGAACAACCAGCTGTAGACAGTACTCAAGTTAAGCATTTTGGCAAGTTTCCTTCGTGTAAGACCTTGGCTCCTCAAATGATGTGTAAGGGGATGCTATTAATTTCCTGTTTAATGAAGTATAATGCACAGAATTGAGAAGGATATCTCCTTTACGCGCAGCTTCCAAGCATTTACTACTTCAATCATGACATACTGTGATTTCTTCCTATGGATTATACATGCTTGTAACATGCTACTGCTGGAAAGCTACTGTATCTGTGCTTTTGTTTGCCAGCATCCGCACAGAAAAGCAAAAATTCCTGTTCTGCAGAGTTCCTGACATAATTGTGCCTTCCTCCAACATCTCGCCACTTAAAAAGAAAGATTAAAAATATCATTTAATATAGGACTCCCAACATAAACATTCAAAGTTGGAAAATCAAAGCCGGAAAATGAGAAGTTGGACAGAATAGGTTTCTAACCATGTTAGGAAAAAAAAACAATTCACAAAGAAGAAATCTCTTGTCACACAAGAGTCCCATTTGCTTCCCAGCCTATCACCATAACAGCTCGCCTTAGTCATGCCATTCATCACAGGCTTGCTAGTAGCTAAGTAATGAAAAAAATCCAAACTACCTTGGGAAAGGGGGACTCTTAATTTTTTCTTAGCCATATCTTTGCAGCCACCTTCAGCCCCTCACATCACAGCACCATAGCCATGAAAACTTTTTTATATTTATATTATATTTAATTTTCTATTCCCCTCCAACTGTACAATTGCCTATTTCAGTCAATAAGAAATACTCCATCTGTGGGAGTTTTGCTTGACTCTTTCACACACTTCTCCTTATTCCCTCAGAAGAGAAATTTGTAGCTTGCCCTGAAATTTGGTTGGGTGGCATGTGCACAGACAGCTGTTCCTCTGTATGTGCAGATAGGTGCATTAATTACCCATCAGGTCTGAACTATACTGTAGGTCTTGTACATAAATTCCTGCTGTAAAGAGGCCATGCCACTTCAGTAATGAATTAATATTCCTTTACTCCAGGCTAAGGAGGAACCAGCGTATAAACATCCAGGTGAGTGCAATCACCCCAGCACTTTGAAGGTTCTGTGCATGGGGATTGGGGTCTACATCTGCATCTACATCCCCTTCGAGGGGTTAGTTGAGGGGGCAATTAGGGGCAAGAAATTGTGTCATGGTATTCAGGCATTTCTTTTGTTTGGGGTTCTGGCACACTGTGTATTTGACACGAGCACTGCAATCATTGCCATTTGAGTGTCTGACAAGCTCTTGCTCCCAGGGCATCTGGTGTCAGGGGTCTCCTGAGATGTCCAAGCTCAGACATCAAGAGGCTTTTGAAAGAGTGCTCAGTCCTGTGCTGCCAGGTGGACAAGATCAAATTTAAATGACAATAATTCCCATTTCACAGGAAATTCACGGGAAGCCTATTTCAAACTCATCCTTTTGATTAGCTACAGCAGAAGCTGCATTTAAAAATAGCACATGGCGCCCATTTAAGACTTGCTCTTTTTTATTTTAGATATTTAGATATTAGCAATTTTAATTTTAGATGGAATCAAACAAGTTTAGAATTGTGTTTTCTAACACCTTCCCAAATACAGACTAAAGCCACCTATATCTCTAAGTACGTGTCTGTATAGTATAACTATCCGTACGTATCTGACAGTATAACTATCATTAGAATAGATTGAGATGTCTCCAGTTAAAGAGAGAAGATGCTATAATATAATACAGTAAATTAAATAAAGTCTCCTCAGAGAGACAGAAGGCACTGATCAGCTCTGAAGATTGCATTCAGTTCCTGTCAAAGATAATGAGATAGCAGACACACACAAAGGTCATCAGAAGTCTGAAACACTGGCTCTGGTCTCCCGCCTCCTAATAAAAGATGCATGTTCACTTGATTTTTCTCGGGAAGATATGCTTGCTGGTGAAGTTAATTGGTAGCGCTTAGAGTTTGTTTTCTCTATTGACACAGTAACAGATACTAATGGACTCAATACTCAGGCGTGCTGAGGATTAAAATCAGCCCTTGGTAGCTTTAATCTGCAAGTGACTTTCAAACTTTGCTGGACACTATGCCATGTAATTTTCTAAGAATTTAAGCAAACGTCAAAAGTGAAGTATGTCCTTCCTTGCAATTCTTCATCTTTATATACAATTGGTATGATTAAGTGTGATTGCTTTTACAACATATAGACAGGCAACAGAGTTAGATTTCCAGAAATTACAGTCAGAGTTGACAAATCAGAAATGAAAATTATTCTCCTGCCTCTCCCCCAGATTCAGTTGGGCTCAAACAGTTTCAGCTCTGCTTGGTGCAGGCACCGAATTTATAGCTTTGTGCTCCTCAGGGAACCTCCCATGTCCTAAGGGCTTCCCGATAACATATATTAGACCAACTTTAAGGCTATCCTATTTACATACTCCAAGAGACAAAAATTATTTAAACTCAGGAGTATCCTAGGATCATCTTTTTCAGCTCAGCCCTATGAACAAAACTTTGTATCTGAGAAAATCATAACAGAAGCGAGAACATGGGTTCACCAGGCCAAGGCTGATGGCTGGACCCATGGATACTGCCCTCCAGGAGGAGTTTGCTCAGCTCTGCCGTGATATGCAAGACAGTACCTGTTATTTTATTTGGCTTGCTACCAGTCACGCATGCTTCAACCACTTCTTTGGCAGTGGCACTGATTTTGGCACCTCTTCTCAATTGGCCGAATGCTGCAAGGATTATTGGGAAAAGGAGTGATGGGAAGAGGGCCTAGCTCATGGAACTATCTCATTTTGTCCTTTTTCCTGCAGGAAAAATTTATTAGGGTAAGAAACTGAACTGTTTCCTTCAAGAAAGGAAGAAAAAGAAAGCGCAAGAGGTAAAAAAACTGGGCAAAAAGTGACAATGATGGACTTGTCTCCCTTCTTCAAGATGCCAGGCTGCACAACAGCATAAGTTTGGGCAGTTTAGCTTTCTCATTTGCAGTGTTAAACCTATGCATTTTTCTCACTGGTAAGTTAAACATTAAAATTACTTTTTGCCTGAAAATTGCTGCTGCAAGGCAGGCAGAAGGGAAAGGTTTGCATTGCATTTACGCATGCACATAGTGAGAGAGGAGATGAAAAAAGATAATCTACCTAAATGCACTGCATAGGTCTCCTACAAACAAACTACCTGACATGGCCGAATTGCTCAGCTAAACTGTCAGTCCCATGGTCTTACCTTCTTCTCCAGCCCTAAAATAAGTCCCCAGCCCCTGCTACCAAGGAGCCCCAAGCCCTAACCTGACCCAGGAGCAAAGGGTGCTCAAGCAGAGGTGGGAATGAGTGACTGGGATGCGGGATCCCTCCTATGTTTGCAGTTTTCCTTTAGGAATTGCCATCTGAGATTAGTTCGTTATTCCAGAGTAGAGGTTTTGTTTCGAGTTTCCCAAAATTCTTTAACATGGGCTATGCAACTACCCAGACAGAACATGTTATTTTGTTTCCTGATTACAATTATCTTATGCTTCCAATGCAAATAATACCACTTAAGAGTGTCCCTAAAAATGTTTTCCATGGAAATGGCATACCACAGATAATCCTGGCTAACCGCTATCTGCACAATGGAAATTCACTCACTAGACCGATTGGCTTTTATTTTCTTTTACATTAATGTGACTTCACAGTATGAGGAAGCACAGTTTTGGGGGACAGTAACAAAGCTTCTTAGAATTTGCAGGACAGCCAACGAGGACAAAATCAGTGCTGTGGGAAGCTCGACTTTGGCACACCTCCCCTCTCTGATCTACCCACCTTTAAAAACAGGCAAGCGAGCAGCAACAGCACCAACCACAGTTTTGTTTCCAGCCAATAACCTGCTTTCAAACAGAGAAGATGCATCCAAATACTGTCTCAGCACAGAACTCCAGATGCCGTGTTACTGCTTTTCATGCTGGAAAGAAGCAAGGGTCAGATATTAGAGCAAGTTTAAGCAGGAGAAAATGACAAAAGGAAATAAAATATGATTTAAGGAGTGCTTACCTGACTTAATAGCTTAAAGAAGAGCAGTGTCCAGGTGTCTGTCTCTATTTCTGAACTCCCGTGCATGTTGACCTAACTATGAATGTAGGTTGTCACGTAGAAGCCAATGCTTCACAAATTATCCACAGTAATGCCATCTTTCAGGTAATACAGAAAGGGAAAAAAAAATCCAATTTGCGCAGATGGTAAATCCACAGCTTAAATTAAAAGATGGTCCTTTATTATCCAAGGTTTAAATTGAGGCATTAAATGTGCAGATTTAATAAGCTCCCCCACAATTTTACTGCCACACCACTTCCACTGGGGAAGAGCTGGGTTGGCTAGGGGGAAAGGAGGATGGAGTTTGAAAGCTAATACAAAACATATTATTCTTTTTTCTGAGTGCAGAAGATAAAATTCCTGCTGTAGGCCGTTTAGCAGCCAAACTACTGACCATGTCATTCCTATCTGAAAGGACACAATTCCTACAAATCTACAAATGCAAATGACTCTACAAACTGACTAGACAACATGAAGCTACACAACTTCAGGATATCATAAATATACACAGCATTCAAAATCCTTTTTTTCTTTTTTTCTGGTGAAATGTTGTTTCCTAGCTACTCCTATGAGAAAATTGCCATAAAACACATACACAGACAATGCAGCTACCACAAAGCAAAGACCTTTTATGCTTGAAAAGAAGAACGGTGCTTCTGTTACATCTTGTGGCAGCAGAAGCTAAAATCACTCATTACCTTTTGAGGGATACCGCATTTGGCCCAGTTCTCTAGTAGTGTTTTTCCAACACTGCATTTAGGGAGTCAGTTGCTTCCATTTTCTTGATTACAGATGATTGGTAGTCTAAAACACATCATCACATATTTATAGGCTGGGAGGGAGGGGAAAAACATGACATTTTGGCCATACTGGCATTTATTGATGCTTGGCCTGTAATTCTGCATCACCAGCATTTAAAAGGAGCAGTGCCACTCAGTTCAGAGACTTTGAATCAGGACCTTACCCAGGTCTGAATAATCAAAGACACAGCAAAAGGCTGTATAACACCTCTGAACAAGAGAAGAGACACTGTAGGTCAGAATATTGCAGTGGATGATGAACACAGGGGAGCAGAAGCATTGATGCGCAACCCGTATCACCACACAGGAGTGAAGCAGCAATCAAGAAAATGAAAATTAATAAGCTGGGTGACTGAACAGGGGAAGCTGAGAGTTTGGTGCCCATAGGAGATGGATGAGATGGGGTAGACTCAGCAGAGAATAGTAGCAGAGGTAAAGCACTTTAGCAATAAGGTATCTTGCTTACTGGGGGTGTGTGCTACAAAACAAAAATTGATGCTACAAGAGGTTTGTGAAGCAGATGTAAATGATACCTTTACAATCAAACAATCTAAATAAAAATCTATGGTTAAGCTTATGGATAAGATTAATGCCGGACATATTTTCTGTCAAAATAAAAGAAATGCAGTCAGCCACAAGGACTTTGGCAAGTTAGATAGATCATGTCTGACTCCTGCCTTTAGAGTCTTACCCGAAGAGCTGGAATTGTTACCATCGTATGTTCATTCCAGCATTTTAGAGAGACTGAACAATTTCAGATCTGAACTGGCTGAATCGTTCCTAGAAATGTGCGTACACATTCCTTCCTTGAATACTGTAGTGATTGGATGTTTCAGTTAAGTGCATAAAATTCATTGGGGTAAATATGACTCCAAGTTTCAGAGACATCATCTATGCCATCAGACATTAAACCAAGTCATAAGAGGCAGAACGTGGGTGAGGAGCCAGAGCTGCTCCCCACCCTGGCAGACTTCCCTGTCTCCTTCAGCTCTGCAGAGCCTCTAGTATTTCCTCTGTGGTTTGTTTTAAATGATTCAGCTGGTTTACGCAGGCTAAAAATAGACCACAGTCCTTCTTCCGAGCCTTGATAACCTGCTGCAACAGAGGAGAGTTTGCTCATACTGAAACTTTGGAAGAGATTCAGCCACCACAAACAATAATGGCAGGAAAGTAGTCGCCCAAACAGCAAAGAAAAATGCCAAATTTTTCATGCTACCATCAGGTGATTGAATTAAGACAGCTGTCTACAATGATACATGAAGACTTGACTGTCTCTGTGGTTCCACATTCAAGCTATGCATATGCCTTAGAAATTTGAGGGAGGCTTATGAAATGGATTTAAAGCAGCAAAGTGACTTGCACTGTTACTTCTTGAAAGCTTATTAACTCATTCTGGGGGTGTCAGGCTACTTCTGCAGCACAAGACAGAAAAGTAAGAAACCTTACAGACCTTAAACAAGTTAATCTAGTGGGCAGCAGTTCATTATAACCAAAGCCCTTTGTGTTTTTCAAGATCTTATAGTAAATGTGAGGCTTTGAAATTAAAATTCACTGGGGATGATAACCATGTGTAATGCGCTAGCATATAGCCTACAATGCAATAAAGGCTCTCCTTCATAAATTTTTTTTCCAAAGTTTTCTTAAGAAATTCATAATGACACCTTTAAAAAAAAACTCTTCACACAGAAATATCTTGTTCAGGAAGCCTGATACGAATAATGAAATAAGAAGCACACAATAGCCGTGTGTAAAGGGGGGGGGGGGGGAAGAGATCTCATTGTTTAAAATATAGGTGCTTAATGCTGTCTCTTCACCCACCACATTATCCATCTGCTTTCTGCTTGAGAGCATACATGAGAATACCCAAAGCAGAAATCCATCTAGCTTGTTGCTGGGGACTACTGGCATGAGATTTCTTTTACCATTTCAGCTGAGATATTCAAGGCTCCGTATATACGTTATTCAGCAGCAAAATGCATCTTTATTCCCAAAGCTTCAGAAGTAGCATAACTGATTGGGACAGCACTGCATATTTATGTATAGAAGAATAATTGCGTTCGCTCTGAAGTCATCAAGGCTGTAACTCACATGAGGGTTTCCAGCTTATTCCATAAATCGCAATATTATTGGTTACATTGTTTATTATTGCCAGGAAAGCTTCAGGAATGCATGTAGCTTAGCACAGCAAGCACTGCACACTCACCCATCCCAGAACCTGCTTGCACAAAGCCCCAGCAATCACTCGCAGCACACACTCCACCTGCCAGGCACTCACACATGACCCAAAATAGCTAAAAAGGGCACTTTAAGGCTTAAGTGGCTCCAACAGCTCACAACAAGCCCTGGGTTCCCCTTTATTGACATTTAATCACTTCTTTGTATGCCACAACTAACAGAAAAACGAAGTGTCTCTATCAAAAATCTCCCATCAACATTTTTTACTTGGTTAATCACTTTTTCCACATCCTAGGTGTATATCCAAGTTCCTTAGCTGTACAATGTAACCTCTTCACATTAGTTCTTGGGAAATTTCCCTGTTTGTACCTTCTTGCAGAATACCGTGGGCGTCTTGTGTAGACCTTTGTTTGATGGACTGCAAGCATTCTGTACTCTAGTTCATCAGAAATGCTCTCAAACTCACCAGTATTTCACATAAACAGCCACCTAATTAGATTTTATAGTTTTTGGGCCTGCATAGCCTTGTTTAAGTGCATACACGATGCTATATTTGGTTGTGCTTTAGATATATGCACGACAACCTGGTACTGTCCTTCCCCTCTATTTGCACACCTCTTGGTGAGCAGTACACCACGTGTCCAGTCGCACAACTCCGCGTTCCGCATTTGTCTTCACTTGCCCTTTTAGCTCCCTGCCTTTTTCTCCTTACTGAGATAAATTGTACCAGTTAAAGGACACAGAGAGGCAAGCCTTTTATCAAAAGGGAGAAGAGGCAGGAGAAGACAGCAAGGAAAGCATTTGTCTGCACATCCAGACAGAGAAAGCTCAGATATTCAGCACGGGAGATTTTACAAATATCTTTTCTTATGTGTAGGTAAACCCGCAAGCTTACCTCTGCCCATGGCACAATATAGTAATACAAAACTGTCCTGACCAAGGGAGGATAGGGTTTAAAAAGACAGACATTTTTCCTTAAGTCACTTGACTTGGAAAGTAGCTCAATAGATGCAAAGTGACTTAACCATAGTAGGTTCCTAGGGGCTAAGCATGCGGCAGGGCTTTCCCAGTTCCCCCAGTGCCTTCTAAATTTTAAGACTGGAAATCTTTACAATGGAACGTGATACCTTCTGCAACACAGGCCTGTGTATTCAGCGGTTGAGCACCACTTCTCTGCTGCTATCAATCATCAGCCTATATTGAGTCAGGCTACCACCAATGGCAAGAGTCAGAGAGAAAAGGAGAAGCAGAGGATGATTTCACACTCCGCCAAAATGAAAGAATTTCAGCCAGACCACGAAGTTACTGATCGCTGATGAAGCCTGGCAAAAAGCTAACAACTTGATAACTTGACAGTTTGGCAGAATCTGCCAGTATTTTCTGAAGTCTGAGCCGTGCTCACGTGGCATAAATCATTCCTGCCCAAGTTGTCTCTCACTTAATTAGCCATTTTGCAGGAACAAGGAGTTCCTGTGTGCGGCAGCCAGAATGTGCAACTCCATCTGTCTAAAAATAGATACAGACAAGACGAGAAATGCAGAAAGAGCAAAACAAACTCTTCTCTCTCCCAGAGACAGCCTCACCTGGGAAGACAGATTGACGTACTCCCAAAGAGAAGCCCTCAATCTAAAATGTCCACTTAAATCAACATGTTGCTTTCTGTAGTTTATAGGTAATAGCGTTCATCTCTTTAAGCAGTAAAAAAGGATATAACATGACACTTAATGTCTAAATACGTGCTTATCCGTGAATACTAAATCAGGAGTTACAGGCAAAAAAGGAGATAGGTTTTTACAATCAGATTTCTGCAATTGCAGTTGTACCCGGGCCATTCTGGAAAACACGAAACAAAAGTGCTTTGCCCAGATTCAGTTATTCAGTGAAGACAGGCTGTGTGTCTGGGGAGGGGAAAGAGCACCAAACTACAATTTCTGACCAGTTCAAGTATAGCACTCTGTGTAAATTTAAGTCCTCCACCATACTAAATGAATATCTGATTTGAATCAGTATAACATACTCCGTACAACAAATCCTTTAAGATTAAGAGTAGCTAGTTGAAGTACACTGAGGGGTTTGTCACACACAGCAGAGACAGGTAAGTTATTACTAGTACAATCCAATGTAACTAAAAAGCAAATTGAAAAGAGACAGCTGTGCACAAAAAGTTAATGTAAAAAATGTCAGATTACAAATAAGAAATAGTACTGGTATTAAACATAAAATAGTAATAGAGATGCTTGAGCAAGGGAAGGTTTTAGCACTCTGACTTTTTAGCCAAACCAGATACAAGGAGGGAGGACACAACATTTATTTTAGGCAAAATTCATCAAGAGGCCTTTATCTTGCTTTCTTTGGAGCAAATCCTCCCAATAAAAACAACAGACATGATGTTTTCACGGAGACTAGGCTCATTTATCCTTCCTTGAAATGCAAGCATCAAAAAATCACCATTAAAACCTTGATTAGAATCCATAGCAATGGTCTGAGCCCTGAAGAGCACAATGCCACTCTGCTCAAAGCTGGAAAATTGAGAGCAGCACACATACATAGCTTCTTAGCAAATACTAGGAAAGTGAGGAATAATATTGTCCAAAACTAAGCCTATTTTTTCTCTACAAACCTTCAGGAAACTGAATTTACTTCAAGTCATTTCTTCATCCAAGAAAGAGGCTGCATCCTTCCTGTGCCCTCATCATTTTATTTTATTTTTTTACTACCTTCTGTTGGCCCCAGCTCAGTGCTCTGACAGCATGAGCCACACAGGCAATACTTGCAGTGAATTCCCATTTAGTAAAGTTTTAATGAAGACAAACATTACAAAGGCATAGAAGTTTTTGTGGGCTCTTTATAAGAAAGCTGATGAGAAAAGTCCTTCAAGCTCATCCATCTCTGGACTTCAACCTTTGGATAAATGGGCAGAGCATGGAAAACCACAGCAATTTATCAGTCCTGTAATGCCTACTTACAGGTATCATCTGGATTGCTGTGTGCCAAAGTGAAGCTTTTCCAGGTTGTTTTGCTCTTGGTTGTACAAATACAAAGAAGTTAATTTGTTTATATGGAACCACTGTTACTCATGACACTCACATGCACAAACATTTGCTTGCATGATATAACTCAGTCAATCATGGGAGAGAGATAACACAAAGCACCATCTTCTCAACAGATTCCTCCACTTCTAGAGCTGCCGATACACCCAGGACTCAGAGAAGCAGCTACACGACTGTTCGCAAAACTTTTTGTTCAGCTGCCAGTATATCTGCATTGTCCCTAAGATCTGAAGCCTTCTCTTTGTCTTCCTAACTTCCCATCCCTGTTTCAAACCTTGCTGTATCATTTTGTTATCCCACATGCCCAGGACTGCGACTGATTTCTACTCATTTAGATGAAAAAGGATTTCTGCCAAATGATTTTTAAAAAGAGTTGTTCTCTCCTTGCCATATTCTTCTAAAAAAAAAAAAAGTAAATCTGTAGAACATGCAAAAATAATAGCCTGCTTCTGCCAAGGAGGAATGGTAAGAAAATACATATTTCTCTTCCGAGTTGGATTTTTTAAGTTGAATATACACCATAAAATAGTACTCTTCTGCCCATTACTCCCCTGATGGGATCACAGATGGCTTGAACTCTTTAGTCAAGTCTAAAGAAATCATCCTGTTATGACAACTGCTGCATTTTTTCAGTGTCTCAGTTGAAAAAAATAAAATTTAGAGAAGAGAGAGAGCAAGGGAGAGCGAGAGGGAAGAAGAGAAGGAGGAAGCATCCTTTAGAGTTCTACTTACAGGTGCTGTGGACCTCAGCACACTACCCCACTCATTTCCATGTCCCACAAGGCAGAAGCAGCCAGGTCTACATTATTCTGACAGACCTTCTGGGATGGACGCTCTCTTCAAGTAAACACATCAGCTTGCTCACCTTCATTATTCCTCTAAATTTTTTCCTAGTGTTTTTATGAAATTGTCTTTCTTGTTCAAGCCACCTCAGACACAGAAACAGATTAGCCCCTGGCTTGTTACGGCAGCCTTGTGGGGTATAGTTCTTTCCGTTTATGGGTTGTTAGGTCTGGCAGGGAGGATGTTCATTATCATCACATCATGCTCCTGTCCTTTTTTGCAGCTTCTTATTTTTAATCCAGGAACTTCAGGGTTTTGCATCCATTTTTTCAGATGTGGAGAGAAAAAGATTCAAAGGCAGCTTGTCCACAGACCTGGAAGTTCCTTTGCAGGTGCCACAGAAGAACTTTACTTTTCTCCTTTTACCTGTAGCATCCAGGGTAGCTAGAAGCAAGGCACCTTGCCAGCTGCCCTGCCCTTAAGATCAGAGATGTAATACAATACATGCCACAAAAAGGATGACTGAAGGTGATCTGAGGTTTCTCTTCTCTATTTTGTGAGCATGCAAAAAGCAGTATTGTTGAATTGGGGAGAAGAACCATTATTCTCTTGAAGTTTTAATTTTTTATCAAATTGTTAGTTCAAGGAGTTTAACCCTCAATAAAAGGGGCCAGTTCAGCTGGATTAAGTTGCATGGCATAAAGCTGTCAATATTGGCACAGTTCCAGACTTGAGAAGCACTCACCACTGGTCATTCTCTCCTTAAGGGGCAGGTAAAATCCTGCATCAGGAAGGGAGGAAGCAGGGTTTTTTCAGAAAGGACAAAAGGCAACAGGCAAAAGCTGAAGTGAGGAAAACCATGATTAGATATTAGGAAATATGTTTCTTTACGGACAGCTCAAACAGTGTTAAAGCTACCCAGAGGGGCTGTGGGATCTCCATACCTGGAGATGCTCAAAACTCAACAGGACATGGCCATGAATTACCTAATCTAATATTGAAGTTAGCCCTGCTTTAAGCATGAGGTGGGATGAGATAATTACCCAAGGTTCCTTCCAACCTAAATTACTCTATGATTTTCCAATTCTACCAAAGAAAACCACTTCCCTAAAGTCACTGCTGTGACTTTATCTCCAGATCTGCAACTAAATACATCACTATAAAAATACAACAAACTGACAACAAACTGTGTGGAGATAACATCATGTAGTAATGATTTCAACTAAACTGTATTTAAATTATTCATTTACCTTTTGACAGCCTTCAAAATAGTCTGTCTTCTTTGTTTGTTCTCTTTCAACTTCAACAAGGCAGAAGAGGTCATCTGAGAAACCTGTATTGTTACTGTTCTAAAAATCCCAGCTCTGACTTATCTAAACTCGCCTAATCAGACTCTGATTATAAAGAACATGTCTTATGAACAACTCAAAGGAATTAAAAATTGTAATGGTTAGAGATTCCAGTACCTGGACAATGTCTCCTAATGTGCTACTGATAATAGTTAATACTTCTATTAATTTTACTCCCTTGAGGAACTTCCATTAATAAATTCCTGTCTAGTTAAGCACACAGTTACCTTTTGGAGGCTGGCAAATCTACGTTCAAGATTGGTTGCCATTTCTCTTCTTAAAATCTACCAGAAGTGATACGGATACAAATAGTTTATTTTATGGACTTTTCCCTTCCTCCTTCCTCCTTACTGGCAAGTACAGGAAAATAGGCTTCACTGCCTTTGGGACAAAAACAAAAACAAAACAAAACAAAACAAATCAAAAATTAAGAGGGCCTTAAGAGACCAAAAGATATTTCCCTTCCTGAGCTTGACTTACCTTCCACAGCCAAAGCAATACTACAAGTCCCTAAAACTAGTTTCTTTCATTTACAGGGAAAGGAGGTCTTCTGCTAAGACAGTCCTGTGTCTCCAATGGGAGTCACCATCAGGCAGCTGCCAACACAGGTTTCTTCTCAAGCAGCGCTACCAACACTCCACACATGCAGGCAGCAGATGAAAATCCAAGGGATATCTTCCTTATAGTAACCTACTCCTTCATGAGGCACAACAGCGAAACCTTTCCCCCAGGACTTACAGTTGGTACCGTCACTTCAGGGTGTTGAAAATATTCCTTTCCCTATCACTTTTGCACACTCCTTCAACCATTCAGGCTTGAAGGCTACAAACTAACTATACTGGAAACTAGTCATGGTGGGAAGGAAAGGGCTTTTCGGCTGCGCAGCTTCAGGTACAGTAAGGAGAAAGCGTTCCCTCCCTGCAATCACATACACTTACTCAGCAGGTGACACAACTGGAGAAACACAAAAGCAAAGTAAGGAGAAAATTATTTCCAAATAGTGTTGGGTTGGGTTTTTTTTAAACTTGGAAAGCTTTTTAAAAGCTGGCACTGACAGAAATAAGGACCTGTAGCTTTTCAAAAAGCATTTCAGTTGTGCATATAACTAAAACCATAGGGAAGATTTAGAGCACAAAAGAAAAAGAATACGATATACAGGAAACCGTACTAAGGCATAGCTTCCCATTGATGTCAAAACAACAGCACAAAAGACCGTAACAAAGACTTAATGGGGGGAAGAAGGAAAATAACAGTCGTCTTCATCAAAACTCTACTTAGAAAACTCCAGAAAGTTGCTATACCTATTAGAATCAGACATAGGAATCAAAACCCTTTAATTTACTTCCAAAAAATACTTTCGGTATAGGAGCAGCAGATTTATGAATGTTAAACTATGCTCCCAGCTAAACACCAGTTGTATCTTCCAGACCCAAAGTCATCTTCTGGTCTCTGACAAGCTCTGTAGAGCTCCTTAGATTTAAGGTACACTTTTAATTAAACAAGTATGTTTTTCTCCTAAGGTACATCACCTCCTACATTCCTTCGGTAGATACATCTTTCTCCCATCTCAATTTACCATTAATCACAAGTCCAAGAAATTATTGTAATTATCCAAAATAACTGATTTTTCACATAGATTTTTACCTGGGACACAGCACAAAGCTACAAGTCATCTGAGAAGAAAAAAAAAAAAAAGACATGCAGTTTCCCTACAAACCCCTGAAGCATTTGGGAATGTTTTGAGAAACAGAAAGTAATATGTTTTTACATAAAAGCAAATGACCACATCCCCTTCAATAGTGAATCTTAGTTGTGGGCACAAATATTGTTTGCTGAGCTGGCCAGGGGTGACGCTGTGCCTGAGAAAATGAGCCCACCAGCAAACCACAGTACTGGGAAGTACAGTGCAGACGTTCCCACTGCTCTCTCTCCATGCTGTTACTGAGCTTCATATTATCCAGGTTTTATTTATTATCAGTGATTTTGAACTTCCCTGTGTGACAGAGGAGCACAGCCAGTCCCCAAAGAATAGCCAAGCAGCTTTTCAGATATTTCATGAAGACTGAAAACAGAATATCAGCAACAGAGCTCAGAATGAAGCTGTTCTCTAGTTTGATGACTGTAAAATGATATAAGCAATTTATTTTTATAATGCAAGGCAGTTACTAACGACTAACTAATTTACTAACTTGCAAAGCTATAAGCATCAGAGATGGCATTTTCATTACCAGCCTTAACTTTGGATTTCCTGAGCTTGAGCCTTCTGTTGCATGCAGGCTATTCTGCATGGACTTATGTCCTATAGATTAGATCCAAGTGAATCTTTTTCAGTGAAGAGCAGCATGCCACAAACATGGTTTTTATCATCCCAAAACTATTTGAAAATCCGTGTTGAACTTGGTCCAAGACTTTGTCTAGGGGAAACAAAAGCAGAGCGAAAGCAGCAGGTGACGTTACCCTCCCATTCAGTGGCTAGCACCTTTATACAGGTTGTGGAAGACTTGGATTTCCTGTCGTTTACTGCCCAAACCAGCAGAAGAATGCCCTAGCTATGTGCCTAGAGGGTTTCCCAGACAGGAAGATCAACACTTCTGTTGATGTGTAATTAAGCACTGCATAATTAAACAGTTGCTACCTTAAACAGTTGCTACCACTGGGAGGGAAGCCCACACACCCCAGCGAGTAGGCTGCAGCATCCTTCTTGCTGTCTGTATAAGCAAGTGAGCCCTGCCACACAGGCTGCTTCAGCAGCACTGACTGAGGGACACACATGGTAACAAGCTCACCTGAAAAGCAAGACTTTGCTTCACGTCTCTGCCTGAAGTCAGGCCACTGTGAGACTTTCACCTCTGGAGGAACAGTTGGTCAATCATGAAGGAGACCAGACCTCTGGCTGAAACTGCTTTGTTTTCTACCAAGCAGACAAATATCCCTTAGAAAGAAGTTGGGCCCAGAGTCTAAAACTTGATTTCTGTATTTTTCCGATAAACCCTATCTCTGTTCAAATAACATTAAAACAATAATACAAGAACCTTTTGTTCAACAAATTACATCATGAGAAGAGTAAGGAAAAACAGCCCCCACTGATGAATGGGGGAAGGTAAATACACTGCGACTGCCTCCAAATTTTACAGTGTCCCCATAAACATGATGCATAACAGTATTAAAGTCAGACTAATATGATATGAAAAGGACAGTTACAACAATACAAAGTGGTCAATCATGTACCTGGCCTGACAATTTTATTACTGCAATGGGTCATTACTATAACAGGACATTTTAGCTCACGTAAGATATTTCAAGGGAAAAAGATGACTACAGGACAAGGTACGTTACTAACGCAATAATTACATCCCACAGTTGTATTTCACCAAAAGGAAAAGACAATAACATGTCATAAGCCAGAGTGACATCTAAACCTTTTTTCTGAATCACAATAAGACTTTTGACATAATATTACAGGAAGCCTTTTCTTTCTCTTAATTCCCTGTCACAAAATTTGACTCTACCTAATGAATGTACCTATGCAGAAAATGATACCTTTATTTGCCTGGAATGACAAGAGTTTTTCTCTGATCCTTTTTTTACAGATAATTGTTTGCATGTCTCCATAGCTTAGACAACTCATTGCCCATTTTTTAAACTGTTTATTATTCTCCTAATCTGTTATGTGCTGTTACTCTTCATGACAGCACTTTCAAGGTGGAAAAAAAACAGAACTTCAGAACTAGATGAAGAAGAAACCCAGAACCCACATGAAGATCCTCTGTACTAGATCTCCAAAATTCGGCCTTCTCAGAAGAGTCCGCTCCTCCTTCCCTCCCTCTCCCATCATGTGATTTCAAGTTTTCTGAAGTTTTCTGTGAGTGAACACACATTATGGCAGAAAAAAATTATCTTCTGACATTTCCTATTAATCTAATCCTCTGTGTTTTCCTGATTATTTCAATGATCACTGGACCAAAAAGACTGAAGTCTTTTTCTCCTGATTCCCAAGACATTCTCATGATGTAATTTTATCCTAAACCAGGAGACCATGCATTACACATAGCTGCACACCACAAAAGAGGAATAAAAGGTTTGCAGCCTCCTGACAAGCATCTCAAAGTCAACGACACCAATTTACCATAGAGCTGTGCCAAACAAGTACTGTATACTGCTGTCCACAAGGGAAGAGGAAAGGGCAGAAAGAAGTAAGCGAGGAAGACTAAAATTCATCCTTGAATCACCTACTTGAAGTCAATAGAATCATTTCAGAATGAATCTGATCCTCTGTAAGTGCTTATCACGCCTCCAGGCAAACAATAACTTTATTTTCCCTTGAGAAGTACAGACACCTGTATTTCAGTGTGACAAACCACAAACGCGCTAGTAAATTCTCAAAGGCTCTGCAGCCAACTCTGAAGTGGTCAGAGCTTTGTCTCAAGCAACCAAAGGCAGCAAATATTCACTGCATAGTTCCTTCTAGAGGGGTAGCATCTCAAGGTACATGAGCACACATCCTCACCCAGTATTTCCCATACAAGGTTTTAATTGAATTATATCCTGCGCATGTTCTGAGAAGTTACTGTTTTATTAAAAAAAAAAGCTGGTAAAACACACATTTTGTTAGTATTTTTATAGCTTTGTCTTTAACAGAGAAAGATCAAGCAGTGTAAAGGTAACACACCTGTGAAAAAATTACACTGGTTGGTTAAAAGAAAAAAAAAAAAAGGATGGCTGTTTATAATGGTATGAATGCGTAAATATATTGAGGCTATACCAGATGAGGTTTATAATGTGTCTCTGAAAATAGGCCTTTTTTGGCCCTGTTCCTGCAAGCCTTTTTGTGTACACTTTGCTTTCACATGCATAACACTGTTTAACTTATTTCATAAGCATCATGGAGGCCACCCTATTCCAAAAAAACTCCAAGACACCTAATATGGGCTGCAACGCCATAGGATAGACGTTCTCCTGGCTGAACTTGTCTTATTGGAGATGCCTGCACTGAGGAATCTTTCAGTGCCTTGGAGTCACCCCGTTGCACCTGCCATAGCAGCAGGACCAGCTGCAGCTCAGTCATCCCGGTCTCTCTGAGTACATCAATAACCTCAAGCCAAGCAGAACCATGAGGGTTGGGGCTAGCTGGCACACACCGCCACTTTCTAGAGACTTTGAGGCCTTTTCACTGTGCACTGATACCCCAGATACTATAGGGATGCATGACAGGGAAACCCTGTCAGTCTCTGCCCAACACTCCTCTTCCCACGGCAGCATCTCGAGACCACTGAAACAGAGCACGAGTGTTCCTCAACACAGAGGCAAGTGGGGTGACTGGCAGAGCCAGAAATGAATGTGCAGCTGGGAGCAGGCAAACGCGATGCACAGGCTCATCTTTCAGGTGCGTGGACATCCCATTCTAGATTGCATGGTTCAGGGTGAGAAGTTATAAGCCTTGAATCCAGTGGTCCCCCTGATATTGAACATAACGTAATGGCATCCTGTGGTGCATCAAGAAGAGTGTGGCCAGCAGGTTGAGAGAGGTTATCCTCCCCCTCTACTCTGCCCTGGTGAGGCTGTACCTGGAGCACTGTGTCCAGTTCTGGGCTCCCCAGTTCAAGAAGGACAGGGAACTGCTGGAGAGGGTACAGCAGAGGGCTACCAAGATGATTAGGGGGCTGGAACATCTTTCTTATGAGGAAAGGCTGAGAGACTTGGGTCTTTTTAGTCTGGAGAAGAGAAGACTCAGAGGGGATCTCATCAATGCTTATAAATACTTAAAGGGAGGGTGTCGGGAGGATGGCACCAGTCTTTTTTCAGTGGTGCCCAGTGATAAGACAAGAGGTAACAGGCACAAACTTGAACATAGGAAGTTCCATCTGAACATGAGGAGGAACTTCTTTCCTTTGAGGGTGGCAGAGCCCTGGAATAGGCTGCCCAGAGAGGTGGTGGAGTCTCTGACTCTGGAGACATTCCAAACCTGCCTGGACGCCATTCTGTGCAACCTGCTGTAGGTGACCCTGCTCTGGCAGGGGGGTTGGACTAGATGATCTCCAGAGGTCCCTTCCAACCCCAGTGATTCTGTAAGCCCACACAAATGAAAACAAACAAGTTGAAAGAATGACCAGCTACAGATGGAACGAGTGAAACACTGTCTTTCAAGTAAAGCTCTAGAGAGGGACAGATTTAGTGATTTGCTACGTTTGTGCCAAATGTGTTTAATTGTGTTCCCATAGAATGACAACTGCTCAACTCTTTTAGTTCAACAGGAATCAATTACAAGATTGCTGATGATTTCAAGGACTGGCATTTTCACCATATGAAATGAAACTACTTTGAGTCTGTACTCTAGAAGACTCTTCCTACAACTCCTCATTGGCTAGCTGAATTGCTTGGATGGGTGAAAACCATCAGATTTTAGTAAGTTAGCTCTGCCAAGTTCTGACAAGAATCTTCTGCCCTGTTACTATAAGAAGGACATGAATGTAATGGCCACTTCCTTGGAGACGTGCAGGATTTCATAGCAGCAGAACAGAAAATTAAGCAAAAAGGAAAAAATACTGCTGTGCTAAGATACTTCTGGACACAAATGAAAAATCATCCCTTGAACTAAGCATACACTGTTTCAATACCCAACTATATCATTATTTACAGCATTAGGAACTATTATACAATACAGCAATGCTTCCGATTTTTAAAGTCTGTCAAGGATGTTTCTGACTTTACAAATGGTAAAAGGAACACAATAAGATAACAAGAGTGAATACATGACATCCTGGTAGACTGAATGTCCATAAATTCCTGGTAGTGAGCCCCGTTTCCCCTAAATAAATCCAACAGCTGGATGCAAACTATAATCATATTGATCTCTGTAACAAATATTTCAGAACCAGGCTCCACATCCTACACGCAGCTGAAGCCAGTCTCTCTAACAAAGTGCCACAACCCTCTAAACTCAGCAATGGAGAGAGGCCTTGAAACAATGTAAAGTAAATTATATCTACAAAATGTTTCATTATGCCATCCCTAGTACCTCTAAGTATATTCTCCCTCTTAGACACAAGAATGTGCAGCAATAAAACTGATTCAAAAATGATAACAAAATCTTTTCTTTTCATCCTTTTAAAATATTCACATAAATTACAAGCAAATTTACCACCTTCAGCAGTTTTCTATATATTCCCCTTTAGTGGAAATCTTCTAATCACAACATGTAGATCAACTTACTTTTATGTTCATTTAAAAAATGGCAGAGAATCTCTATAAAAGCGTCAGTTGAAGCAACAACACGTATCTTTTAATTAACTGGTATATCATAAAGCAAAAGGCTGTTACCACTTTGCAAGCATCAAAACATATTCCTGCAGGGCAAAATTCAGCCTCAGAGTATACGAGATAACTGCTTTCAAATTGTTTTATGTTTCTGAAACAGTTAGATGAGCCTTTAGTTAAAATTCCTTCAGGAAAGCCTCCGTGCTCTCCCAGAGCATACATTGAAGGACTATTTCATTTCTTCCAGTCTAATGGGCGCAGTGTTGACTTCTTAGTCATGTCTCTATCATGCGCTGACAGTGAAACGTGAACACATATCATCGTTAATTTTATTTTGTGCCTAAAGACGGCAGATTTTTCTTACCATGAAAACAACCACTTCAGCATTACCCATGATTTTGTAACACTGGGCAGCAAAATGTTTCGGTTTTTTACGTGAACCTGAGGTATATGCCACTGGAAGAAAGAGAATTGAGAGTGACTCAGATCTTACTGTAAAGCTGATGGAGGTACTCACATTTATTCGGAGCTGCAGCAATTCATTATAAAAAGAAATGCACACATTAGTTTCTCCAAGGAGCAGTATGTATCTGTTAACTAAGAAGCATCTGATATGAAACATCACTGCAAGGAAAAGGGAGACATAGTTGCCGTCATCTTATCTTTTTTCCTCCATTAAACAGATTAAATTAGTTATACCTAATTTGCAGTGCTTTATCTTAAGCAATCAACTCCACAAATAGATGAGGCCAGCAGGCCCTTTATTTGGGCTTCTTTGTTCCATGCTGGCAAAGCACAACAGTCATAAACCCAACTTAAGCATCAATGGCTGCTTTATGCTGCCCAAGTGATAAAAATCACTTAGAGCTTATCAGTCAATACAGATCTCAATTTATTAGAAGATAATTTATTCTAGTTGCTAACTAGAAGGAACTATTTCCAGTAAGTGACTGGAAATCAGAAATCTGTAGTTTGCTTCCTCCTGCATATCAGCTTCCCCACTTGAAACGATTTTGTTCGCACGTTGTTGCAAAGTTTATTTCTAATTTTGTATTTGTCTGAGAAACTTTGAGAAATCTTTGTGGGGAAACTGCAGTGAACTGGATATATTTGTTCAAGATCGGGAATTATCTTTTATCGTGCAAAGATTTTTACTCTGTATTAATTTTGAACGTGACCATTGGTTTATGCTATAGTCACCACATTGAAATAAGCCTGCCAGGTTGTTAACTCACCACGAAAATTAGCCTAGTGCTGAGTGGTGGTTGTGCTCAAGCCACTTGCCAAGATGCACTGGGGTACATCAGAGTGGGATAGTGGTGGGTCAGCCAGCAAGGGCTGATGGTCACAAATGACTCCCGAAAGCACCAGTTTTCTTTTGAAAGGCACCTTACCAGCAAGGATCTTACAGCAGCAAAGACTCTTGCTTAGGACAGAGCATGATGTCCAAGGAGATGTAGCTTTACAGACCCACAACCTGAAAAAATGTGGTATCCCACGTGTGGGATCTTGTTTTGGAAACGTTCAAGAATGTCACTAATGGGAAAAATCAGTCCATCAGTTATTACTCCAAAAGGGCTCAAAAGTACACAGGATTCAAATTTAAATACATTGAAACAAAGAGACAACTCTTCCAGTAAGAAGATGAAGCTATGTTGCAACAGAAGATGGTTATATATTGACAAAAAGCTAAGTGCTGCTGTCACCACTTTTGCTATTTTCCAGAGGAACCATCATTCAAAATTTCTAACTGGAAACAGTTGAGGAATTAACTCATTTACACTCCACTTAAATACGTTGGGCCAGAAAGCTTTTGCAAAATCTACCAAGGATGACTAATGTATAGTATAAAAATGCCTACTTTTCCATTGTCAGTTTATGAATTAACTTCATAATTTCATATAAATCCATTTTGTTATGGCATTCTGAATATACACATTAAAAAAAAAAAAAAAAAAAAAACCCCAAACAAACCCAAAAAAAACAGAACAAAAACACCCAAACAAACAAAAAAACCCACCAACCCAAAACATTAGCAGAGGCACATTTCTGCATATAGTCACTGTCAAAGCTACATTCATTTATTAACTGTTACTCAAAAATTCAGGAACCTTAAAATATTGTCCAAAAAAAAAATTTGTTTTTCAGTTTCTAATAGAAAGAGCAAACATGGAATTTCATCAGGGTTAATACTTACTCAGGAATATTCCACCTCAATTACTTGTGCAAATTAGGATATTTTTCTTATATTTAAGAGATTTGCCGTGACACAAATTTCATCATAAATATATCAGAATGTATAAATCCAGTAGCCATAAAAGATTTGAATATCATTCTAAAAATGAGTTTGCATTTGAAAACTCAGAAAATGGCATCTTTTATTCAAATTCTTCAGAAAATCATAAATTAGAAATTAATTGGGAGCTATATTCACCAAAAATAGTTGAACAATATGCAAGCAGCTATGCTGCTTGCTTCAACATTGCCACCGTATATTGCTGCACAAATATTAACATGTAGCCTGTTGTACAGCCACTATAAATAGGGAAAATAAAATATACAGTTTTGAATATCTTTTTCAGATCACAAACATCCAGACATTTTTAAAAACAAGATCAATAGAGCTGGAATCTAGAACATTTTTCTCTCTCTTTCACAGCTAAAATTATAACTCTCAAATACGGAGTGAGCTCAAAATACACTGAGACAAATCAATATGGGTGCCACTAGAGCACAGATAACTTCTCTGAGAGGCAGCACAACTTATACCAGGGAGAGCCCCAGCAGAGGAAGGCAGCAGGGCCCGTAGCAAAGGCAGAGCAATCCTGGGAGAAGGCTTTAGCCTCAGCAAGTTGGAAGAGATATGGATTCACTCTCTCCATTTCACACTTTTTCCCAGCAGAGCTCTGGTGCAAATTAAATCTGCGGTTTGTGCGGCAGTGGGAGAAGATCGAAGTAATTTAGTAGAAGAAATCCCCTGAAACCTCCTTTCAGAGATGAATCCCAGACACACCAATTTCACTTATTTCTTGCAAGTGCAAAATGCAAATTCCTGTCTAACCGCTGCAAACATTAAAAATGCTGCAAAATCAACTGTTTCATGAAATAAAAGCTTCAAGCACAAATACATACCCTTGGATTCAGGAAAACAGCCTGGCCACCTGGAAAAGTGCCAGGCATGCCAGCAACAGACAGACACAGCATTACAGAGTCTGTTACAATCGCTCATCGCAGCTTCACAGCATATCAGGTCTCTTTATCGGTGGTGAACAACAGCTTCTCACACCTCGGCTTTTATTGTGCTCTTCTCAGACATGCCTTTCTTCTACATAAGCTTTCAGATAGTTTCTAGATAGAACAACTGAATGGGCTAAATCATAAAAAGGCTCTAAAACAGGGATAACTGCATAAGTTTCTTCTGACTCAGGGTGTCTGACAAGATCTCAGGTATATATGAACACTTTTACCTACACGAGGGATCTGGCACTGTTCAAACTGCAGGGCTTGGCACAGAGATGCAGTGTTTCTCCAAGCCCGCTTAGAATCATAGAATCGTTTAGGTTGGAAAAGACCTTTAAGATCATCCAGTCCAACCCTTGACCCTACTCTACCAGGTCTGCCACTAAACCATGTCTCTAAGCACCACATCTACACGACTTTTAAACACATCTAGGAGGTTACCTTCCCAGCAGGTCGATAACTTGAGTCACAACCTTCATTACGGCGTGACACTATGATTTTCCAAGCAAAGACAGCGAAAGCCTCCTTTAAGTTTCTTGCATGTGTCCAATCACACTGTAACAGAAGTTGGACAAGTGGGAGCAGCCAGGCCTTCCCCAATTTTTATGCCACACATCTCTAAAATGGTGGCAGAGAGAGATTTGGAATAGCTATTTTCCATCAAAAGTTGCTCAGTCAACGTGGTGGGTCACTCTAACAACATCTCCTCAAAACTGATCAATATCCTATCGCTGCCCAAGCTGCTTTTAAGAGGTTAGCCCCTGAAGGCAGTCACTAGCAATCCGCCATTTACCAAACAAGCTCAGAGCATCTCCATAGACATGCTGGCACAGCTCCACCTTCACAGGGCATAGGGGTTTTGGAAGCCAAACCCAGGGCAGTGAGACACTATCAAGCATGTTATTCCCCCTGCAGGGTCATTCTGCTTCCTAGGGGACTGCAAAGAACAATCAGGAGGGCAGAGTTTTTCACTGGTGGTGTATAAATAATTAATTTGGCAATGAATGACAAAGCATAACAAGCATGGGTAAAAGAAAAAACACATTTTGTGAACAGAAGACTCCAACAGCCAGTTATTATCACCAAGTCCAATATAAACGGTCTTTGCTGCTTTCTCTTGGTCTTTTTGTTTCCAGGTAATCCTCTGTTACATGGTCATGTGAGAGGGGGCTGCAATTATGGGGAAAAAGTAACCTTTGCATCCCTGTAATGGGGTTCAGGGAAGCCTTAGGACTGTTTAATTTCCATATGCCTCCTGGAACAGCCCATTAATGCATTCCCGAGGGGACTGTAGTTGCATATAACATGCAGTCATCTTCTCCGAAATTCGTTTCAGTGTGAATTGGACATGGCAACAACTATCATTCATAAAGAGTCAAGGAACTGAGGAAAGAAGGATGGATGAATGTTAGTGTTATTCAGGAAAGTCTTTGTGGCCCATCTCCTGGTCCTGGCCAACTTTTTGCCTTCTTTTGTCCCCTCTTCCTTCCCACTTACTGCTTTGGTGAACAGAGAGACGTTTTCAGGAGGGATTTGAATGAAGCAGGGTGGTTGACCACAAGCTTGCAGAAAGGTGTCTGTGTTCAGAAGGTAGCTCCTGGCGAGGCAGGAAAGACGGATATGGGGAAAAGACAAAAGGAGAAGTGGAGAACACCACCACTGGCAAAAGGGACAGGAAATGACACAGGCAAATGGAAAAAGACGTGATCAAAATGAAAGGCAAGTACAGAAATGTTGATGCCAGTGTTTTGGCTAGTGCATAGCTCAGCTGGGTTAATAGCATGGAAAAATAGAGATGGAATAGTTAGGACAGGAAATGTTTGGATCGCAGTTAAGAAGTTTGACTGAAGAGAGAGAATGTAAACTTAGAAATGTTATTCAGCATGTTGTGACAATTTGGAGTGCACATTACATCCTGTACTGGTAAATAAAAAAGCCCACTTTTGCCACTTGTCACTGCACGGCTTGTGTCCAAACAGCTGAACTCTTAATATCCCAAATAACACAGACACATCCAGTCCATTGGCTGGGACCACTCTCTGGGCTATGCTAACTCCAGAGACCAAAACTAAGGGAGGGTCCCTGCTAACATTTTAATAGTACAGACAACTGTAAGACACTGCACTGTTTAATTTCCCGCATGACCTAGATGTGAGAAAAGAAGGGAAAGCTGGAGATGAAGACAATTTGATTATTTGCCTTGATTGTGAAGACAGTGGTGGTAACATAAAACATCATGGACAAGGATAAAATAGAAAGAGCTTGGGCAGAGAGATCACAAACTCTGATTTGGGAATGGCAAACTTGAAAAAATACTAAATACATACTAACAGCCCAGAGTAAAGCCTTGCCTAATCATCCTTCAGCCTCCTTCCTTCACAAAATTTTGAACATCAGGGGCTAAGACTTAGCTGAGGTCATCTAGTCTGATATTGTCAAAAACAGATCATGTCTTGAAAACTTACATAACTGTTAGCGATCTGTTTTCTTCAAAGCAAGAAAACATTTCACAGTGTTTTATGAACAATAGAGTCGTGATCTTCCTAGGTTTACATCAAGTATTTTTCATGTTTCACTGTTTCAATGACATCAGAAAGTAACAGACACAAAAATGCATGTATTCTGCAGATTTTGCATTTTTCTGCACTTTTGGCTGTTCCCTTCAAGATTCAGGCTTTGATATGAAAAAATAAAATAAAATCCTTGTGTTTATATGTATTTATATTACAAAGAACCTTCACAGTAAAAAGCATTGCCCTTTTTTAAACTTAGTCATAGATACCTGCCTGGAGTAAAAAACCAGGGATGGTATTCCTCCCCTCTACTCGTATCAATGATGTCTTAATTTCAAAGATTAAGTTTTAGCATGATATCCTTTACAAAGTTGCTACTAGATTAATCTGTTAGAGAGTCACCTTCATTATAGAAAAAGATCTAATTTTTACCAGGGAAGAGAAAAATAAAGACTAATCAATATAGTTGCCTCTGAAAAGGCTAGTCAAACTACTTAATTTGCAATTCAGGCATACAGACACATTAACAACGGTAATTAATAATACATTCCTGCATCTAGGACAAAATACCTTCAGTTCCTTGTTTCCTAGGGACCAACTGGAAAAAAAACCCCACCCTGAATTGGGCTTAAGAAAAGCCTTTACAAACAGTACATACAGGTTATAAACTTAATTGTGCACAGATTCATTTGGTCTCTACATCATTTTGGATAGTATTAACCACTGCTGATCATGTATTAAAAAGAAAGAACTCATTATCATGATAAAAATCAAGGGGGGGAAGGATGTCTTTTTCCCTTAAAAAGCTTGGTTGTAAGTGATTTTAAAAAACAAGCAGGAACGTGCAGTTTGCTGACTATCCCTATGCTGACTGTGCTTATGCATGCGTTAAACCTCTGCCATGTTTTCAGCCTGTGCTTTAAGAAGCATCCCTAATTGATGGAATTAAGCCGTTTGCCTCCATTTCTCCTCTGAAATGTCTTTGACTTTCCCACACAGTTGTATGCAAATATACACATTTGGAAAGGAACAGTCAGGTTTTGAAAGAGAGCACGAGTAAAACTGCAGCAAAAAAAGGTGGTCTTCACTCACCGGTGGGTTAAGCCTGCTCCCTAACGACATTCAAAGATCCTGTAATGCTAACAGCTCAGGACGAGCTCTGACTAGCTATTTTCCATCTTTGAATTAAAAGGCAGATTTGCAAGATGCGGGCAAGTAGCAGACAACTCTGAAGTCCCATGGTCAATAGCTCAATTGAATAAAGGACTACCAGGCAATATGTATTGTTTCTGCCAAGGAATGAGTTTTTAAGAGCTGTTTGTACCAAATGCCCCTGAAGTTCACCCAGCGTGCCATTTCCATCAACTTAGGAAACTCTTATTGCAAGAAGCACACCTATGCAATATGATTTTGCTCAGCTTGTGCTTCCACACAAAGCAACGGGTTCTGCTTCTGAATACAGTTTGGATATGTCTTATGCTTCTTACGCATTATTATAAAAGTATGAATTCCACCCTTTTCAAGTGATGATACAGCCAGATTCCTCACCATGGGTTACCTACGTGAACATGTCCTTGAGAACAAAAACATTCTCCCCAAAACCAAGTGTAAAAAAACCACCAGAATCAATTGCACAAGAAGCTATGTTGTTTATTTCCGAGTACATTGCAAAGACAAAGCACCAGCAGTTGATGACTCACCTGTAGTCTCTCCCCTCACTGCAGAAGCAAGGGTCTCTGACACGACCCTACGGGCCACAGCTGAATTTTCAATTTCCCCCCCTTCAGTTGACCCACCACACTTTGAAACATCAGATCCAAGAGCTATTTCAGGTATTGTCAGATGTTTAACTCTGAGATATCCACAAACAAGTAGGAAAGCAGACAGTATAAAGTCACTTTGCTCTATAACCACATGTAACACAGAGTCTCACCATTTTAATACATTTTGCTATGGAAGCAACTTCAATAACAGGAAAAGCAGTATGAAAAGGGGAGATCAGGAGTGAATCCTTCCTGCTTTTAGCACTTAGAAATGTAGGAAAGGGGAGAAGGCAAGGAGACACAAAATGCACATCCACACTGCCCAAGCACAGGATTTTGGCAGCAAGCCAGCACAATTTTTTAAAGCTTCACTCAGCTTATGTTCGTCCCTTTTGGGGAAACAGTTTGCAGCTCAGATCAGTCAAGCTCCTTCCCTCTCTCTTCCACCTGACTTTCTCCCTTTACCCCGGTACCTCATCCCAGAAACAGCCATGGATGCAATGCTGTTGGGCACTTGGAAGGTGAATAGTAATACAGAAATAATGCTTCAAACCTACCTATTCCTTTAGTACCTGCATTCTCCATCGACAACACTAAGGACATAAAATTTTCAGTGCATGGGTAACCTTTGTCTTTTTCAGACTTCTCTGCAAAATACCCACCTCCTGGTAAAAACAAAACAGCTGCTATGCAGCACCTCGCTCCACGCACACTGGCCGCAGATAGCTTTAAATAACTTGTGATTGATTACTGGATTGAATAACCAAAGAAAAGCTAAGGCTGTGAGTACAGCCCTTAGTAACACTCAAGGCTGAGCATTACAGTTTACCTCTGTTTAGAAGGAAACGCAGATTAAGATTAATGAAGGACTTGGATAACAGCACAAACAGTTCTGTAGGAAGTTCTGTAACACAAGCCTGTTATTTTCTGGATCGTAAGAGCATCTTCTGGAGGACATCCCATTGCTATCCAAAGTCCCGTAGTTTTATTTTTTACAAAACGGTTGCTGTCCAAAGCCCTATACTTTTTATTTTTACAAAATGATGTAATTGGAATCATATACTTGTAGCACAGACACCATTTCACTTTTACAATACAACAAAGCAAAACGGATGTGTATTGATCTGTCCATACAACACTAAAAAATCAGAACTCCTTATACAGTGTGATTTCTCTTCTGATTGTGTAACTCTACCTTATTACTTGTATGTCACAGATATAATATTTTACTCATTCAGTGACATTAACAGTAACTTTACTGATAGGAAGCACTGTGCTTATGCTGTTAATACGGGACTGAGATCCAGCAGTTTTATATTGAAGACATTTTCACTTGTTTCACTGAAACTCCTAAATGCCAGCTAAATCATATGTCTCTTATATAAACAGCCTTCAGATTATTAGCTCAAGAAACAGATTTTTCCAAGAACTTTGATCCATTCACCCATTAAGACACTTTTTTATTCTTCTGAAAACTGAAAAAAAAGTCCCCAACTGTATGTGTGCAACCACCTTTTCAGTGATACATTAACCAGCCCACACAAGCACTAACTGTAACATGGATGCAAAACACCAGGAGCCAAAATGGTATAAAATGGCCTATGTTGATATCATAGCTAAAGCCAAAAGTATCCCTTAGTGCACAGCAAAGAAACATGTAGCAGGATAGAAAGACCTTTCAGACAGAGATGATGGGAATGGCAGTTTGTCCTCAGCTTTCAGCAACCTTTTTGCCAGGACATCCTCTGGAAACTGCTTTGGGGATTTGGGGAGGGCCAGGTACAGGCATGGGTAGAGAGTGGGAAGGGTTCGAGGGCTCCAGGATGGGGCAGAACACCTCTGACAGTGTCAAGGGGTGAGCTGCCGGCCCTGCCAGGTGGCCTGAGGTGGCAGAGAGAGGACAGTTAGAAGAGAGTCCCTATCTGCAGTCCCTGCAGACAAGACCAGGGTGCAGCCCTCATCTTTGCAGCAGGGATGGACTCCTCCCACGCTGGCACAGGGAAGACCAGGAGCTGCGAGGCGATGGCTGGTACAAGGAAAAGTAATCGTTAGCAGCAGCACAAGTGGGAACATACCTGTGGTCATTCCACACTTCATCAGTCAGGATTTATTTTTTCCTGTAGATGCAGACCTTGAGCTCCAAAGCCTTTGAAGATACTTCTCCCTTCAAACAGACACAAACTTCCTCCTGTTGAAAAAGAAACAACCTGGATAAACCACATGCAGAGTGTTTCCTCTTCTAAGCTTGCCTATGTAGTGGATTGACCTTGGCCAGCTGCCAGACACCCACCTAGCCACTCTCTCACTCCCCCTCCTCAACAAGACGGAGAGAAAAATAACAAGGAATAGCTTGTAGGTGGAGATAAAGACAGGGAGATCACTTACCAGTCACTGTCATGGGCAAAACTGACTCAACTTTGTGAAAATTAATTCAATTTAGTGCCAATTAAAATAGAGTTAGATGGTGAGAAACAGAGATTATTAACACCACACCCCCCCTTCTTCCCAGGCTCAACTTCACTTCTCCATTCCTGACTCTTCTCCTTGCCAAGTAGCACAGGGAATGGGGGCGACGGTCCACCCATAACAGCCCCTCTCTGCCGTTCCTTCCTCCCCACACCTTCCCCTGCCCCACCACAGTTTCCCCACAGGCCACAGGGGAGTCACTTCTCCAGCACCTGGAGCACCTCCTCCTTCTCCTCCTCTCCCCCACCTCAGTGCTGTCAGCACTGTTCCTCACACTTTCTTCTTCACTCCTCACATTTCCAGCACTTTTCCCCTTTCTTACATCCGCTTCCTTGAGGTGCCGTCATTGGGGCTGGGCTGTACCCAGCCATGGGGCTACTGGAACCTTCCCAGAACTGGCCATGCCCGCCGCGGGGCAGCCCCTGCCTCACCTCACAGAGATCCCTCAGCCCACTGCCATGTTCAGTCCAAGGTTTCACCGTATGAGCACACCCCACACAGGGGAAAAACACCCCCAGACCCCACATAAGCTTCCTCCACTGTTATGCAGCCCTGAACCACATGCACCTCACTGTCCCTGGTATGCAGGGAGCCAGCGAGGGCCTGACACTTGCCGCTGTGGAAGCTGTTTGGCATCGGTAACTCCATTAGGAATGTCCTCGCTTATCCCCTCTAGTCACCAAATTTTAGTGAAAGCTGGATGACTGCTGGAAATAAGGCAGAGCTAGATAACTAATTATACATGCAGCTGTTCCTTGACTCATTAAAAGCTACACCTACAGTTGGATAAGGAAGACATTGCTTTAGTTAATAAAAGCAGAAGATGAGGAGGTATCTCAAACTTTCACAGGGGCTGACAGTCGCCATGTGTATCTTGGCTCCATCGTGATTGAGTAGGTTGTGGGAAGGCACCAGTCTAATCCGTTTTCTGCCTCCATTCTTCTGTCAGGTATTTCACCAGATGATACAGTGAGTCATCTTTAAATTCAAGATTCCACTTTTTAATTGCCCTCTAAAATTGCATTAGTCTGCATTTATGCTATCATTAACAATAAATCTGTGGGGGTTTTCTTCCCTGTTAAAAGCCAAAGCTTCTCATCCAAAAATAGCTACTGCCCTTTAGCCTAATAGGTTCTATGTGTATATTTTTCATATTATCACCTCATGCTTTTAGCCTCAGTAATGATATTCCAGTAATTAGATACAAACTGGCATGCAAATTGCTAGTAGCAGGTTCCCCTCAGTTATCTCATTTATAGCATGATAAAGTTTTTACTTCCGGGAAAGTCAAAGGCAACGATGGAGAAACAGCTCGCAGTGCACCAAGCGGTGGCTGACACCAGCTGTGCGGTCCAGCATCACCCCTGTAAATTCAGACTGTTCCATACCCAGATGTCCATCAGCGTTGCCAAAATGCATCCTGGGCGTGGCTTGTTCTGACAAAACTCTTTCTGGTGGATGTCTCTGCCCCTTGCCTACCCTGCATCCCCTCTCTGAAGTACCGATGCAAAGACCAAACTTCTTTCTCACTTTACTGATGTGTTTCTTTCTGGTTAACGAACCCTAACATCTCTAAAATCCTGCACCACAGCAAGGTTTCGTATCTGCAAAGAGATCTGCCCTGCAACCCTATCGCAGGTTCCTCCTCGCCTGAGCTCAGGTTTCAAATATTCAATGTCCTGAACCACATGTGCAGATTTGCCACAGAAGTTAAGAAGAGAAGAAAGAGCATTTCATCACCCAAAGCACAAGCTGTTACAACTCAATTAATTCTGAGCTGCACAACTTACTATGCAATCACCACGGAAAAACCACAATTGTCTACGTTAGATCAGTGAACCAAAAATACATTCTCAGTGACAACAGACATGCACATTTTATTTTACTTTTTCCATTCGATGTTGCTAAACATACATTTTAAATAGCAATAGCCCTTTCGGTTGTCCAGAAGGCGACAATATTCTCCGGGCTGCTGAAAACTGGGCCACGGTTCATTCCTGGGTCAATGTCCATTGCTAATAGGAATAATTTTATACCAGCACAGCTTTGATTTTAGCAAGAATGAAAGCTCCACATAGACAGGGCTCAAGGCAGTTTTTCTACTGTGTATCTGTCCTCACTTGGAAATAGGGTGTTATCACCAGGAAGCTGGGCTGGCAGAGAATTACCTGTCCCTTCTCCCAAGTGTTGACAAGTGGGAATAAGAAATTCAGGAGATGTGAGCGTTAATCACCCAAAAGGCCTATCAAAGTTTCAGCAAACAGGATGACATTGTGCTTCCCCAAATTTCCTTTTCTTATCATTAAAGGACTGGTTTTCCTTTCAGGTCACATTTACAACTGGTTTGTGTAGCTGCTGTAGCAATTACCATAGACGACAGCCTGACTCCAGGAAACGGGCAGAGACACTGCAGTGTTAAGCAAAAGGAGCCTTGGAGAAAACATGGACTGCAGTGGAAATTTCCCAGTGACTTCTGCAAAGACAGCTCTCTACTTGTACGTGCACCTCTTCCTCTGCCTCTCTCACACGCGCACTACATGCCGCTTGTGAGGTTTTATTTGTTAATTTTCTAAAGTCCTTTGAGATCCTGATGTTTGATCAGCACAGTTTCGATTCTTGATATTGAGCTATGAAATTCTTCGAAATAAAAAAGTCTACCAGCGCGCAGTAAGAAAATGAAATATTGCCACTCCGAATGAAAGAGCGGTGTGACTAATGACAGTGTCAGGAATCTGATGCTCTCTGAAACTAGCTCTGTATATTAAAACAGCCCTTCTGTACTGATAACGTTCAGAAAGGACTATAATAGCATCCTTTCAACTAGAGCTTTCCATCTCTCCAGATACTTCATTGCACTCCTAACTTCAATATCACCTTCCTTTTAACAGCAAGGCTTTGCATTGTAATATCCCCTGCGCTTTGGCAGAGCCTAAAAACACCAGTGCAGTTGGTAGCAGAGACAAAGTTTAAGAGTTACCAGAAATTTCTTCAGAGAACTCTCAAGTATATATATATACTTCTGATATGGAAATTTCTTTCGGTCTGAAAACTATTACACCAACTGCCAGCAGAGGGGACTTTCTTTGCCCTTGTCAAATGAGAAGTGTAAATAACAGCTGATAGGTGAGAGGAGGTGGGGTGTTCTTTGGTTTTGGTTTGTTAGTTTCCTGTGGTTTTGGGGGGTTTTTTTGTTTGTTTACTTTTTAAAATCAAAGTATATTTGAGCTCATTAACTTCATGAGTTTTCACAGGCTGATTAAAACGGGCCCAACTCTAACATGTGCCAGGCAGCTGGCATTTTTTTTCTAGGAAGAAAAAAGGAACAACAGAGCAGAGTACTGACACGTACTACATTTATTTGAAATAACTTGTGACTGCATACTAGTGGCTTAAAGTGCATGAGAATTCTCAAGGAAACTAAGAAACTGCTCTGTCCCATCATACAGTGTATTGCAAGAGGCAATACACTGGTAGCAAGTGTAGTACTGCTAGACAGTGATTATACCAGCCCAAACCATAGCTCTGATGGTGCTTTACATATACTTAACCAGCTCTTTATAGACTGTCTCACGCTTTCTCCTATCAGTTACCACATTACGTATATTCCATATAGTGTTATCCTCATTTCACCGTTAGCTACTTTATCTATAGACTAAGCGCTTGCAGAAGTACCGGCCACACTAAGACTACACAGTTCACACTCTCTATCATTAAATAGGCTTTATACTATGTCCAGCTCCCTCCATCCTGCACAGACTGTCATTAGCCCTCAGACAAATTATGGCCCCTCTGCTCCTTCCTCTGGCAACTTGCTCAAATGCCCCATTACCTTGGCTGCAAGCTAACAATGATCGACTGCCATATTTTTTCCGGCCTCTATTGGCATTACTACAGAAGGCATCCTTGCAATTGCCAATGAGAGCATTAACAAGCACTTTTCCATACAACACAACTAAATTTTGGAACCGGGAGTTCCCACAGGAGCCTAAGTAGATCAGAAGTATAAACAAGAACAAGTTGATTCCCATTTGGTTCCTGTGCAAAGGGTTTTTTTACCTTCCAGCCCAGCTTAGCAGAAGTACCTCTGGTTTTTTATCTTCCCCACTGCAGCACTTTGCAGTGATTTGAACTTCTATCTGCATGAAGCAATGGAGCAGACATCTATCAGAGGAGGCCGAGCTATTCAGCCCGGGCAGACGTTCGATGGATGCTGTGCTGAAACAGATTAAGTTGCAATTACCATCTAGAAGCTGGCAGCCGCAAACTGTGCCAGGCTCTGTTACAGATCAGTTTGGTACTGGGAATAGTGGCCTTGGAGCTGTTTTAATTTAATTAGTGATAATCAATAGGAGAAGTGGCCCAACACTTAGCAACGTTGGTAAACATCACCTCCTTGCCACAAAACCCAGAAGTGGATTTGTACCCAGGCTGAGGAATAGTAAACACTGGTCAGCAGAAACAATTTAAACCAGGATGGAAGAGAAAATAACACATCCAGAAACTCAGTGTCACAGTTTCTGTACCTGGAGGAACTGCTGCTTGGTGGACTCATCACTCACAGCACATGGCATACTGCCTGGCATTCAAAGGCTAAACATAAACCCAATACACATTGATGGGCTTCACCTGAGATGAGAATATTCCCACTCCCATACAGGGAAGACGCATGTTTAGGGCTCACATCTGGCACCTGCAGCCATGGCTGGTTTATACAACTGCTCGATGACCCCCACAGGGTCCCAGCACTGCATCACCACCAGCCTACTGCCCAAATGTGTCCTGTTCCCCAGTGAAATCATGTTCTTCAAGGTACTCATGACTTATCAGTCAAAATCCCACATGCTACCCCTGCAAGCCAGCAGCCCACCACACCGGCCAGTTTGTTGTATTGCGCAGCTGGATCAATTTGCACAGATAAGCTGCACAAGCAGCCCAAACTCTGCCCTTCGGGCACATTGAGGGCAAGTGGGAAATAAGTCGATAGACCTGAGAGATAGAGAATTGCAGGGAGAGCAGCAGAAAGTTATCTGGGGTTAAACTACATCCCAAACCTCTGCTGTTTCCCTCTTCTTGTATACAAAGTCCTTTCTTATTCATGCAGCTGAGCGAACTTGGGTGGATTTGCCTCTTCTCCCAGACCGAGTGTCCAGAGTGGGCTTAAAATAAAGGATAGCCATTGACACATAGATTTCTTCATAATGGCCTCCACCAAAGCCACTTCATTATTTTTCTTTGTTAGACAAGTCGGCAACTCAGCACATGCACAGCAACTTCACTCCTCAAGAGCCAGCGTGCTTCTACGTCAAAGTAAAACCACAACCGCGAACAAAGAAGCCACAGTTCTGCAAAAGTCAAGTTTTACCACGTGCTAATTGCATTCGCAGAGATCGATAAGCTCCAAGCACCATCTCTCCCTGGCTGCCATGGGAGGTGACTGGCAGCACAGAACTGGAGCTATGCCAGTAGGGTGCCTCCCTACCGCAGGAGCAATTAATACAGGCGTAGGAGAGATAAGAGGAGTGTGGGGTTTTTTCCTCTCCCACACAAGCAGCTCAGAATTCACCTACCGATCCTATCAGGAAAACCAAACTGGCCTCTCACCTGGGAAACACTGAGGATCTTCAATTCCTAGGGCAACCAGTGGGTGCTCAGCCTTCTCAAGGGCTGTGTAAGCAAAGCAAGGCTGAGCCCTTGCCGCTGCAAGCATGCTGTTTGGAAACTTCTTCCCTCACACACACTCCAAAACCTCTTTTCTCCCAATTCTTTCTGGTATTTGCTAGCTTGCATATAGCACAGGCTGATGCACAGGCCTTTAAGACACAAGTGTCCTGTGGTTAGCTCGCAGCATCGCATCTTCATTAGTAGCATGAGGGGAAACAGCTCCAGCAGAGGGAATGTCTGTCATTATGAAGGAAAACATTCTCATTAAAAAATAAAATAAATCTATTTTCCCCAACTTTTTCTGGTGCTTTATTCCCTTTTGACTGTGCTGGTGAGTCTGAATATTTCCCACAACCAAGCAATTTGAGTAAGTATAACAAACTCAACAATAACTCGGCAGTAAATATGAGTAACTCCGTTTCAAAGGACCAGACCAAATTTCAGCAGATTCAGTGAATCTTACAGGATCCATAAACACTTTCTAAATACAAGCTAGAAGCAAGTAGATGCGTTGTTCTTTTCTGTTTTCCCCCGCTCCATTTATTCCCTTATCTTTTTTTTATTTGATTGATTTTTTTTAGCTTCTCTCAGCTATCCTTACTTCATGTTTTGCGATGTCCATCTCAAGAATGAGGGGATAGGGTTTAATATAATCTGATATAGCAGAAAGAGCCAAAACAAGCCAAAGGACAAATCCATATATTAAAATTTCCTCCCCTCCATTTGCTCTCATACCTTCACCACCCAACTGTAATAAAATAACACTAGATACTAACAACTCCTACAGTGTTAGACTTCAGCCAGTATTTAACCCGAGAGTCCTCTATTAATGTGAATGGAAATAAGTAAGGTTTTGTCACATCCTGATCCAGGTTACAGCAGAAATAATCAGCCGTTGCCACAGAAGCTTTCAAAAAAGACTCAAATGAACAGAAATTGGTAAGATAAAAAAGCCACTATAAAAATCATATTCTTCTTATTAATGTTATGCATTTTTATTTTCCAGGAATCAAAACAGCATACTTTGTGTGTATCCAGAAATCACAGTCGTATTCTGAAATGTTTAATTTACATGCAGATTAGATTCAGGGACCTACTAGTTGTAGATATTCCCTTTCAGTCATAAACTGGCCTTTAAGCCTAAGTAAAAGGATAATGTTATGGCAACAAGATCATTACGGGTCCCGTAAAAGTTTAGCTTCGAAAAGCCATACAGATTTGATTCAGTGAACAGGAATCATAACACAGAAGAAAAAAAAACATTATAACAATGAAAAATCTGGATCACCAGAGCAGCAAATGTGAAATTGCTTAATTTTAGAATAAATATAATAAACCAAAGATTTTTTGGAATCACACTGCTTTCTAACATGCAAATTGTCTCTCTGACGAGGCCCACGTACCACCTTTATTCTTCCAGAGAAAATGCTGACAGTTTACACTATATGGTCCACAATCTCTTATTTTAGCCCAATATATTTCAATGATCTACTACTTAAAATGGTTTCATAGTGGTGACAGATATGGAAGAAGTAGTTTAGCAACAGAAGGCGTTATTATTCAAAGCCTGATGAAGTGAAAAGAAGAACTCCATAATGCATTTCACCACACCAGCTTTGTCTGGTACAAGCCTTGAAAAACAACTCTCCAGAGAATTATTTTAATGCAAGCTTCACCAAAGCACTGGACTATTCAGGAGCTGCACCTTGTGAGAGCAGTGGTATAGTATTTAGCCTTGATCCTCACCGTAACAAATAAAAATGTTATTTGATAGAAAATTGCATGTCCTGAAACCAAACTAAAATAGAAACAGGCTTTTTCTAATGCTTCACATTAGGTTAGACAAGTAGAAGATACTGAAAAATAAAAGAAATATTTTCTCTTTGCCTGCCTATGGCTCAAGAGGTCTAAATGGAACCAGCTCTAAAGACATCTTAGATGCAGTATATTAGAAATGTGCATCTTTTCACATTTGAGCCCTTTCCATGGAAATGAAGAGCAACAGACATCTTGCAAAATTGTGAAAGACCAAAATCTTGTGACTAGCCCCTATTTCACAGAGAAGAAAATCACTTCATATAACTTCCTTTCTCGCAATTTTACTATATGTAGAAATAAAACATTACAGCATCATAATGTTGCCCATGGGTGCAAGTACCACAGCAAGATTAGTTCAATGCAAACCTGCAGAGAGTCCACGATGGTTTCATAGTAATGCAAGAATATGAGAAGAAATTGTTTGGGAAGTGCATGAAAATGACATGATACGTCATTAAGAGCCTTTTGCACTGTGATGGGAAAACAATTTGAATGTTACTTGCGTAGAGGTTCTTATTACAAGGTTTTCATGTTGGAAAATTAGTTTAGCAAAATGATTTCCGTGCCTGGCTGCAGAATTTTCACACCCATGCAGTTACTAAGCACAGGCCTAATTTCTACCCTACTGTGTGGTGTACAGCTTTCACTGAAGTGTGAGATGCTGCAAAGGTGATCTCAATCAAGTGTGTGCAATTAGACCTTCATGTCAGCATCAACCTGAAACTGAATTGGCAACAGTCGTTTTATCACACAGCTGGAGAAAGAGGGAATCTTGCCCTTGTGGTGATGGATAAAGATACTGTAAATTAAACTCGCAGCCCAAGTGAGTTACATCTCCAGAGACAGACCTGTCACACTACTCATTTAAATAGGGCTTTGAGACAGGAAATTTAAAAAGCAGGTAAAACTCACGTGTTTGGGCTTCAGGCCGGGCAGTGACAAGTTAAATGCTCTGTTACCAAACTAAACATAGGTTAAGGCACTTTGCCCTCAAAGACATCGCTTCTCTGGGCGACAAGGCTCCTAAACACAGCCAGGTCCTGGCTTCTAGCAACCAGGTAACATATTTTGCCAGTGCCACGCACAGCACAGTTAAATGGAGAGCAGCTAAAAACCGTGTTTGCTGCTAACGGTGTGGAAGCGTGCCTGGTCTCCATCTGCGAGCACCACCCTCCAATGCCTGTGGCTGCTGCTATGCTGTGACCTTCTCATGTCCTTCTCATTCTTTTGGTCTTAAAATATTTACGTGCAGTGAAAGATAAATTCACCTGCATAGAAAAGTCCTCATATATAGGCCGGGGGGGGCGGCCGGGAAGAGGAGGAAGGAATCTGACCGGTTAAACATGGACAAGTCACTGTCCCAAAATGTCTGTGACAGGATAAAGGGCACTTAGTGCCTGCCAGACAGATGGGACCTGGCTTCTCCTGTCCTGTGTTCTCTAACTCACTTTCTCCCAACATCCTCAAGGCTACCGTAAGATTTAATATTATAAATGTCCTTAGCTAGTTTAAGTACTTCAACAGTTTTGCTTCCTAATTACATTCCAGGCAAAAAAACCCATTTTCTGGTCTTTCCTTGGATAGAAATTCCATCTGTTATCTTGACTATTCTACTCCATAATTTTTTTATTTTTTATTACCAGCTTACCTTTTTGTTTGTTTGTTTTGACATTAGATGACCAAAACTTGAGCCTGTGCTCCAAACACAGTCTACAAAGTACTTCATATAGTGTTAACACAATACCTTGGAGATGGCACTTTTCCCCGCTTGACCCAAACCAATATCTTATTAAACAACTTTTGCTGCTGCTGCTGCTTATGCAGTAGACTGGGGATTTAAATGTGACATACCTAGTTTGATTTCCCTGACAAAGACAGAATTTGACTTTTAAGCTTTCTAGGTATCCCCATGCCTGCAAATATTACATACATTAATTTAGAACATTAACTTAAAAAGCAAGGGATTTGTGGGAATGGCTGTGAATATTTTATGTTGGTGTTAGAGAAACATTTGCAGTACGTAGGCTTCCATGTAAAAAGCTAGTTATGTTAAGTTATTTATAAGGAACTGCAATACCAGGGTTGAACTTTCATTCTGTTCCTTTCCATACACACAGTAAGCTATGGTTTCCAGAGAGGTGGTGGAGTCTCTGACTCTGGAGACATTCAAAACCCGCCTGGACGCTGTCCTGTACACCTGCTCTAGGTGACCCTGCTCTGGCAGGAGGGTTGGACTAGATGATCTCCAGAGGTCCCTTCCAGTCCCTGTGATTCTGTGATCATATGCTTTTTTCCCCCTTCTGTCAAATAATACACTGTAATGGAATAATAAGCTTTCTCTCTATAACCTAGATGGCATCTGGCAGCGTTATTAATTTGCACACACCAGGCACACCCTAGAGACCATGGACATGAAGGACTCCAACACAGAGTGCAATTACACACTGTAGATCAAAGAGACCACATCAAAACCGTACCGTGAGTCATCTCCAATCCCCTTGCATGCACTTTGCAGGAAGAGCCTGTATCCAGGCACAGCCCACAAAGCCACTGGGCTGCAGGAACTGGTCCAGCATGAGCTGGTGACAGTTAGCTCTGCTGCTTGTGTTGCTGCTTTTCCAGCTCAGGATCAGAGCAGGCGAGCCGGGAAGAGCAAGAAGGTAGAAGTACTTGAGACAGCTCGGGTGTGATGCTCTGGAAGGTCTGTCCTCTGCATAGGACAGAAAGTGAATTTACTTCTAAAGTAATCCAGGGCTCTGCTTCAAAATCCATCTTGAGGCCAGCATGATCATGGCATTTCATCTTATCTGAAAGATGAAGCTTTCTGATTGAAATTAACGATTCCTATTAAAAATGTTCCTAATGCAGAAAGGAGAGACTATAGCACACATTTCAGCTGCCTCAAATGGTGGTAACACACAGCCCCAGCTATGGAGGGAGGCTGGTGCTTCCTGGGAATATATAATCATTTCTTCTCTTCAATTTCTTTTCATCCCTCAAGGAAATGGGGATTTTCTTCACCAAAATGTTCCCATACAGGTATCTTTGTATCACTATCAGTTCTTCTTGTCATCATTTCATTTCCTGAATAATTTCATAGCTCACTGCTTTGACCCTCTCCTAGTCTTTCCATTTTTTTCAATTTGAAGAGAACTACTGCATTACCAGTGATTTATTAGGATTTTATCTATGGCTAATTATGACTGATTTCAACAACCTGTTTTTCAAGCTCTCACAAACTATTGATTAGCGCACACATTCTTTAAAACCCCTGCCTCAGATTCACACACTACATTAACTCATTAATGATTCCTACAAAAGATGAATAATAATATGATAAATCATTCCAACTGCTGCAAAATTTGCACGTGCTGCTCTTAACCTTGTTCCACCTGATACCATACAGGGAACCACATAAATACAGTTCACTGTGTTAATTAATCTATTGTGTTCTCTACAGAACAAGGTAATAAACAGCCTAATCAGGCAAAAAGGTATTGAAAGGCTCACGTGCCTACTTTGATATGGTGAACATTTCATAACATTGCCATTTACACCAACTATGCCTGCAAAGCAGGAAAGGGAAAGGAATGATATCATCTGAGCATGTGTTCTACATATATGCAGAGCATCTACACGTCTTAAGCACTCAAGAAAACAGTTCCTCCTATCTACTGCATTTTCTTGAATGGGATGTAATGATGGGAAACTGGACAGCTGGATTACACCAGCTTCCTAACCTTTAGAGGGTTGAATATGGTTGAAAGAAACTTCATTCCCCACGTATAACTTTGATTGCATGTGCTAAGCCTGTTGCTACATTACCAATGTTGCTGCAAAGTGAATCTGACAGTAATAAACACTTTTTTTTTAAAATCAGCTCCTCGTATGAAAAAGACTGGTTATTAAAATAAGGGTATTTTTGGTATTTTAAAAAAAAAAGTTTGAATGGAAAAACTTCTATACTCCTTTTCTAGATTTCATTAGAATACCCCTGGATCATGCAAATGCTTCAGCATCTTCATAAGCTCTAAGCCAGCCTGAAGTTACAAATATGTGTTTGACATACAGCTGAATATGGGCCTACACATTTTAATTAGCTGGCCTTTTGCCAGACTCTGGGAACTACAGACCAGCCAGTCTCACCTCTGTGCCCGGCAAGATCATGGAGCAGATCCTCCTGGAAACTCTGCTAAAGCACATGGAAAATAAGGAGGCAATTGGTGGCAGCCAATATGGCTGCACTAAGGGCAAATTGTGCCTGACAAACTTGGTGGCCTTCTAAGACAAGGTTACAGCAATGGTGGATAAGGAGAGAGCAACAGGTGCCATCTACCTGGACTTGTGCAAGGCATTTGACACTGTCCTGCATGACATCCTGGTCTCTAAATTGGAGAGACATCGATTTGATGGATGGACCACTCGGTGGATAAGGAATTGGCTGGATGGCCGCACTCAAAGAATCACGGTCAATGGGTTGATGCCGAGTGGCCTGCAGTGACAAGTGGTGCTTCTCAGGGGTCGGTACTGGGACCAGTACTATTTAACATCTTTGTCGGTGATATGGATGTAGGGACTCAGTGCACCCTCAGCAAGTTTGCCAATGACACCAAACTGTGTGGAGCAGTTGACATAGCAGATGGAAGAGATGCCATCCAGAGGGACCTGGACAGGCTGGAGAGGTGGGCCCATGCCAATCTCTTGAAGTTCAACCAGGCCAAGTGCAAGGTCCTGCACATGGGTCAAGGCAATCCCATGCACAAATATAGGCTGTGTGGAGAGTGGATCGAGAGCAGCCCTGAGGAGAGGGACTTGGGGGTGTTGGTGGATGAGAAGCGCCACATGAGCCGGCAATGTGCTCTCGCAGCCCAGAAGGCCAACCACATCCTGGGCTGCATCAAAAAAAGCATGGCCAGCAGGTTGAGGCAGGGGATTCTGCCCCTCTACTCCGCTCTCGTGAGACCCGACCAGCTGGAGCCCGCAGCATAAGAAGGACACGGACCTGTTGGAGCAGGTCTAGAAGAGGGCCATGAAGATGATCAGGGGGTTAGAGCACCTCTGCTATGAGGACAGGCTGAGAGAGTTGGGGTTGTTCAGCCTGGAGAAGAGAAGGCTCTGGGGAGACCTTAGAGCAGCCTTCCAGTGTCTGAAAGGGGCCTACAAGAAAGCCGGAGAGGGACTTTTTACAAGGGCATGTAGTGATAGAATGAGGGGTGATGGCTTCAAACTGGAAGAGGGGAGATTGAGATTAGATCTCAGGAAGAAATTTTTCACTCCGAGGGTGGTGAGGCACTGGCCCAGGTTGTCCTGGGCTGTGGAGCTGTGGAGGCCCCATCCCTGGAGGTGTTCAAGGCCAGGTTGGATGGGGCTTTGAGCAATCTGGTCTAGTAGGAGGTGTCCTTGCCCATGGCAGGGGGGTTGGAACTAGATGATCTTTAAGGTCCCTTCCAACCTAAACCATCCTATGATTAGGTCCTGTTTCACAGTTAGCGAAGCAAAGCAACATGGTCACCAGAAAAATAGCTTTTGGTCTAACATGAAAGGAAATAGCTTTTTACAGCTTATTAGAGTACTCCTACTGAACTAAGCGGGGGGAATTGAAGCACAGAACGAGACAGACCAGCCTTCTTACTGAGTTTTACTCCATGCAACCTAAAATTGCTTTTCCTCCAAGAATCCCTGGAGGGATTGTTGAGCAATTACAAACAAATTTGAGAAAACATAGAGGTTTCAGAAGTTTTTAAGTTCCTACAAGTTTTTGAACACTGCTAGTGGGATAAAAGCAGGCCTCTCAGTCTGCAGCCTTTCGGCAAGTGGAAAAGTAAGTCTCCATTTATGGAAAGGCTGCAGACTAAGTTCAGTAATTACATGCCACTCCTAAGTGATATACACGTGCTGCCAGCCATCCAGCACACCCCTCTCTCAAACCCAGCCACACCACTTCCCTTCTCTTCTGCAGAAGTCAACTGGAGACATGGGAATTAACTCAGGATGCAATGGGGACACACTGGAGATACTCATGCAAGAGAATTATAGTAGTAGGCAAGAGCTGCAAACCCTTATGAATTTAGGTCTCATTCCTTCTGCTATAAACATAAGGACTTGCTTACCTCTTTTAACTGCAAAAATGCTAATACAAAGTTAGGACTCCTAAGAAGATAAACATCTTTTTATTTTTATATTGCTCTAAATAAATGTCAATACTCACATTCACATGGTAAACATAATTACTAAGACTGGATCCTATAAAAAAAAAACAAAACCCAAAAAACAAAACAAACAAACAAACAAAAAAAACCAAAACCAAACCAAAAAAAAAAAAAAAACCCCACCCCAAAAACTAAAGTTCGAACCTGGAAAACCACTTGCTTGTGGTTAACAGAGGTGCAGCTCTACCTCTAAAGAGCTCTGACTTCCTCCAAGTGAGTTTTCTCTACCTAAGGCTCTCTTTCA